>JAIEZT010000021.1:26374024-26704024 GCA_019594935.1 Periophthalmus modestus | reverse complement strand
AGGAAGAGGTTGGATGCGTGTCAAAAGGCCTGTCCAAACGATGCACACCCAAATGTTAGCGCTGCTGTTCCTGTGCCAACTTGGACAGGGGTGCAAAGTTACTCTAAAATTCGGGCCAAAGTGTTTACACTGTAAGGGCTTGGTCAGCATATTATGGCCTGCTAACCAAATGGACACTATTTGCTATTGACTGTGTAAAACCATGAATCTACTTTTGGAGGACAGGTCTGAGCTTTGGGAGTCTGAGAGGTACAGGGTGAGAAAGACGAGGAAGGCCACAGCGGTTGCAGCTGGCTAACCAAATCACGTATGATTTGAGGAGGCATTCCCTCACATTTTCCACACGTAGGAGGATGAGTTCACGGAGGTTGACGTCTTAGACCGAGGACTTTTATTTGACATTTTGATTAAGAGTTTGTTCCATTTATTCTATAGAGTCCGGATGGCAAGTCCACTGTGCCGACTGAAGTTGGATTTACCAGGTGCCTTTGGAATGTGATGCAGAATAACTATAAATAAAAGGCTCTCTTCTGCAGCTCAAATGTGTTTAAATAATTAGTATCACACCATTATGTCACAGTCACTTACTACCTGTCATTTGCAAAAGGCTAAGTGTGTAACCGTAGACCTGTTAGCTGTTAATGGGATTTCCTCATGACACAATCACTTCCTTTTGACCTGCCAGGACCTTTGTAGCAGTTGCTCAGATTTTAGGACCCTTGGCATGATCAATCTGTACTTTTGCCATGTGAATACAATCAGCAGCCTATTGCACCAGGCCGTTAAATCTGCCCTGTCTATAAAGCCTATTAATAGAGACAGGATGCATCAGCCAAACCCACTTCTGACATTTTGAGGGAAATCACCCTTTCCCCTTTCATTGAAATGCTGGCACTCCCTTCCGTACGTTGTATGCCAGGCAGCAGCAGAGGCATGCCAGAGCAGCAGGTACTGTGTCTACTGGAAACTTTACTGTTATGATTTAAGGGTGTGAGCTATTGTATAAATTATACTGCACCAAAACTTGATAAAACTTCTTGTCATCACATGTTTTGTGTAACCACTTCCTGTGTTGAAGTCCTTTTATTGTTTATTACATGCAAATTTCAACAGTGCAGTGAGCGCTGGGATTTCCCTTTTTGTTTCTTTATAGTTTTTCCATTCTGGATTCACCACAACAAATGATCTAAACTGTGCATTGCCTTTTGGATTTGTTTATGATGTGATGTGCGTTCTACCCAATACAACTCTGATATTTATAATGACGTAAGAGTTTGGACTGGCAGAACATTCCCTGTGACGATTTATGGATTTATTCTGTAATGTGCAATTGAGTCATTCACATTGATTCCAAGACTTTCATCTATCTCATATTATGTCAGATTTAATATAATGTCATATTAAAGAATTATGTAATTGAAATCTGCAAACTCAAAAGGTTTCAACAACAATAAACTGGATAAAATGATGAAAGAGAACAGATACAATGGGAGAGGGGACAGAATAGGGGGACGCCGTCATAACAGCATACCAGTGAAGACACCAGGCCTCACTCGCATCAAACCTTGTCACATTGAATAGTGCAGAGAGTCACTGATGGGGCAGCAGTACATACCCTGTATATACACACACACTTGGATTTACTCTCAGGCAAACTGCCAGCTGTTGACTCGACAGATTGGTACGGCCATGCACTCAATGGCCCCGGTTCATAGCTGCTCTGCCTCTCGATTTATTTGAAAATTACTGGAAGAGGAAAACAACATGTCACAGTGATTGAAAGTGCTGCTGTGAATGAGTTTATCAATGCCGCTGTTGTGCATTCTCAATAAACAAGCTTTTACACTGAGCCATTTTTAGCCCAGGCCCACCTCATAAAAGTATTCAAAGCGTTCTCTTTTCTTTTTGCAGGACTACTTCACAGATTTGATCACCAATGACAGCATCAACTTTTTCCGCATGTCTAAAAAGATCTACCCGCACCGGCCTGTGATGATGGTTATCAGTCATGCTGCCCCCCATGGCCCGGAGGACTCGGCCCCCCAATACGCCGAACACTTCCCAAACGCCTCTCAGCACATGTAAGCTACATTCGGTATCATATGAAACAGCACAGTCAGCAGGGATCCTCTGTTTACTTTCTTATCCACTACGGCTGTTAGACATCCACCTCCACTCATAACGATTTTGTGTAACTAATAACATTACAGTACGCATGCCTTTCCAACCCAGTGATGATAGTTTGCGGAGACGCTGCTGGGGCTAGCATGAAATCAAAATGATTTATTGTCTAAGAATAGCAGGGGAAAATACCAGGGAGATGATCTGAGATTTTTTAAGAGTTCTAGCCGTGCCAAGCTGACCTCCCTCAGTTTTCATTACTCAGAAAGCGGCAACAGTTTGTGTTTGCTGGTTACGGAGGCTGTTGGCAAATAAACTTAAATAATCCAATTACCAAAAGAAAATTTAGCCAAGCCTGAATTAAGATCCATCTTTATAAATCACCACTATGTCACAAGGCTGTCTGGTCAAATTTACTTTAAATCTCTACTGATCATTTGTGGGAGCACTGTATTTACTTTGTCAAATGCTTGGCAAATATGCTCACCCTTTGTCTAGCGTGTCCTGTCCTTCTCCCATCTTTCCTCATTCACTATTGGACAGACAGAGGCCTTCCTGACCCTGTCCATAGCAATCAGTAGTAGCACCAGTGTGCCCATTGCAGGGAGGAATGCATTGTGTGCTTTGAACACCCTTTGAAATATTAATTTATTTTTAGATTGGGCTGAGGGGGGCTGGTTTGTTGGGTGACCAAAAGGGTGTTATCCAATTCACTGTGGTTAGGTGCCGAGTGTTGTCAGTGGTTGCTGTGGCAGCTCAGGTTGTTGCTGGGTGTATGTGTTGTTTGTTGGCAATGTAGCTGTATAAAATGTGGGAAAGTTTCACGGTTAAATGCTACCAAGCAATTTGTTTTATAGATTTGTTTTGAGTAGATTGAAGGGGTTTTAGTATCCAGTTACCAAGCTACTTTCTTTGGGCTGACATGATGGCAGAATTCTGACAGAGACAGCGTGGCAGCGGAGGAGTCGCCTCATAAATCAAACCAGTGTCTGTACTTTGACAGGAACAATAGCAGGGAGCAGGTTTGTTGTTAATGCCATTAACATTCCTGACAGAAGGTATTTTCACTCTGTAGCTTAGATCCTAGCAGGCTCCTTTCCCACTTTCAACACTATAGATGTGGTTTGTAAGTATCACCTTTGCTGAATTAGTCTAGCTGAAGTTGCTCGAGGCAGTGTCTTTAAGCCTCATAGTGTCAATAGAGTTTAGTATGGTTGTGCTGCAGGCTGGGGTGAACAACGGGCTATGAGCTGCTATAATCCAGCTAATACTCCGGGCCTGTCTGTGACAGGTGGCAGGTGTGACCCCACCTATGGACCTGCTCTATTCATCTGACCTATGCATTCCTGGTTCCTGCTGTCCAGAGCCCTATACCATGGTGGCCCACTGCCCAGAGACGGGTCCCTTTGTGAAGCTTATTAGACCGCCAAGTTAAGTGGGTGAAGAGTTCAGCTCTCACAAAATGGGCCTGAGGAGAAGAGGGCAGAAGGCAGCTCTGTCATATGCGTTGCTTATTGAAGGAGCTGCTTAAGGCAAAATAACAGTTTTTTTTTTTCTTAATGTGCTCTTGCTTAGTCTGTTTAGGCAGTTATTTGGCAAATAGGTTAGGAGCCTCTCTTAGCTCCCTTGTGGCTGTTTACCCCCTCTTGTTGTTCCCGCATTTCAGATGACCATGACTTATTAGGTTTTGGTCCAGAACTTGTTGCAAACTTGACTTTGGGGCCTATTATTTTCTTAAGCATGTGCCAACCCACAAATGACTGGCCTGTGCCAAGAGCGCAGCGGAGCGCGAGAGCCTCGTCTGTATGAGAGGAGAGGGAGGCTGGGATAGAGGTGTGGAAAAATGGCCCCAGCAGTAGCAGCTCAGTATTTGGCCATTTCCTTCAACAAACAGAGCAGCTACTGATGCATGTCAAAGTGTTGTGGACCAATGTGGCACCTGTTACTCACTGCACAGTGCAGAATGTAGCAGACAGGTGCTTTTGCCATCTTGATACAGATGTAATGAAACACTGCTATAAATAATAGCTGTGTTACTCTGGAACTTTCTAAACTGAACTGCTCTTTCCCCAGAACTCCAAGCTACAACTATGCTCCGAATATGGACAAACACTGGATTATGCAGTACACCGGCCCCATGAAGCCAATCCACATGGAGTTCACAAACTTCCTTCACCGGAAAAGACTACAGACACTATTGTCTGTTGATGACTCAGTGCAAAAAGTAAGTCTTTTATCTGAAAGAGAAACATGAGCAAATGCAAACATGTGCTAATCGTGTAATCCCTCTTTAAGGTTTATGAGATGTTGCAAGAAACTGGAGAGCTTGAAAATACCTACATCATCTATACAGCAGACCATGGATACCATATAGGACAGTTTGGCCTGGTTAAAGGAAAATCAATGCCTTATGACTTCGACATCCGTGTGCCATTTTTCCTTCGAGGACCCAATGTGGAAGCAGGCGCTATGTAAGTTTAAACCTAAAGTAAATGTATATATTGGTGTTTTCCACAATACTCTTCCAAGTGAAGTATGTCAACATCCAGAGAAATACAAAACACAGATTGTTAAGTACTGTTGTTGGATTTAATTAAATATACCTTTCTCTGGGCATATGCCTCACAAGAAACCCTCACTTGGTGCTGAACATTGACCTGGCTCCCACTATCCTCCACATCGCTGGACTGGACACGCCTCCAGACATGGATGGAAAGTCTATCCTCAAGCTGCTGGAGCAGGACCGCTCTGGGAACAGGTCTGTGAGGCTGTCAGGGCATCAGACATTACTTACTGCAATTGCACTGCATACAAAAGATGGGCAATACCCACTGCCCATTCTCAGTTACTGTGCAAAAGGAAATTTCCATAACCAATTACTAGTTTAGCTCCAATTGTAGTGTATAGTAGCCTATTTTGTTACATTACATGTTTAAATCAGTCTGAATCTGCATGTTGTGAATGAATAAGTCCCAAAACTTGATATAGGTAAAGAATAAGGCACATACAGCTCTGAAGTGATTGTTTTTTTAATGAAAAAACTCTAATGTAAAAAAAAAAAAAAAAAAAAAAAGTTAATTCATTCATTTATTGAATTAGATCCTTAGCCTGTGTGTAGTGTACAACAGCATAAATCATACTGAGTGTAGCTGTGTGCCTCACATATTACTGATGATGCCCATGTGATTTTTATAAACGGTGTGCGTTTTGTTTTCCCAGATTTAAACCAAACCGGAAACCCAAAGTCTGGCGGGACACATTCCTTGTGGAGCGGGGGTAAGCTTCTTTTTTTTTTTTTTTTTCATTTCTCCACCACAGACAAATCCATGTCATTTTAGCTTACTGTGGGTCCAACCTGACCAAACATTTGACTGGGCCCAAAAATCAGCATCAAAAAAAGACTTTCTCCAGTGGTTTTCAGGATTTCAGACCTCTCTGTGTTATCTGATAGACACTTCCTGACCACAGCTGTCTTGAAACCCCGCTTTAGTGAAAGAGGTTAAAATATGCTTTGGTAAAATTAGACATCCCTTGCAGATTAGAAAAACTGATGAAAGAGTTGTTGACACATAACTAACCATTGTGTTTGATCAGCTCCAATAAAAACAAACTTGGATCTTGTATTGATTAAAAACAACCAATCTCAACTTGGCTCCCCAATGTAGCATCTTTCATCTATTTCATCAGTTTACATGGATACAAAGTTATGATTTTAAAAAGAAACAAATATGTGAGAATGGTTCTTAGTCATTTTGCATGGTTCCGGTGGTCACATTCAGATACAGCTGTTGTCATTTTCTTCCTTAAATTCATTTTATTTCCAATTTTACTGACAAACATCAAAAGGATAGAAGTGACCACGCATGGAGCCCCCTTTGCTTTGTCTGAAAATACGAATAGATGTTCTTGTTTGTGACCGTAAATTATACAGCAGTTAGACGCTGGCCTCTGGTGGTTTACCCCAGTGTAATTCCAGTGTTTATGAAAAAGTTTATGCTCATCATTGACTTGTCATGCTGTATTTAATCACAAGGACAAATGTGTTTCATGTGTGTGGTTCTGCATGTATCCCCATGTAACCTATGTAAACAGACTGACAGCTGGACCATAGAGCATATACTTCAACGCAACATAATGCAGCCACCAGGGAGTGACATAGACAACAACTGTTAGCTTATAATCACCCTTGGCTAAAGAGTGTGAGCATTGGCCACTGTCCCTTTTGGAGCCCCATAGTAAACAACTCTGAACAAGACAACAAGCCTAGTCTTAAATGGCTTGTTTTTTCACTTTGTCAACGTCATTTCAAGCTAAGAGTCCTGCTGGCACCAAGCTCCGGCCAAAGCCAGGAACAGGGAGGGGGTTTGGCATTGGTGAGGGCTAGTCTGGCCAGACCTGGTGGCTGTGGCACATGAGGAGGCGACAGAGAGGACCACAGCCGTGCCAAGATAGGGTCAAAAAACCTGGCCCTAAGCAGAGCGTTGGTGTGAGGCTCAGACACTGTGTATGTCATAAGTGATGAAGCTTTTAAAATGGAAAAACGGCAGAGAAGGAAGAGACTTGAAACTCATAATTAGAATGCAAGTCAAAGTACTGTTTTGTCACTGCTGCTGATATTGTCCCATCAACACTGAAGGATGGCTCACATGTAAATGACATAAAAACAATACTGTGTACATTAGCATTAACCTTTCTATGACCGCTTCTATGTTATTGACTATGTGATTTACATTGGGACTGCATGCACATTTGCACATTTCACATACTTTACCACCAAAATTAGGACTGAAATGGGACGGAAGTAAACCTGGATTAGACCATGACTAAACCAGAACTTGAATAGGACCAAACCAAGTTTAAACCAGAACTAAACTGGGCTCAAACAAAGACAAAACCAGGAAGTGTGAATGCTGTCAAATGGCATAGGTGCACTTCCCTAGAAAAAAAACGAAACCACTCCCATGAATTTCTTGATAATCCCTTTGTTTTTTTGTGCAGTAAAATCTTGAGGAAGAAGGATGACACATTGAACACCCCGCACACCAACAGCCTGCCCAAATACAAGAAGGTCAGGGAGACGTGCCAGCAGGCTGAGTTCCAGACGCCATGCGAGCAGCCCGGGCAGGTAAAACAAACACACCCAAAGTGATCACATGATTTTGTATCTTCAAACGGTTCTGAACAAAAAGGATCTCCTCCCTCTCTCCACATCAGTGCCTTTCCTTTCTACGGTAACGCCTCGTGACCTTGGAGCATGTTACAGCTGTTACCGCTTGAACTTTTACTCCGTTGCCGCAAATCAAACGTCCATTTACAGAACATCACTTGGCTCATAATTGGAGCCTTTAGCGCCATTTTGTGGTTCAGTCAGATTTTGTACTGGTCTTTAATCTTGGGCCATTAATTTGCTGGCAGACCAACGACCCAGCGTAACAGTGCACGGCCTTGGAGCTCATAGTCTTGAACAATAGAAATGGCAACACTACAAGGTCCAGGTAGTGGTTTACTAATCTAATCCAGACCCATTTTATGGTAGCCTTAATGTGCATTTTGTATGGCATTGGAAAATACGTCTTCATAAAGAATGTCTGACCACGGTGCCACGCTTGGAGTAGGGCACCTGTGAAAGGGATGTGTAGAAATGGTGTAATTGAGGTATTGGGCATTTACATCATAATGTGGAGCTGAATTACACCTAGTCACAAGTGGCTTGTCTGGCATGATTTAACATGACCTCCCAGTAAGCTCCCTAAAAGGCCGTAAAGCTGAGAAAATGGTCCTGTGTGCAGCTGCTAGGCCTTTATTGTTTCCTCTGCCTGTCTGTCCCAGTGCAGCACTTGTCTCTGTTTACTGCATGAACCAACAAAGTCATATTCATACAATGAGGGCATTTTCAAAGGAAGAAAGACAACATGAGCAATAAACTTCAGAGAAATCCAGTATGGTTAACTTAAAAGTTTTTATTCTGACCACAAACTCTTGCATTGAACACATCCCGAAGAGGGCACTGGCAGGCCTCTTGTCCCAGTGCGGCTCTGGCCATTTGGAGTTTGACCACACGATGAAAGAATCACTTGTTTGTGAACGTGTCACCAGTCCTTTGGGTAATGACTGCCTCTGTTGCACTGTGTGCTGCAGGAGACATTAAAACAGACATCATACCATTGAAAAATTCCCCCCAGTTTGTGTAATTTTCTGACTGTACTGCTGCAGATAGTTGGAATCCAGAGTTTTTGCTTTTTAACATTGACTTTTTTCATCATTTGTTATTTTACACATTACTACAGACACGATACAAACAAAGAAAACTACACACACAATTACACACAAAGATGCACACTATTAAAAAAACATACTAGAAAATCATGGTAAAAAAGAAAAATAAACGCTGGATATAAACTGAATGTTAACACAATCTAAACATGTGAACACGCCTGCTGTTCCTCTCAGATATAACCCCTCTGTTAGACGCCCGTTTTCAGTCCATCACAATATGAGCCTACCACATGAAACCTGATCGACATTATGGAGGTTTTTTGGACCGCTGTTCCCACACTTTGCCCCCGATCATCTGTGCTTCTCTCTGCAGATGTCTTTCTTCCATTTGTACAAAACATCACCGTCTTCATGTCCATTAGCCTCTGCACTCCCACTGCACACGGAGATCAACTTTGAAAGAGATACAGGGGGGATTTAGAAGTGTGCGTGCAGCATAATGTTTTAGTCTGCTGGCGCACTTGGCAGGGCCCGTCTGTGAGAGGGCTTTTGTACATGGACCTAAATCAGATCATGTGGTCTCTTTATTTATTTTATTTATTCCACTTTCTTGCACCAGCTGCTTTTGATGATTTTTTTTTTTGTTACACAATCTTGTCACTGCCTGTGATTAAATTCTCAATAAAAAAAAGTAATTTCAGATAATCAGAGAATCAAAGGTTGTTAGCTAAACAATATAGCATCTACTTGGCATCAAATAGTCCAAATCAGATATTTCAACAATTCATTGTTGATTTTCAACTGTTTGAAGTTTAAAACAAGATATATTGCATGCAATGCTGTACTTTTTTTTTTGTTCTATTGATAGAAATGGCATTGTGTGGAGGAGATCACGGGGAAGTGGCGTATTCAGAAGTGTAAGGGAGGGGGCGTGAAAGAGGGCTCCAGGAAGAGGGTCCGCAGCTTGAAACCACGTAGCAGCTACGACCACCGAGAGAGGGGCTGTGAGTGTGACCCTGCCCTGCTGAAACCCACACGAGCAGACCGCCGATCACAAAGGCAATTCTCCTCAGGCCACCGTGAGTATAGTATAGTATAGTATAGAGTATATAAGTATAGTAAGGCTTACATTTCATATGCCTCGTATCTTAAGCCCATCTAATTTATGGTTTTAGGAATGATACAAACTGTCCAAGTCAAGATGACTTGTGTGTTTTATTTTATACATTTTTTTGGCTGTAAAAATCTGCAGCGTGGTTTGGAGAGTAGAATAAGACTGAAACCTCAATTTGGCCAAATGAGTTGGGTATTTATTAGATTATTTAACTGTTTCACATTAACAAATATATTTGTAAACGTAATCGTCCAGGCATTATTAGTTTTGAGTCGATATTAAAGCATTTTCCATTCAGTTTCTGCTTATACAAGACATCTGGATCATCATACCAAGTTATACTACTAAAAACATGCATGGCACCTAAAATATGTTTTTGTTTGTTTGTTTTTCAGTAAAACCTAACAATAGCAATAGTCTATACTGAATGTCTGAACTTTATTAACCACACGTTATGGTTTTTCATTTGTAGTCTTCTGCCCTCTAGTGGAACTAAGAAAAACTGCAGTGGAGTCCACTGTCACATATTAATTACTTATCTTATTACTGGCAGGTTTCCGCCCACGATTCGTCCACACTCGTCCTGCCAGGTCCCTCTCAGTTGAATTTGAAGGTCAGATTTATGACGTGGACCTCCAGGCTGATGACCAGTCTGCCGTCCGACGCAGGGGCATCTCAAAACGCCACTACAACCCCGAAGACACTGCCCTGGGAACGGATGATGGCTCAGAGGAGATGCTAGCAGATGACACCAATGCTGTAGGATACCCAAATTCAGTCAGAGTCACTCACAAGTAAGAGGACGTTTACAGAAGTGCACGTTGATAAAATATAGTTTCAGCACAACTTATAACATTGTTTTACCCTTCTTAGATGTTATATCTTAATGAATGACTCTGTCCATTGTGAACGGGAAATCTACCAGTCTTCTAAAGCCTGGAAGGACCACAAGACCTACGTGGACCAAGAGGTATGTACACAAAATTTTTTTAGCCTCAGTTTAGGTTCTTATTGATGTTTGAGGCATATCACTTGAAAGAGCATGTTAATTTCACATCTTGCCTTTGAGCAAAGAAAATCATACAAATAAAAATAAATGTTATACACATTATTTCACAAAAATATCACAATTTTTATCAAGATGACTTAATTTTAAGGTTTTAGGTTTGAAAATTTGTGTGGTATCAGTACATTTAAGTAACAAAACTGAGTACTTCTTCCATCACTATAAACCTAACTTCAGGTGTGTGATAAAAACATTTAGACCTTTTATCCTATAATGCTGCAAGTTAAATGTAGTGTCTCTTGTATGTTTTGAAGATTGAGGCGCTCCAGGACAAGATAAAAAATCTGCGTGAAGTGAGGGGTCATTTGAAGAGAACACGACCTGACGAGTGTGACTGTGGCAAGAAGAGGTTTGTAGTCTACACAGCAAACATATGCTCCTATCTTTAGGCTTCAATTCTTATCTTTCTGTTTATAAAAGCAGCTATTTTAGCAAAGGCATCAGAAACAAGGAGAAATTGAAGAACAGAAAAAATCAACTCCATCCATTTAAGTGAGTTGGTACTCTTGTTTGTCCTATATAGTGCCACCTCCTGTAATAACCATCATAATACAACTCATAACCAGCGCATCATATTTTACCCATTTGTTTTGAAAATAAGTTTGTGATTGCAATTGCTTACTCCATTACCTCCCATAACCTACCATGTGACTGTTCCTGCATGGAGATATCTATTTTGTGATATTTTGACTTTTATTTTGAAAATCACATGTAAAAGAAGCATGATGTTACTGTAACTGTGCATGCATCATAATTGAAATGAGTCAACTTAGGTCAGTTTCCCAAATGGTCCAATCGTCTTGCTGTGTGGACATTATTGTAATGTAGAGCTGTATTAGAACAGACAGTACAATGGGTTGTGGTTACAATTTTAGGCAGATTTGAATATAGCAAGAGGCTAAAGATAAAATCTAAAACATTGCCTTATTGTGTGTTATCAGCATGATCTCCTGGAAGTTCCCAAAGTCTTCCACTGCTGCCTTGTGCACTTGTCACGTCTGTAACCCATTTTAAATCATATTTGTCCTTTAGGGAAGCAGCACATGAGGTAGACGCTAGGGTGCAGTTGTACAATGAGATCCGAAGACGTAAGAAGGAGAGGAAAGAGAAGAAGAGACTAAAAAAGGGCGATGACTGTAGCCTGCCCGGACTCACCTGCTTCACACATAACAATGACCACTGGCAGACAGCGCCATTTTGGACCAGTGAGTAACATTTGTTGTTTATAACATAATGTAGCGGTGTTCGTTTTTTCTAAAACAAAAGTAATTGGCAAAAGCTTAAACCTGATTTTATAATTGTGTTGTTTTTTTTTAGTTTGTCCGAATAATTAATTTGTCCATCTCACAATGGCGTAGACAACATTTACACTTTAGAACTGAAGTATGATAAGGATCCTTACAGTCATTAAACCACACTGCAAGATTCTCCTCTTGTTGCCTCTTTTGAAACTGATTTAATCACAGGAATCAAAACTGTATAATCATGAAAACACTAATAAAGATTGGTAGTTAACATGTATTTCTCTTCATTCCTAGTGGGGGGATTCTGTGCTTGCACAAGCTCCAATAACAACACTTATTGGTGCCTACGAACCATCAACGAAACGCACAACACCCTGTTCTGTGAGTTTTCCACTGGCTTCCTGGAGTATTTTGACCTCAACAGTGACCCTTACCAGGTGGGTGAACATCTGCCTGTGCCTTTCTACCTCTGTCCATCTGTGTTTTGCTATAAAACGAACAGCACACCTCATTAAAGTCTATGTCTAGTTTGTCATTACAAAGGCATGCAGGAGAGTCTAATGTTCTGTTATTTTTTGTTGCAGCTAACCAATGCTGTATATAACGTGGATAGGGATGTACTGAACTCTCTCCACGCTCAACTGATGGAGATGAGAAGTTGCCAAGGATACAAACAGTGTAATCCACGTCCAAAAGGCTTGGATACAGGTAAATAACAGAATACGTCTCTTAAATAAATGTTTTATGTACTGGGATATGGTTCACTGGGTGTAAAAGTAGTCATTATGCCAACCATGACTGAAACGGATTTGGCACACAGCAAAATACTACATTTAATCTTTAATGTGGAAGTGAAAGTGTGAAATCTGTGTCAGTCCGGCTGGTGCGTTTGCCTCTCTTTTGCATGCTGCATGTGAATGGGGACCATCCACTCAATTATATTTCACTGTTTCAGATGGAGCTCAAATCATCATCAGTGTGACATGTTTGAATGTGAATGTCATAATCACACATTTTTTTTGTCAGGCCTTTGTCTTCTCCTGGAGTCTGTTTCATCTGTCCACATGCATTTACTTTTCAATTTCTTAATACAATCATATCACCTTGAGCTGTATATAACCATATATAAAAACTTGCATATCTACATATATTTAATAGCTGTAGAAATATCACTGAAGGGTTTCTGTCAGTGCCACAGTTTAGGCTGTTGTTTCATTCAGACATTCATGCTTCACCTCTGTCATCTGCTCTAGAATTTAATAGGATCACCACATGGAGGGGCTGTGCCTTAAAGCCACAGCATTAGATGTGCTTAATAAGTAATACCACAATGACTTAAGTCTGCCACAACATTTGTGTGGTACTGGACACACTGATATGTCCCGAGGATAAAACTCCACATCTGTAATTAGGATCTGCAGAGTGGAGCAGAAAAACTGCCCTTCTGCACTGTAAAAACTGATTGTATTTCAGGGTTGGCATGCAACACTTGTCATTAGCCTTGCCAGCACTTTTCACACAACAGACCAAAATCTCTTGGGCTGCCTTAGAAGGGCTATGACGCCAAGCCAATCAAATAGCTCTTGTGGTTCCTTCGGGTGATGTTTGAGTTGGAAGAGGTGATTATTAAAAAGTAAAATTAAGTGAAATGGATCTGGTAGTTACATGCATCTATTTGTGGAGTGTGACTTCAGCACCATTATCACTTCAGTTTGGAGCATGTTACACTGAGAAGAGAAACCCTGTTGAACTCTCAAACCCTATGTTCTCACATTGTTTACACAGTCTCCCTCTCCTCAGACTTACTTCCAATAATTGCATCATTTGTCTTTAGACCATAGCTGCTGCAGTGCATGAAGAGACTCGAGTGTGAATGATCTGTCTCCCTCACACATCTGTTCGAATCAAAGCGTTTAACAAACCATTGCTTTTATTTTTCTGATTAGGAGGTAAAGATGGAGGAAGCTATGAGCCGCACAGGTATCCACTCTTTTTGTTTGTCTTTAACACCTGCATGGGCTCAATTGCCTCATTTCCACTAATCTGCCTCTGGAGCGTGGGCCTTGGTTTGTGGCTGCATGTGGGGTTGTGCTAACAATCATAACAATCATTGTTTCATTCATGCAGCTTCATTTGTTCCGTCTGTGTCTCCCTCTTATTCTGCCAGTCAATTTCACCACAGTAAAGCCTTTTAAGCCATGGCTTACTAGTCGCCTATTATGAAATATTTAAGCTAGTGCTAAAATAGCATGGCCCAATCGACTGAATAAAAAAAAAAAAACTTAAGTTCATGAATTCATGTTTCCCTGAGAGAGTCAGACACCAATTGCACATCCACGCATGATATCAGGCAATCAGATTTAAACTATAGGAATAGCATGTTGGGCTACATCCACTGATTTTTTTTTTTTTTTTATTTTTTTTTTAACTGAAAATGGACCTCTACAGGTGTAGCCCACTCCTCTCTTTCACACAAGCATCATGCACCATCTTCATCCCATGTCCATTGGTCAACAGTTATTGCATTAGATGTGGACACTAGAGTAGCTGTGACATCTGTCCCTCACTGACCTATGTTTCTGGCCCTGCTCACCAGGCAGCAGCAGCACCGACAGTGGTCAAAGAGGAGACCGAGCCTCTCCTTCCTGTGAGTCCTACAGCCTCTGTTCTCAGGGAAAGAGCCACTAGTTTACACACAACACTGGGCCTAATTTGACTTTGGACGTTTACTGTCTTTATTTGACTTCCTGGGGTACCCGACCTACACTTCCTGTTGCTTCTTGTTTTATTTTATTTTGTTTTTGTTACAGGTGATTTTTCAGTCGAGTCCAGGCCTTTCATTTACTGTCCCATTAAATATGAGCAGCACGTTTTTGCAGTTGTTTTTGAAATGCAAACTGCTTAAATGGCATGTGTTGGCTAGTTCTGGCTGTGGTTTTATGCTTTGGTTAATGATGCTGCTCTTTAAATGTATCTGTGTGTTGCTTAAGCCTTGTTGACGCTGGTTTAGTGAAAACAAGAAGCTTGCACTGCTGCATGCTTTGTATAAAAGGAAAATATGTCCCAGATTCTCACATTAGTCTCTCTTTGACAGAACACAGCCCTTATGGGACGGACGACAGGGTTAAGCTCCCCAACCTGACAGATGAGGAGGTGAACTGGCAGGGACTGGAGGACCTTTACAGCATCAACGACAGCCTTTACGAACCCAGGCCTGACTACAGCCTCAGCCCAGACAACTGGGACAACTATGAGAAGGAAGTAGACTATATGTTTGCACTGCTACTTGATTTAAAGAAACACAACCAAACCCATACACTTGACGACTCCAACCTGCCAGAGCTGGGCTCGGGGGCTGGGGGAGGACTGGATGAGGGTAGTGGAGCTCTATGGCCTGGATTTATCACTGAGATCCAGACAACAACCCTCACCCCAAGTACAACACTACCAGCTGTACAAAGCCCTATCCCTCTACAGGACGGCCCACTGGGGACTCTATTGAATGAGCTGCCAGAACGTGTGCATGTCAGCCCCTCTCCTCCTGTCAGGTCAGCCAGTGTGCATAGAGCCTCTGTGTGGGTGCAGCTGGAGGATCTTGAGCGAGAGGAGGACTTCAGTGGGAATGGACTGACGGAGTTAGAGACCAGACACGCCCACCTCCTGTGTACACATAACAGCCTGCAGCCGCAGCCCCAGGGCCCAGTCCTGCCCCTGGATGACCAGGAGGACCTCTTCCAGGCCCAAGGATACCTCCCCTTCTCCCCTCAGACTGTAGGGCCTCCAGCAAAGGCCAGTGGCTCCTCTGATCACACCAGTGCTCCATACAGCGCCCCCTCTGGTCACACCAGTGCTACGCACAGAGCTCCCCCTGGGCCGACCAGTGTTCTGCATGCCGTTGAGGCCGTTCTCACTGTGGACATTGAGGGCAGTGGCTCGTCCCCACAGCCCTCCAATCAGACACTCTGAGGGGAGGAGCATTTGCCAAGCAACCAATGAGCTGCTTGTCACCATAGAGACAGTGACCAGGAGATGAGCTTGCCAAAGGCAAGTGATGCCACCTCAGTAAGAGTTGTATATTAAGTATTAAAGTTATTGTTTATTTTTTTACAGGTGCCTACATATTAGTAAAACAGTGTTATGTTTTCAAAAATATATATTTAGAAAAGAAAGCCTTAATGCAGCTAAAGAGAGTATTGGGATAAGAGGATTATTCCACCTGAAAAACACCTGAGATGTTTAATGTGTTTGAGATGTTTAACGTGTTTGAGTGGTGGGACCTGTGACATCTGAATAGTTCACTGGGACAATCTCGTCCTCAGACTACTCTGTCACAGATGGTCCACAGATGGACCACTCTCCGGTGGCTTCGAGGCAACATCGCCCCCAAATGCACTTTTCTACACAAACTCCACTGTTTGTGTCTTTGACATATTGTCCAGTGTAAATTCTGATTTTATGAAATATTTTATTTCTACTGACTACTTTTTAAAGCTACAGCAAGTGCTGGAGACATTTCTAAAAAGGTTACAGAATTAACACAAATAATAACTAATTTTATTTAAAAGTTCTCTTAACCATTTTAAACTAAAGTAATTATAACAGGCCTTTTCCTTTGTGATGTTGTCATAACCTTGGACAATCATGAACCTTTATAGGTAGCATATATCAATATTCTTCTTGTACCAGCACCCATTTCAGGCAAGTCACAGAAATGCATAGCTTAAGGTTTTATTTTGCATATTAGAGCACTATTTCACTCTAATTAGTTGCAGCACTGCACCAGTTTGATTTGCAAAGTTTGCACATTGGTCACATTCACAGCAGGTTTCAATGCAACTGTATTGACCATTAATAATCACAGGGGGTCATATGGGAGAGGTTTGTTATGTAACTTTTTTGGAAATGCCACCAGATAAATTTATGTAGTGCTTGATAATCCAGAGTGTAGTGTTGCAAAAGGCCCATTCATTTCAAAAGCAAATGTATTGAACTTAGTCTATGACACCGCTGATGCAGTTGTATGTAAAACCGACATGCTCCTTTGTTTCAATAAGCTATGGATTTTATGGTGCACCTACACATGTGCCATCTGGTTAAGTGGCTTTACAGAAACATATAAGCTGTCTAGAAACTTGTGTTCAAAAGCCATGAAGCTGAAATAAAACCCTTGCAACCTCCTAAATGCCGTGTCACTTTTGATGTGTCTAACATTCCTCCACACTTTGTTGTTTAGGTTTGTGATATAACCAGGCATTTTTGGTTGGAGGCATGAGGGTGCCAAATTCTCCAATAGGGGAGTTTTATATGGACATGAGCACATTCCTTCCCCCTACCTATGTTTGAGTCGCTGTTTTAAACCAGTTTAAATGTACTGACTTATAAAAACCTAATAAAGATTTTTTTTTTTTTTTTTTTTTGTAGTCTCATTTTGTAAACTAGTTGCTATTTGAACATTTTTGTCAGGGTTGGATGTGCTACGAAAATGGGGCAAATGTCTTTGAGGGAGCTATGTATGAGCCCCCGCCTCCATTTAGGTAATTTAGATGCACATATTTGGTTACACACACACACACAAGATTTAAATACTGAATTGTTGTGTAAAAAAAAGCACTCTCTTTGGGTTGTTTTCATTTAATGACAAATATCAAGTATTCAAGGCATTTGTAAACCAAACGTTCACAAACATCAATTCGGTTTCTGCTCCTGAGGAACACTAAGCGATAAAAGCCTGACCTTCAGGTTACAGCCAGAATCCATGGAATTCACTGCTGCGTCTAAACTCGAACGCAGGAAAATGTTGGAGTCATCACTCAGTAGCAGTTCAGGCGTTAGAAGAGGAGTGTGCAGATTACTGGGCATTTTACATCGTATACATGAACTGTGGGCCATAAGGGCACATTCTCTACTACTCCCAGTGGAAAACAGTGACCCAAAAACAAGGAGGTTGCCTGAAAGTGCTTAAATTGGAATCATGCTTGTTATTTTATTTAAAAAAACAAACATTTTTTTAGACCAATTTAAAACACTACATTGATCTAATCAAGTTGACCATCATAAAAGTTCGTAGTAAAGCATGTTTGTCGCTCCACCAACCTGTACTGACATGTGAGCTTGTGGTTGGTTTATGTTTTTGGAACTTGAAAATATGATCTAATGAACACAAGAGGAGTAGAGAATCATTATAAATGCAGGTCCTGGTGTCAATAATTTGTCTTTGGACTGAAAAATGGTGTCCCTGACCCTTTACCCACCGTGAATACTGTTCAGGCACAAGACTTGTTATTTTTTTATTTTTTTTTAGATTTTAAGTAATTTCCTCCTACAATGTCATGGATTAGTTCATAAATATGCTTCTACCTATATCAGCTCTAAAATATGTCTCATTGTCAGTATGTACAATAATCACATATGAATATATCGTTTGAGGTACTGAGATCACAATACTATTATCAAACAATGCCATTTGAAACACTTCAGCTGGCAGAATATGGTCTTGGTCAAGAAAATTTAAATTGATCACTGCATTGATTTTACTCTAAACACAAATCATAAAATACTTTTATCAGACTTGCCTCGCAACTCATCCCTCAAAGATAATACTACTAAGGTAACGCACTCCTTTTTTGTTATCAAATTAAAGATGTATTGGATAGAATATGAGCATAAAATGAACAGTTACATTAACACATTGCACAGCCTTGCTGTCAAGGCAAACTCAAATACTCTGCCCCTGGCCAAGAAATAAATAAATGCTTTTGTTCAGTCAGTCTTTGGAGTGCTAAACTTAGTGCAGAAATCACTTACTAATAACATATTTGAAGTTACAGTAGGTTTTGACAACAGCAACATTCACCTGCCTTCACACAATCATGTCTCTGTCCACCAGAGGGCACCAAACACCCAAGAACAGAGAATCAGTACTGGACTGCTGATAACTGCTGACATGCTTGCAGCACTTTAAAAGCCTAGACTACAAGAGAACTACTATATACATCTGATGACCATTGTAATGACTTAAATACAATACAATGCCAAAAGAATGCAACAGTTCCATTGATAAGAGGGCCATATTCTCTTTTTGCATTTTCTGTTTCAAGTGAAATTCCTTGTTGTGGACAGTAGCTTCAGCACATGGTCAGAGATGAGACACCCAAATTCTGTTTATTTGGCTAAATAGAATGGTGAGATGTGTTCTAACATGGTACCACTGCGGCTTCTTGGCGTTAGGCTACATACATGTCAAGGCAAAGTTACTCCAAACAAAAGCCCAGGGCATCAAAGCAAAAGCTGTCACTCAGCTGAGAGGACAGTGACTGGCTCCTGTGCTAGCTCTGAACCTGGCAGCTAGCATACAACTCCATTGGCCCAGATAGCCTGAGAGGCACTGTTACGAAAAGAATAAAAAAGTCATGTAGAAAGTGATAATCAGACAAACGAGTGTGTTCAAAGGTGGCCTGTACCTGGAGAGCTGATAACATGTACATGTGAGTGAGAGGAGCTGTACACAGGTTTGCATAGTACAGATTGTGCTTTAGACGTTGTGGTGATGATGATGATGATGTCTGTACAGAGTAATGCCCTGCCTTTGAACAGTAGCACCTGGACTATGTCCACCTCCTCTGAGGCTTTCTATGATGTAGCTGATAATATGCTCTCAGTTTTGATGGACAGCCCTTACAGTAGTCATGAGGAGAGAGGAGCACCCCCTGGTGCTTGATCAGAGTAGATGAAGGCACATGTCACTGAGTTTCAGACATGGGCAGAGCCTCGGTGGTGATGGGGCAGGAAAATGGGCGGGGTTATTGCTTTGAGAGCGTTGCCAGGACAGCTGAGGCTGCTGTGGCCGCGGTTGAGCAGCAGAGCGGCTGGTGGCTCAGGCCGAGGTGGGATGAAGATGGGGCAGGAGCGTGTGCGGGCGTGGCTTTTCTGCCCCCCCGCGTGGCAGATCAGTTCACTCACAGTGCCCAGAGGAGGCAGGTGCTGGCGCCAGCGCTCGGCCCGCTCCTCTTTGTGCTTTATGGAGTACCAAGTGAGGAAGATGAAGACAAAGCCAACAAACTTGAGGCTGGCAGCCAGGCCGAAATACACAAAGCGGAAAGAGGTGACGTCATACTCCCAGCACGAGCCGTGTACACCACAGTCCTGCTGCCACAGCATGCATGTGGTGTCAATCACTGCTCCAAAGTAGATAGGGGTCGGGATATAGGCTGCAACATGAGAAGTGAAGGTTAATGCTTTACAGCCAAGAGCACAATAATAAACACATAATCTCCTTGTACCATGGCAAACTGTCACACATGTACCGGTATATACAAGTGTAAAGTCACTTAAGTTGTTAACTGCTAAAAATCTTAGTTCCATGGCTTGTCCACTTGGTGGTACAATTTTGCTATACAGTATAAACATTTCAATACCATTTTAAATGTGCCAGAATTGAGAATAGTATTTTATGCCCACATTTAACAAACCAAACAACTTGGCTGACAAACTGAAGTAAACTGAACAAAATAACTCCAAGTACATTGGAGCATATGTTATGACAAGGGTCTGTAAAGATGGCTGACCTCTACCTTCACAGGATGCAGCAAGACATTTTAATGTTCACAAAGCCATACCAAGAGGATCACAGACATGTCAGTGCAGAGCCTAACCCCACGGCTTCCCTTGTTACACATACGCTCACTATACAGGTCCACTATGTAGAGTTATGTGCCGTGAGGCATAGCTACAAAAAAAATCTGAAAATGAAACGTAAGGAATGCAAATAACAGCAGCTGACAATAAAATGTGCCTTAACATGTCTACTTTCTTCACATGTATGACCACCACAATCTATGATGAATCTGGATTCTGCGTAAAAAAACAAAAAAAAATTTATGTAAAATAAAAAAAATATCCCCACTGAATAACTCAATTTTCAATCAGTGCATAACAAATCTTATAGTCTGAAAAGCTTTTTGCCAAGGCCTTATTCTTTGGAAGAAAGAATGTATACCTAAATGCAGCAAAACACTGTTATCAAGTTTAAACTTACCAAGAGTTCGGAGTAACACAAACTGCATTCCTAAAGCAAAAGGCCTCTCTTGTTCATCCACAGACCTAGAAAAGCAAACGATAGAGCCAATTATCCTCACAGCCCACATAGACTGCGGAACAGAAGTGCTTATCTGCATTGGTTAGAGAAAACATAGGTCTCCATCGAGGGAAGACAAAGATTCATGTAGAGGAATATCTTTTACTCAGTGAGAACTGGTTTGTTGTCACTTGAGATTCTTTTGTTGGTTTTTTTAACAAAATTTGCACTTTTTCAGGAAAACATTACAGCCATGAACCAGCCTGAGATTTTGACCAAGAACCAGTTAACAAACAGCACCACACGGATGTTCATTCACAACACACATAAAGGTCACAGTGGCTGCAGATCGTATTGATACCAGAGTAATGCTTCAGAGGTTTTGTATTAAAAGTCACACCACCACGCAGCTGTATGATTTCCTCAAATAACACTAGTGTGGACATGTACATCCACACACAACCTGTAAAATATTCTGGTGTTTTTGTGCCAACATGAGAATATTTCCAAATGCGCTATTGGCTAACAGCAGAGCACATGTCACACATGTCACAGCTGTCCATTTATTTCACCTCAAAAACAGTACTGTTCACTGAAACATGAGCGAGAAATATGGGTGGCATCAAATTATTTTGATTCTCTAAAGTCAGCAGAAAAAGGTTGTTAACGCACTGAACCACACACTCCAAACAGAGCTTCAACCGACTCCTTACCTGAGAGTGACGATGATAGCGGAGGGCTGGGCACAGGCTGTAATGAGTGTGACGATGAAAAGGAAGATGAGGAAGGGGATGAGAGTGTTGCAGGTACGATCACATTTGCCAGACACAGCGTAGCCATTCTCATTTAGGTAGGTCTTCACTATGACAAGCTGCAGCTGGTTGAGCTGGTTCACCTGTCCCCCTGACGACGGCGTGATCACCTGTCTGCTCTGCACACAGCCGCAGTCGGTGTAGTTCCTCATCTGGACACAAACAACAGTTGTTCTTTCATTACAATGTGTTTGTATTTAGGAAATATAAAAATAAAAAGGTATAGATATAGATATATTGTATAAGCAGCTCTTGAAGTCAAAGCAAGTCCGCTGTGTATTGTGTGCATCTAATTATAAAGCTGAAAATCAAGAAGTGCTAGTTGTTGTTAGCTTTAAGTTGTGAAAAGCTGTTATAAACTCACTGTGGTGAATAATAAGGATTCTCAGAATGCATTAGGTAAGTGAGTAATAAATTTGGACCAATCAAACCATTTTAAATGAAATAAAACAGTTTTTCATGTTTTAAAACAGTACAAATCAGGTATAGCTCCTTAGAGACAATATATTAATAATGCATTTGTAGCATTTAGCTATAACTTCTTACTGAACCAATCAAAATACTGAGAAAGCCTCCAGACTCAGTGGCTCTGAAAGACAAAGAATCAGGACATTTCCTTTCGTTGTGCCACTATAATTCTTCTGATATTGTTGTGTGGCCTCAGACTTCCTGCACTTTTATAAGAGGAATGTACAGAAACAGTCCACACCATACTTCATGTGAATACAACAGACTTGTATTGCTCACTCTATTCTTTACACAGCACAAAGGACTTTTTTGAGTGGTTTATTTATTAGACATCAGGACAAAGCGCAGAGGGTATTAGTGGTGCATTCAGCCTCACCCCCGTACTATCGTTGCCCACAGTGCTGCATCCTGCCAAACATGGGTTGAAGTAGGTGATGCCATCGGAGCCGCACACTGGAGCATACTCATGGATCCTACAGCCACAGTTAACATTACAACTGCCCGTCAGGTTCCTGTGGGTCAGTGTCAGTGTAGGCCTGCAGGGAGAAAGAAGAAATAAATTACGTAATCAGTTCAACATTTAAAACTTTTCTTACTGGTGCACTAGTTGGGTGCACTATATTTCATTTAGCAGGCAATGATTTGATTTAAAACAGAACTAAGTAACTTTCAGCAATAGAGCAGCTCCCTTATGAGAATACACTGTCAAGGAACAGACTCAAAGGCCTTTTGTGTCCATTTTTGTCTGTTTTATAAAAAAATGAGGCAGTATAATCACATGCAAAAATATATTTTGCAAACAAATTTGAAAAAGCCAGGGATTTTCAAAAGAACTGTCTTTGATTTGGATGTCCACCATGTTACAAGGCCGTTTTTTTCACACAGAGAGACAACAGATGCTTCAAATACCCCGAAAATAAATTTCCAAACATCACAGGGACTTGTGATTTACATGACGTGTTATTGTTTATAAATGGGTTTTTTAGTCAGGATGCCCTTCCTTACACAACCTTGCCTTTTATTGCGTGTACACTTTTATTACTATATGCACTAACAAGTGAATTTCTCCACTATGAAATCAATAAAGTTCTATCTTATCTTTAAAAATGTCCTTCCTAGGGCCAACACATTTCAAGTATCCCCTCATTTATAAGTCTTAGCAGAATATGCCTGACACAGCTCTTCTAATAATCCCTGGAACATAATCCCTCTAACGAAGCGGTAATCAGCAGAGATGGCGTGGGCAATGACACCTCTGATGTCCCAGGGGGCAGCGTGTGGGAACCAGGAGTCCTAGTCAAACAGGACTTTAGCTTGGACTAAAGCAGAGGCACTGAGGCGAGACGAGCGCTTTCTCTGGAAATCTCTGTGGAAAGAACAGCGACAATCTAACATCACAACACACTATGCGCTTTTAAAAAGATATACTTGTTCATCATGATTCTGATTTTCATCCATCCCTACACACACTTTGGGAGCAGACTTTGAAGGAGCATGTAAGGAATGGCAGGTGTCTTGTTGGGAGTTGCTGCTCCACTGCACTGATTATACTTGTCCTTTTACTTCGATGTACCGCGACCTGTGCTGAACCCTCCAGATGTTAGCGAGCAGGAGGTGGATGGGACTGCTTAAAAGCCTCAATACAACTCCAAGGACACACAGCCTAATCTAGTTTACTACTAGTGCATCAGAACACAGGGCAATAATACCACTATCTTACTTTACAGATAGAATGGGGTCTGTTGGCAGTCTAGGTTCAGACAGATGCAGCTGTTTGTCTGTCTGCCCAATTCAAAGCCTACTGCAAGGCTACTGCAGTTGTGTTATGTAACTGGACATGGGAAAATATCAAAAACTGCTGGATTTTCATTTGTGGCTCTAAGCTGCAGACTGCTAGACTGACCAGGCCGGGCCTAGCATTCCTCATGTGGGTGCCAACAGTGAGCGGGGTCCATCATAATGAGTGGTCCTGCTGGTCACACAATCCTGCTGACCCCTTTAGAAACACTGGCCCCAACAAAGGCAGCACTTATTAATGGGTCAGCTCCACTCCCCAAAGGACCGCAGCAAATATTTGGCAAATAATCACATCGGTTAACTGTGTGAGTACATGGAGGGCCTAAGTGGAAATCTGGGATTTTCACCTTTACTCCTGCATCATTATCTCATTTATAGGTTTAACGAAACCCACTGTCAACATAAACATCATTGGCAGAGCAGTCAGATCCACTCATCCATGGGTTGGCGATGAGATTCCAGCTCCCACAAATGAATACTGTTGTTGTGTCCTTGGGCAAGACACTTAACCCACTTCGCCTACACTGGTGTATGAATATGTGTGTGAATGGGTGAGTGGTTCCTTAATGTAAAGCGTTTTAGAGTTCTTAGAAGGTGGAAAAGAGCAATATAAAAATGTGACCATTGAACACAGGAAATTATAAAAACATATAATACAGTTTAAAGCTCCTCAAACATACATCCCATTCCACTACAGCTCCTTGTATATTGCACAAAGATAAAGGATGAACCGAAACAATGATTAACAGACAACACTGATCCTGCTGCATAACTAGAAAAAGTAACATTGGCCCTTTCTCCTGACTTCACATCCACACCAAAAACATGGCATGAACATCATGGCACTATATTGGTGAGTACCTCATTATATTATTGGTTACACGGAGAGATTCTTTAGGATAGAATTACACTTTACACTAGTGTTCTATTCTTACTGACAAACACAGAACAATGAATATAGCAGGTGCAATGTTAAACGTGTCAGAAGAACCCAAGGTTGTGGCTCGTAGAGTTGTTATTGCGTCTGTAGGTGCTGTTACAAGCACGTGTAGACGATGCCAGGCGTGCACCACGTATTTGTCTTTGAGAAACTGTTAACGCGACTGCCCCAGTGGTGTTGAGACTGAGCTGCAGAAATAGAGGTGGGAGAGTGAATCACCGGAGCCAGGAGAGCAGATGCGCGGGCTGCTAATTAATCACTCACACTCCATCACAATGCCACAACACATGAAGAGGAAGGGAGCAGTGGCACCAGCGCGGACACGTACCCCCCTGTGGCAGAAATGACTTCATTTTGACAAACGCACAAAGACGTTTGCTTTGTGAAAGTGGATGATTTGTGTCTGTTAAAACATTATCAGCTTCCTCACATATACACGGCCTATTCCAAAATGCTTGCTCTTTCTAAAATGGAAACAAGTCAAAATATTACATTAAAATTTGATGATTAAAAATTGTTGTAACATATTAATAATAAAGTAGTGAAGTCTGAAGCTGAGGTGTCACTTATCAAAATAGTTGGAAATTGGCAAACGCAGGCTTGAAAGGGAGGTGCTGTATACATTATGAAAATAATTTACCTTTTTTTCACAATTATTATTAAAGCTACATTTGTACTGCATGAATTTGGGGTGTCCAGGCCCTTCCTAATTGAGATGAGTGATAAAATTTAAAGATGTAACATTTTCTGGTTGAGAGTACGCCGCCTACTTGTCTCCATGTAGATTAGATAGTGTAATGCCACATTGTGGTACATTCTAGACCAGGGGTCGGAAACCCGCGGCTCTTTCGTCCTTATACTGTGGCTCTGCGTGGCTTAGGAAAATAAATTATAAGTATTTAATTGAAATGTATTTTATTTGTGTTAGTTCTTTTTAAATTGGAGTTTTTTGAAAGAAATTACAGAGCAGACTATACATGAAAAACACTGCGGGAGTCATTGTCTCCCC
This sequence comes from Periophthalmus modestus, assembly GCA_019594935.1. NCBI lineage: Eukaryota > Metazoa > Chordata > Actinopteri > Gobiiformes > Gobiidae > Periophthalmus > Periophthalmus modestus. The sequence goes on along the minus strand of JAIEZT010000021.1, from coordinate 26,678,164 downwards.
CTCACTCCTGATGGGACCACCTCATCACAGAAACAAGAGCAGGGCTCCCACTGATTCAGCGGTATGGTGAGTTTTTATGCACTTAACTTATTTTTTTACCATATTTAGCTGCCAAGCGTGGAAGGCCGGTCTGTGAAAATAAAACCTACATTATTCAGGTCCATGGTGCAATAAAGGTTGTGGACCCCTATCATAAGCACACTATAGCTGTTTACTCAAAGCATAAAGGTAAAAAAAACAAAGCAATATATACAGTGTTATCTTCATTTTAGATGTCAAAAATATTTGCAGCTCGCAGTGATTATTTTCCGTGGAAACTGGGACCAAATGGCTCCTTGGGGGTTAAAGTTTGCTTACCCCTGTTATAGACAAAGTAGTAACTTTTCCATGAAGACAAGCAGGTGGAAGTAGTCCAGGGACAGACAGAAATAGTCCAGTGACAGCATTTTGAGTTAGATGCATATGTTTTTGTGCTAGGGGAACTCAGAGATGACTTACTGTAACAAGGAGAAGGCCCAGAGAGATGCTGTGTGTTTCGCTAACCACTCTGCCACCAACCATATTGTATTATGGTTATATTTCATGTCATATTACACTTAGCACGTGTCCTTACCCTGTGGTGTATGGGATGTTGATGCCGCCCAGGTTGATGCTCTCACAGCCCACAATGAAGAGTGTGGAGAAGCAGAGCAGAGACACACCGCTGCAGATCATGGCTAACTTTGCCGACTCTCGCGCTCCCAACTTCAGCTTCTTTATGATATACCCCCCAAGAACTATACCTACTCCGGCGCTGGGTACAATTATGAGACCTGCAAGGAGGAAAAATGTGAGAATGTGTCAACTCAACACTGAATAAATTTATCTTAAACTCGATAAACTGTAAAATCCTCGGTCCTCGGTCACGAGGATCACAAGTTGTCTCGTGATTGCATGCCAAGCTAGCTGCAAAAAGCAAATCTTACACAAACAGAAATAACTTGATAGTCAATGTGATCAGAGAGTGCTTTGGGGTAGAACTAGTGTGAGTAATTCCAGTCTGTGCCATTATGAGTCACGTGACCCATGTCCAGCAGGCTTAAACTCCACTGGCTGTTGGCAGGATGGTGAGGCCGCTAAGTGTCATCATGGCTCAGTGCAAGTCTTTAGACTGCGGAGAGAGACCTGCCTGTCGTCTTTAGTCTGAACAGTGTCTGAAACATTAGTGGAAGATGAAGTGCTCAAATCAACAGCTGTATAATGATGTTTTATATGTGAATGTTACAGTATGTACTAACCCTTTGCTCTCTCTCGGGGATTATAGTCAGCTAAAGCACATATTATACCATAGCAACATAAGCCACACGTCACCATATTAATGGATTCACATAGGCATTTTAATTTGATGTAATTCAATACCAATACCATACCATGTTCATAGGATATTTGTTAATAGACATGCAGCACTAGAGAGTCTTGCCTTTTTAAATTAAGCTGTAAATTAGAAATCACATTATACATTATTGGTAGGGATGTCACAATATAAAAATGTAGTGTCAGTGTGTGTTTAGTGTTAGTGTTTACTATGTTACAATTATTTTGAGAAGAAATATCGCAACAATTATTCACAATTACTAACACAATGACCAAAAAACTTGATTCACATTGTCTAATACATTACCATTCCTTACGAATGTGACCGGCTTTAACAAATCAAGTTTTCTGACTGATAAAGCTAAAGTTAATGTGACACAACTGTCGTCCAGGTCTGATCCATAGCAAAATAAAAATATAAAATCTGTCAACTAGACAAAACATTGTAGGAGTGAAGACGTCTCGCTGCTCATCCTTCCTCAGTTCTTCAGTTCTCCTTCTTCACATCTTAAGTTCTGGTCAGATTACTTGTGGACACTGGGTTGTTTTGCTTTGGGTCTGAGGATCTATAACTATTTATAACTCCATCTTCAGACCCAAAGCAAAACAAAGAAAACAATAGGGATAGTCAGGATGCTAACATGTCAAATCACTCATCAGGGGCTTGAATGACTATGTTACCATAGCACAGTGCACACTTAGACCTAGCCAACAAACATAAACTGTAAACAATAACGGTTTTTAGTTTCAGTCTAACTTGCTCCTTCCTTCAGTTAGATATAAGACAGTGTCCACCAATAATCTGACCAGAACTGAAGAAGCTGCTTGGACTCCAACTACGTTTTGTCCTGTTGACAGATTATTTCACATCTGTAAAATTCTCACAATTCTAATTGTTTAGTTTACACAATTATATTGTGATTTGAATAATCCCTATTACCAATTAACAAAATAATCTAGCCATACCTAATTACTGGGTTAATCTAAAAAGGCTTATAAAAACGCACCACACATTTTTAAAATCCCTCCAATTCAAATATATGTGTTTTTATCAGATTCGTATGATGCAAAAGCACAGCACACAACTCTGATCTGCAACCACTAGCTCTAGCTTGTTCAGTGTACACGCTGTGGCCACACTGAGGAAGTATAAAAATAATGATGGGAAGTGAGTATCGCTCAGATAAGAAGTATGAAGCACCACGCAGAGGCCAGCCCTGTGTGCAGCGGCCAGGGGACTGCAGCAGCAGGGAGGCACAGAGAGGTGGAGAGATGTTCAAGCTATTTCTGTTGCTATGGCTAATGAGCATATAGCACGGAAAGTCCCACCACTGATCAGAAGGAGCAGTAAAAGAGATCATTTATTCTACTCTGACATGTGTGCTCATTAGTGACTAGGGATGTCCTGATCCAGTTGTTTTGGCTCCTGATCCGATACTAATTTTTAAAATATTTGCAATTACCGATATCAATTTGATTCCAATCTTCAAATTTTTTATGATTTCTTAACACATTTAGACTGCTTTATAAATAACTATTCCATGGTGAATTTAGCCCAAGTTGAACACAAATATTACCAGTTTTAAAAAGGCCTACTTAAAAATATCCTAATAATTTGTTATGGTATTGTAAATGTCTTAAACTGGGGACCGTGGCCATGGGACCTGGGCCAGGTGCCCAAATTTACAGATACTATCTGTAGGCTTACAGATGCCAAAGCAACCATATACAGTACAGCCATATCAGCCAGTGTGGTCACCGCACTGTAGGAGGCAGGGCTGAGCCAACCCAGTTTAATGCATGTGGAAGCATGCACTGCTGATTTAGTGCTTTTGTTGACTACACTGACTACCTTACTGCTTAAACACACAAAATCTCCATCATAATGCATGAGCTGATTGATGTGACCACATGAGTGCACATGCCAAGTCAGAATGCGCACGCACATCACCGTCAACAACTGGACATAGCTATAATGGGCACGTTTAAACTTCATATTTTATCATTAGGCTATAATGCAAGTTACTGCACATAGACCGTATCATAACACAGCACCTCACTCACTGCTGCGGTCTTCAACACGCAAGCACTTTCACACATGTTGGCTACATGTCGCCATCCGATGTGTAATTTAACCATGGAAGCATCAATCCATGAATCCAACAGTTTCAGTCTGTGCTCCGTCAGGTCCAATTGTCTGTTAATGCTTGACTAGTTGCCTAGTTGTTTTAGATGCCTTTCTGAACGTTTCATTACAACTAGCTTGGGTAACAAGCATAAACTGCTCCTCTGTGCTTAAGCTGTCCTGGGCTACACCAATCTGTATCCCCAATCTATTCACCAAATCCAATACAATAAAAATGCTTTAAGGGGACCTATGATGTGAGTGTGTACAGATTTTAGTCCCTACAATATGAACCCACTCACAATTCTGTATATTGCTGAAAATGTTTTTGCAGTTAGCTATTTAAAGTGTCTTGCTCAAGGACACTTTGGCATTGTAATTGTACTGAATGGGAATCAAACCATTAAAAGAATGACCTTCTCTACTAGGTCACTCCTCCTGACTGCTGTTTCTGTGAGCCATTTTGCCATAGCAATCTATATTGTGATCAATGTTTTTTTCAGAACATGCCTCTTTTATTAAGATAGGAATAACGTTGACAAAAACCTAATTAAATATAGATATTAATTTTAAATACTGCTTTTCCAACCACCATAAATCAAATTATGACTTGATGTGTTTAATTAAAATGAATAACCCTGACCAGCATAAAAAGCATATTGAAGTGATGTGTGGTCCACTCAGTCCTCCTGGTTCATCATGAAAATGTCACAGTGGGTTGGTCCATCTGTCTTCCATGGGGAGAAACTTGGTACAGCCCCCACCTCCTCCTTCTCCATCACCTCATCCCAACAGCTTGGCATCCCCCAGTCACCATGGTAACTGCACCACCCGTTTGCCCTTACCCCTGTATCCTGGCAACAGCAGATGAGATGAGGCAACGCTATTGTGTGAGTGTTTATGTGAAATCACCATATGCTAGCGAGCAGAATACTTGGACACATTACATACAAAGAAATACTCCTCTGCCTTCCAAGGCCAAAATTGAGTTTTCAATCACTCCTCGTAGCATTAATCCTGATTGCAGATTAGTATTAAAACCAGTGGCTCAGACGCTGGGATTATAGTCCGTCCATACACTTGGTGCTGTATAACTGGTGCTGCCGATGACTCGAGCTTCCTGCTGTCAAACAGACCAGTGAATTACAGCGGGCGGATGTTATGGACGCTATTTACTGAATGAAACGCTGCACGACACTCTGACTCATAGCACAAGATTCAAAACATCTAGATTCACATTAGGAGGTGAGGACGGGGTAAGCGCTGGAAAGAACTTACATGACTCAATAATTATTTCCATAACATCCAGAACTATTATATATTGTAGCATTAAAATAAAAGGTAAGAGACACTCAATCAGAGAATGAATGTGTGGGTTATTCCTACCTGTGTATATGCTGGCATTTGAGGCGGGAATGCCAAACTGTGACTCTATGAACTTTGGGATGAAGGTGATGAAGGCGGTGACGATGGCACACTCAGCGGTGTAGGACAGGCTGACGAAGAGGAATGTCATGTTGCCCAGGATCTTCAGAGCGGCTTTTGGGAGGTCTGGACACAAAAACACAAAACATAACGTTTATCAATATAAAAGAGAGTACTATTTTTTGCATGATTTGATTGAAATAAAGATGCTGGAATACTGTATTCCCTTCTTTGTTGCTACTTCCTGTTACTTGTCTGTTGCTGTGGACCAATCACAGCCCACCACTTTGCTTTTCACATTTAATCAACTCTTAACATCATCATCCTTGTATCTTAGGCTGGACAATTAGTCAAATTTTAATCAAGACAGATTCAGTCATGTGTAACTGTTAAAGATGTGGTCTCTACAGACAGTCCTCTGTTAGTCAAAGCACGATGTTTTGAGTGGAGAATATATTGGGCAATTTTGAGTTCAATGACACATGAAATCAGTACTGAAAGCAATTTATATTTTGTTTTTGTAAAAATCATGATTTTATTTTGCCATCGCCCAGCCCTAACTGCTCCCTGCTCTTTCTCTGTTAAAGTCTCTTTTGTACTTTCAACAGTCAATTTGTCAACCTTTTAAGCGGCAATTAAGTACATTTACAATATCTCATTAATTTTGCATTAAGACTAACCCACATTTATACCGCTGTAATAAAGTTAACAGGATTCCTAAATGCTTTTCAAACACACACACATTTGAACAAGCAGTGGAGCGTGACCCATTACAGCAGGGTAACAATCCTTGTTTCAATCACGTATGCCTTGAGGAGCAAACAGCAAGCATAAATCCTATCAATATGAATCCTCCTAGTATTGTGTTATATTAATGGAATAAAACAATACTTTTTAATTATGTTTATCCAAAATCACAGAGAGGAGCTTAGGCATCTCTATTTCTGTCACGTGTGTATGAGTATGAATGCTTGTAGTACAGAAATAAAGCTAGCGTTGTAAATCCAATCTAATGCAGTGGACCTGGTTGACTATCAAGGGCAGTCTTAAGGACACGGTCTATACCACCCTAGTCATGTGCTCCCACTATGTTAGTGTTACCAGGCAAAGAGGAAGAATGCCTTCACCACTTTTTGCTCTTCACAGCTACTTCTGGGGGGCTAAAAAGAGAAGCTATTTATCGTTACTCTACCTAAAGATTAGATTAGTCTTTCCACAATGCTGTTAAAGGAACAGCAACAGACAGGGCAGGGGGTTATGGCTGTAGGCAAAGCTATGTGATATCTAGGCATTTGTTATATACATTATTGATCAGATGTGCACAAAGAGTACATAAAAATAAAGTCAAAGGCAGAAAACATTGTTCTCTAATAGCATTTTGTAGTATTGACAAAGCTGCAGCCAGTCATGACTTAATTTTGTTCACAGTTCTTGTTATTTAATAATCTTTTGCCTCCAAGGAGCATAATTAAAATGAAATGCCAAGAATAGTTTACAGTTATTCTGCCTTACAAAACAATTTGACCTATGGTATAGTTTTATACTGTAACTTTTACTTAAAAGTTTCTTACAATATTTACTTAACAGAAACCTGGAGAAATCTTTCTCCAAGGTCACTTACTGTAGTGACGACTCTGGGTGCTAGTGACAGAATGGGATCGGTGCGTTCCTATGGGAACTCCCATTCACACTGCAGACTTTTTTTTTTCATGTTAAACAGAAGTAGTAGTACATATAGTAGTAGCACAACTAGCAAAAGGTGAGAAACTGCTGCTGAACTCAATGTTGTATCATGCCCATGCATCTCCCTAAGGAGAAAAATTGTGTAATTCAGCTTAACTATAAATAGGTAGAATCATTCTGACAGTTCTATGGGAATAAGAAAAATAAGGTACACTTTTATCATAAGCTACAGTCATATCTACGCATGACTGAACTATCTGGGGACATAATGGACAGCAGCCAAAGGGAGGAGTTTATCTGCACCCTCCAGGTTCAAACTTATAATCAGCTTTCTGAATTTATCTTGAAGACTTTGACTTCCAAACAAAGCAGTTGGGTGCACCTTCTGTGTATGTGTGGTCTGCCATAGTCTTTGTGCTTAAAGTCTTAAAATATTTGTCTGGGGACCTAAGTGGCAGTTTCCCCACCTCTATGTGAAAGTCTCTATTTCAGTGCATTTTCAGTCCACAAGTAAGGACAAAATGGGTTTTAATTACTTATGAGAGAGATTTCTGAAACTAACCATCCTATTAGTGTGCGTCTCATGTCCGCAATCACTATCTTGGCACTAATTTGGTTAAATTTGTCAAGGGAGAAGTAAATGTGGCATCTGTCGTGTATCAGCGGATCAAAGGTACCAACTGAACAGGGACACTAATTATTTCATTTCTGAGTTGGGGGTGATCTGGGTCTGGAAGGCCACAGATGGAGGGTACGTAGCCACATTTTTGCAAACTAAATTCCCAAATCAACATGAACTGTTTGGATATGTGTTTCAAAGTATAAAATATTCGGCATTAAACATGTTTTGTATTTTTATTCAAGATATGACTTTCTGTTAGTTCTAGTCCAAGGTTGAACAATAAAGTTAGCCAACCTAAAATAATAAAATAAATAAATAATATACCATAATTAAGTTTCTTTAGAGGCTAGTTTCAATCTAAGCTTTACTAATCCTTTTGGAGGATGATGAAAAAACAAATGGCTACTGACAAACAAATCCCCTTAAGATGAGTTGGATCTGCCTCATATACTGGCACAAGCAATGACAATCTACTTGGAAAACTGATGCAGAAGCAATAGTTTTTATCTATAGTTCTCTTGATTTTGATCTCATCAATTAATGAATCTTCTGCCACCTTATTGTACAATACAAGGCTGTACTTCGTTATTGTCTCACTCCCCTGGGACCACAAAATGCTGATCACTGTTTTCAGTAAACCATTGTTTGGAAAATGTCGTAATCAAAATTCTGTCCCTTAGACGTGCATTATTGTAAATGTTTAGCGTTAGCATTTTTCATCGCTCGTTTATGATCTAAAGGGCAAAAAGCATCTCTTGAATACAGCAGATCTTTCATATAAAATGCTGAATTGGTGTTACGGACAAAACACACACATCTCCACAGAAGGACAAGCAGAGAGTGGAAATACATTACAGAACTGAGAAAGTAGAGTGCTTTGGTTTGCAGAAATGGTCACAGTGTGCACAATACAACCTGCTGGGACAAGAGAAACTAGCCGAGAGCAGACACCCAATATACTTTACTGTCTGTTAGCATGAGATAATTAGCTTGGTGCTTACGCTAAACACATAGTGGGATTCACTGCGGTTATCTGTGTATGATAAGCATTCAGTGTTTAGCTGGGCTGCAGTCTGTCTTCTGCCTTTGCCTGTGTGTGGAAACGTGACTGCGTTCCCCTGAGAGCTCATTTAGTGGAGGGAGACGGAGAGGAAGAAGCAGTCTGACTGTGGAGGCAGAGAGCAGAGAGGGGACTGGGAAATACTGGAGCACAATGGAATATAACTATAGAGGGGTTCTCCCAGGGAAAACTGGGATAGACCTGTAGAATCCGGTTCAGAAGGAAAAGAAGAAAAACATCAGTGAGCTGACACTTTCACTGAGGGACATGGGATTCCGCTGTTAGATATGGGAGATAAGGAATGGAGAGGTTTTATTACGGTGTTTGCTGAAAATTTGCCTTTAGACACTAATAATAATAACAATAATAATAACAATAATACATTTAGACAGTGCTTTTCATGACACTCAAAGACGCTTCACACAGTTCAAGACAGACAATGAAAGAAACAGATAAAAAATGGGATGCTGCAGTTTGAAGGCAGTTTTGAACAGGTCAATTTTCAGGGCTTTTTTGAAGATGTTGAGTGTGGATGAGTCTGAGATGTGTTTGGACAAGGAGTTCCAGAGGGTGGGGCAGAAGTGGAGAAGGCCCTGTCCCCCTAGGTCTTGTAAAAATATGTTGTTACATGTATTTGTTCCTGTTGGTTAGTTCCATTCTTCACTCATAATAAATTTCTATTTATTTATGAACATTTACTATATTTATGTCTCCTGCAGCAATCATGTATTCTTGCAATATTTTGCCAAGGTTCTTCCTCCCTTCTTGCAACTGAAGCTACCAAAGCCATATATTTTTTAGATTCCATTAAAAAAAGCTTTAACATTTGCTGGTAATTTTTCAAAGCAAAGATAGCAAAATTGGCTGTGAATTAGCTGCTTCATTAGACAGCAGTGTGGACAACCATCCTCCATGCGTAATCAATATTATCGGTACAAGACTTCTCACTGGAGCCTCCACTATTAGATAAGATGACTAATCCTGGCATTGATTAAATTGTGGGCTATTTGTTCATTAATTGTTGGCCATTTGTACAAAACATCAAGACCAAAGCAAGCAAAACATGCTAAGTGATGTCATCTCCCTTTCACCTTTGATGTCCTTGCCGAAGCCCATGGAGGAGGAAACATTCTGGCTTTTGGTGCTGGATTTCTCCTTCATCATTTCATCATCGCTCGACACATCTCCTGATGAGCCGATCTTTTTCTTCTTCCTCTTCTTGTGGCGCGGAGGCAGCTTTTTGGGAAAGGCAAACATGGGGAATATGACCAGGAGCATGGCAATGGCACACAGTAGGAATCCGCTCCACCTGAGAGAGAAGAGAGATACAAGGGTTAGTATTTGGCATTTGTAATTAGTTTGATTTGCATCTTGTGTGTGTTTACCAGTTGCCCACAAAGCGGGGGTCGTTCTGGTCGATGTTGACTACGGTCTTGGGGTCGACGTAGAAGCCAATGAGAACGCCTCCGAGCAAGTACCCTGCTGCAGGTCCAAGGGCTCCCATCACGTACATGATAGCTGCAGGAGACAGAAAAATACATATTAAACAATACAGAACTTACAGAAATGTTGGGTTACCCTGTTGCTATGGTTTCCTTTGTTGGTTTGTTAGTATGGTAAAAAGAAAATGCCAAAAATATGTATCCAAGATTGTTCAAATAGTTGTACCACTGTGGGATGAGGATAATTACACACAGTACTGACAAATATCCAGTCTAGGCAGTTAATCTCCTTCATTCCTAGATAGGGCTGTTCATTGCCTCTGCACTCTCTGAATTCTTGCGTGTCATTTATTTCTGACTTTTCCAAAAAACAGTCATTGGAATGCATAGTGTCCTACTTTCCCCACTTCGAAAGTCTAATTTCTCAAGACAAATCCAAGTCATTGAAAACTTGAAGCAGCAGTTAGAAAGGCTGGCAAATGGACCTCCATCACCTTGTGCACAGGCTCATTAATTCTGAGAATGACACTGTTCTGTTTGAATGTTTAAATCACATCTGCTCATTCCCCTGGTGTGATGTTCGGCCAGTCAACCTGCACAGACTCTGCCCTGTGGTCAGCGCTCGCTCCTCTGAGACCTCTGCAACAATGACCCCTGAAGTTCCGCAGGTCACACACAGAATTGGAAAGTCGTTCTCCTCTCCTCCTGTTCCGGCCAACTCTAGCAGCTCCGAGGTGAGCCAATCATAGTCCATCGCACACTGCCACAGGAAGGGAAAAACTCATTAAAGTTAGATAACCCCAGTTGGACAAGTGGAAAAAGCTCCTGCGGACATGAAGTCGAGACGCAAGTCAAAGCCATTTAGCCGCAGTAATCAGAGGGCAAACTTTCTATAATTACACCTGGAACAGTGCTGCGGGCGCCAAGGCGTTAGCGTGTATCCATGTGCATGGCCGGCATAATCTTTTAATGAAGGCTGCCTGCGTGGAAATCTCATAAAATGTTTCACTAGATTAATTTTCTCTAGCGCACTGCAGTTATTTTCTTATTTCTTCAGGAACTTATGAAAACACTGGGTACCCCTCTCACAAGCAGTTCTTGTTTCTCTATTTATGTCTCTCAAATGTCACATTGCTGGATTCACGCTGGCGTCAGAGCCCACTGGCGTTTGGTTTGTTCACTCGTACATGTTTCCAGCACAGAGGCAGCAGGTGTGCCGTGTCCACATCCACATCTAAGTGTCTCATCTGAGCTCCATCAGCAGCCAACAGCTCCCTGTCTGCTTACATAACATGCTGCCAAAGCACACTATGACACAAACTAAAAAGCCAGTACCTGTCAGTCAAATTCTTCAAAATTGTTGTCTATATCAACAGTTTTCACATTCCATATAAAGGAATAATTGTGTTTCAACGAAGGCAGTATTTCTTCTCTTGGACAATGAAACAACTTATCCAAAATAATCACCTCAAACTTAATTCAATAACATAATTTCTTTGCAATTTTTCAGAAAAGTACATAAAGTGGACAAACAGTTACTCTATATTGCCCAGATCACATTGGTAAAGGTGTAGTCTAGTCTCTTGAGTGTGCAGTGTATACATTCATGGAGTGGCAGACACAAGAATGGGCCTGTATATTACCTTTGAGCCAATGTTAGCCTATAAATCTGGCATTGAATCTCTTTAAGCACCTAAAGCAGGTGTCTTTCCCTTTTCACCGCATCTCTCACCTCTTACTTTCTCTGTCCCCATGGCGATTGTAATTCATCTTTTTAACTCCTTTCACAGCTCTGTCTCCTATCCTGCAGAGTAACAGGAAATTACTGTGCGCCCCATAAACAATTAATTAAAATCGGCCAAGATGACTGCACGTTTTATCTTATTATTTCCATCTTGTAATGAAAAATGCCTCACAAAACCTACAGTGCATTTAACATGGTGTAAGAACAGAATTTTACAGTGATAAAGCACATGATTGTAACAATGGTCTGAGATGGAGGAGGAAGACTGAGGTGTGCAAAGCTTTGTGACACATGCATTCGTTTCATAAAGAACAGTGAGGAAAGGGTTTATATTTCTGGGTTATATTTTTTTGGTAAGTCGATAATTATGTACAAAGAGCAAAAATGTTGTCATGTCATGGGGAGAGAAAACCGAGAGTCGTGGAAAAGATAGATATAATTTTCAGACAAAGGAACCGCTGTGTGAAAGTTATTCCCACCTTCTCACCTTTCAGATGGCTGACCCCTGTGCACTCCAAGCATAACACTTTGCACCACACTAGCAGTCATTTAGACCAGAACTCCTGGTTAGCCCCTGTTCTCCCCTTTCCATGGCCCCTGAAAGCAGGGCCATATTTCTGGCCTCTCTTGTGTGATTGTGTAAGCATCGCTGTGCCACTCCATCCATCACATTAACAACACTGGTCTGGTAGAGGACGAAGTGGGTCATAAACCTGTGTCTGTGCCCTGCCCTCCGCCTGGCAGCGCTCCACACTGGTGCAGGATCACTGGGTTTGGGATAAAGGCATCGAAAGGCTGTGGCCCGGGCTGAAGGGCACTGCCATCACACTGAGGAATATGCTGGCACAGCAGTGGAGCTCCATCACCCACAAACACTCACAGTCTGCTGTGAAGCGAGAGCCGCATGCCAATGAAGAACCTATGGACATCACAAGATCACTTACACAATTACACAACAGACCTTCACCAGCCGCACGTGAAGGACAGTATGTTATAGGCTTTATATGTCTCTGCAAGTAATGCACAAGGAGGATCGCCATCGTACTTACTGACTTTAAACATATCTCATCTAATGTATCCATATCACCCCAAACTATCAATGTACCATGTATGAAGGGAAACCCTTTACAAAGCACCACTGCCTGCATCCATTCCATCCTGGTGGCTTTAAAGTCAGCCAAGGTCATCATTTGCCTCTGCATCCTACGCACACACAGAGCACACATGGAGCACACATCACTGCACGTGAGGGGAGGTGCCACTGTATCGAGGAGAGAAGTGAAGGAGCACTGAGGTGAAAGGCTTTCATGGCCAATCAATGACCCCAATTTAGTGTTTAAGGTCTGTTGTGTGACAGATGGGAAGCAGGGCTTAGTTCAATAACAAGAAATAAAGTGATCAGGCGTGGCGAGTGCTGCACGTATGGGAGGACTAAGAGGCTGCAAGGTGTTTGGGGATGAGAGGGAGGTCTGATGCTGCTGTGTAACAGAGGGACGGAGCTTGCTCAGCACTGTGCTCATACAGAATGTAACCTTCAGGGAGCAGCTCTCATCTGTCTCTTCCCGCTCTTCTGCTCCCTCCTTCACCTCCTCCTGTAACTCTTTCTCTGCTTCTTCCTCCTCCTCTGTCTCCTCTGCCCCTCCCCTGCCTCCTCCTCTGCTCCCCTTCTCTGGCGCCTCCTCTGTCTCTTCCACTGCCTCCTCCTTTGTCTCCTCCTCTGCCCCCTTCTCTACCTCATCATCTCTGCTTCAGGACACAGATTCATTCACAGCTCGGAGGGATGAATGAGACCAACACAAAGAACCACAACATGTTAACAGTGGCACTGCTCAGGTGACTATTGCAAAACATAATGGTGGATTGTAATTAAGTGTAATTCACATAGAAAAACATCCAGATCTGTTCTATCTGTACTGGATAAGTTTGAAGTGCCTATAAACCTATGATCCAGGACAGCCCCTCAGACACCAGTTAAGTTGCCTTGGCTGTGAATGGAATTTCAGCCATAACAATAAAATGGCGTCGGCGGAGCAGCCCACCCTCCACCATCCTCTCTGCTGACCTTCTGTTCTCCTCTTCTCAGACCCCCGAGAATCCTGCAGTTACAGGCTCAAGGCTGAGGGGGCAGAATACAGAGCAGCCACCCTCACCGTCTACACTGGACAAATCAATCTTTGTTAATAGAACAATTGCAGGAAACAGATTACATTTTATGGGCAAACCAAAAGTCAAGATCTGCAAAGACTAGGTCAGGGGTTATAGGGTTGAGGCTATGTGTCTCAGAGTGCTGGCTGCTTTATGCCCACAGTTATGTGCAGAGAAAGCATCGTTTTCTCATCTCGCTTATGAATGCCTGCTGCAAAGTGCAGAGGTATGCGGCTGCCCTGTAATCCCTCTCTGCTCTCTGACTGGAAACTTAGTTTCAATGAATTATGTAGTGCTCCTTCTGGCTATTAGCCTACAAAGCACAGTCAGCCTTTAAACAAGTCTGGGAATGGATGGCAGGAAGCACGCACCGGACTCCAGACTAATGATTTGAGTTGGGTGCACCAGTGTGCCTAGGATTTTAATTTGGGTGCACCAGAACTTGATTTGGATGCACCAAAAACCTACAAGTTATTTAATCCATCGTAATATATTGTCTTTAAATTGCTTCAACAATAACAGCTAAAAAAAAAAACTTTGTTAATTACTTTTATTTGGATATACAGTTCATTCTCTATACTACAGAAATTAAATACTATATACTTATACTATATACTGTATTTACTAAAGAAAAAAATTACAAAAAAAGAAAACAATATCTCAATAGTGGCAAATTTTATCTTTTCAAAGTTGTTTATTTGATCAAATAACATTAAGTATTTACCTTTTTTGTAAGTTCAAACAGTTAGTAGCCGCTAAGTTTTATTAATGAAAAGCTATTAAATAAATATTAGTCAGAGTGGTGTCTTTTGCTGTCTAGTTTTATATTCTTTTTCACCCCACCCATCGGCTGCTTCATCTAAGTAACTAAACACAGTGTGGAGGATCTATAGATTTGGCGCTACTCTTTAAAGCTAAATACAGTGCCTACGTCCACAAATTGATTTTTTAAAAAGCCAAACTTATGGTCTGTGTGGCGCATAGAGCTTTGTGCACCACAGTGTGACCTAAGTGCGACCTGAGCACATCAGCCTCAGCAGTTCCAACTGGCTTTAGCAGTCTGGTCAGAGGTGAGGTGATTAACGCTTTTTTTATTTGTCAATTTAAATAATAATGAAGACACATGAGAAGGATGTGATGAAGATCTGTCAGATGCACTGGTGCATCCAAGGAAAGTTTTAGGTACATGTGCACCCAAATTGGCCGTACTCTGGAGCCCTGACGCAGCAACCTTGGATTGGTAAATGCACTTTTCACAGAGACAGTGCAGCCTTTAAAGGTCATGATCATTGGGTTATCACAGCATAAGATAGGGCTGTTAGATTTATTGTACAGCAATAATCCAAGTCACTTTTCTCTAACCAAAGACTTTATGTCTGAAGTGAAGTCTGCACAGTGACTGGGGCTGTGCAGCTGTGGCTGACAGCTGAAGACAGATGATGTATGCGCTCAGACTGCTGCTTTCAGAAACACAACAGGGCCAGAGAGGGCCGGCTCCATGGATCGCTGTGTTATGGGATCAATTCAGTCACATGACCCTCTCAGTCAAAAAAACAATGAAACGGGGAACGACAGCATTGTCATGGCAACTTGCTGACGAAGCAGTGTCTTCTTACAAGCTCTTACCTTACAGTTTTAGCTGTAGGGCACACAGGGAATCAGGGCCTCGCACACAGAGGCAGAGAGGGGGCAGTGGGACAAATGGATTAATATGCACCAGTTGTTTAGAAACATACAACTACACACCACTCAACTCTACTACATATAACACACAAAGACAAGAGTTTCCCTATGCTCCCCAGTGATGCTGTTTTGTATGACTGTGCAGGCCTTGCATAAAACATAAGGTGAAAAAAGAGGCAAAAGAGGCTGTACAAAGGCAATTTTCTGGAAGTGCTGTCAGACATAATAAATATTCTTTGACAAACAGGTAACAAACACTGTGTCTTTAATATTCAAGGCTTAAGGGAAGGATGGTAAGCATTTTGGATTGCATCATTGCACATAAAACTAAGAATTACAAAAATGCTATGATAAGATGCACACTTGTGGTACCATGAACCAAATTCCCTTGAAACCCTCCACCAGCACACACAAACCTACAGCACTAAACGTGACAACACTAGGCAACTCATATGGTTCTTACCACCAACAATCTGGAGCAGTGCAGCTGTACAACTGGGTCAAAGCCACATTCTTCCATTGGTTAAATCAACCCATGATAATCACTGTGAAGTAATGACATACACATTAAGTCTGTGAGCACTTTAGGTTACATAGCCACTTGCAATGTAACACTCAATTAACGCAACTTTGTCTAAGAATCTTTATATTATTGCTTTGCCTGGCATGTCCCACTGTACAGCATTAAATTGATCCATCTAGCATTTATTTCACTACAGGTGTTTTTATTGCTCAAAAACTGTGAGTGGGATTGCCTCTCCACAGATCTGACCTGTGGCCTGGTTGCACCATACCTGCTTGTCACCATGGTTATTAGGGTTGTAGTCAACAAAAAAAAGGTAGACTAAATACATGTCCTACTGATTGATTAGTCAACTAAAAAGGGTGTGTGGCAAAACCTCTTAAAACTATTACGTATATCTGTGTATCTGACCCAAATTGCATTCACATGATTACAGATGCAAGGGAGTTCAAGTGAAAACAACTATTTAAAACATATTTAGAAAAAAGTACTAGGAAACTATATGAAAATATTCTGATTAAACTGATTCACTTCCAAATTCCAAAAATTCAGCTTATTAAAGTACTACAGCCCTAATGGTTATAGCTTAATTTAATGCCGTACTGTAGGCAAAGCAATAACATCTCCATGGACACGATCAGGTGGCAGGCTCTACTAAAGAAAGATTACAGAGTGCACCATTAAAGTAGGTCTAAAATGCTAATGAATATTTCAGTCCCAAAGTAGTGGCAAGATCTGACATATGATGAAATTGTGGTTCCGGCTTAGGATTGTACAGACCCTGGCAGTCCAATACAGAATGTGTGGGATATTTTGAAAGGATAAAATACACTTAAGAGCCTTGATCCTTCCGTGAAGTCAGCGCACAGTGGTACAGCCAAGACTTTATCAAGAAGACATGACTCCTTTGACGCATAGGTCAGCAGCATCAAAGTATAATCACAGTTTGGGCCACCCCTTCAGCACCACCATTTTATAAGAACTCACCTCCGTGATAAGCCCTTCAAACATTATAGTCACAAGGGCATAGCAAGAAGTCTTTGCCAAGGCTGTCTCCTCTACCTTCCTTACAAACTATGCCAGACTGTAACCCTGTGAACCGCTCTCATTCAGATTCTGGTCAGGAAGTACATGAGTGATGGGAGTAAAAGAGGAGACAGACACATCAATGACAGGTGAAGATGTGATCCATAAATTGATGTACACAGATAAACTTGAAAATTCAGACATCTGCAATGAGTGTTAGTGAGACAAGTCTAGTAGAAAATCACTTATTTCTGAGCACAAAGGGATACTTTTGCCTCTTGGAAAATTAAATAAATAAAATAACTGTTATCACTACTGTCACTGCATTAGAAAAACAGGGAAAAAATGTGCTTTCTCAGTGGGAAAATCTGGAAATGCTGTAAATGTTTGTGACTTTTTTTTTTCAACCAGCTGACTATTAAATGTTGCGATTACTACTTCATTTAGTACAGGTTACACCTTCCATTCCTTGTCATCTCTGCAGTGTCGCAATCCAAACTCATTATCGCATCTCAGAAAATCCCAAACAGTGTAACCCTGCGATCTATTTTTCATCCATGCTACTTTGTTCTAAGCAGGGGTCCCGTAGCTCTCTTCACTAAATCAAATATTTAGAAAAAAGACAAATGAGAGGAGAGGATTTTCTATTCTTAGTTGTTCCTCAGCTGCAGTTCAGACGATGCTTCAGAACAGCAGTCAACCAAAGTGTGAGAGAACACTCTGTCTGCATCAATAATATATGGAATAACAATGGAGACATGACTTTTGCCTAGCCAACTGATTTAGAAACATGTAAAACAAATGTGCATTGTACTACTTCTTAAATGGCCACTATGTAACTTTTCTGCTTGAGGGAACGCTACAAGTCAGTCTCCAGGTTATTGCTTTACCTGGAATGTTACACAGTATGGCATGAAATATACCTCGAAAGAGACAAGCAACCGATGCTACCAGGCCAATTAACAAGTCATATCTGTGAAGAGGTGATCCTGTTCACAGTAGAATCTTTTTCAAGGAATTAAACAATAAAAAAAAACTTTAATTGAATATGCATATTATAAGTTTAATACAGTCTGACATTCCAGGCAAAGAAGTAACTTCCACCGGATAAGTGACATAATGCACCTTTAAGTCTCCCTCCTATAAATAATTATTAAACTGAGAAATATTTAGCACGAGGTAGAAATGTCTGTTACTGCCATGTGTTTGTATGTTCACCATTATGGGACTGGGCCGAAACTAATGATTCCAGCTACAAGAACCACCTCAGAATATTCTGGGAACTATAACAGAACTATAAAACAAAGAATGGCATCTTTTTCAAACAAATCTGTAACACTGTCAAATTGTTGTACATTTACTCCCAAAGTGCTTATCATGGTAGAATACTGTCCACTATGTATAAGGAGATGTAGTGCACCAACTCAATGTTAGACCACAGCACTTTTTATTACTGAGGTGTTTCCTATGGGATTCCCGTCCGCCCATACTTCTTATGCAACTTTCTGCATGGGGTCACCGATCCTCCCCCTCCCACCACATGACCATTTTCTGCTGATTATCACGCTCGCCTAAGACTTCGGGGTCCAAAGCTGACAGTGAAAATCCAACAAATCTGCTGCTGAAGCGGCCAAGAACTTATTCGATTGGGGCAGAGGGGAACGTATGCAACAAGGCAAAGAAATCCAAAAAGGCAAAGTCATAAAAAATAAAGTGTAAGTTGGTGATGGAAGCATTGCCCGGGCCAGTGATGCATGCAAGGTCAGTCAGCAGCTTGTTCATCTGTTCGAACATGTGACTGGGCCCCCTAATCCATCACTGTCGACTTCACAAAGGTTTAAAGTCAGTACGGGGAATATGGAGTGCCGCAAAGATGTGAGGGTTATTTTTTCAGAGTAGTATTGTGAAATAACATTAAAAATTCTGGATTGAGTGGGCTTACCTGCCTCCATCACTGAGGGGGGTGATTTTTATGAATGAAAGCACTGCACAAAGCAATTTCTCTTCAGTGTCAGTCAATGCTTGGCTATGGAAGGCGGGGGACGTTATGTGGCATTATTTATAAGACAGTTGGAAATCCTTCTTCACTTTCTCCTCAGGTTCACGCCTCACCATGACAGGCAAATGAAAGGCCCACTGCTCGCTTTAGTCACTCGATGCCAGTCAAAGTAATGCATTCATTTTTCATGTCATTCTGTTTTTGTCATTTATTTTTGGATTTTGCCACTTTGTTTTGCACCTAACTATTCGACAGAACACTATTAATCACTGCAAGTTAACTGTAGAGACATTTCAAAGAGCAAGTTCCCAGAGAGGCCAATGAAAGGCACATTATGTTGAAGTCCTGATGAAATAATTCAACCCTAATTAATTCTACTCACCATTCTCCAAAGTGAAAGCCAGTCAAAAGTAATGAGCCAAATCTATTTCAACATTTTAAACATGTGGCATTCAGTCTCAAAACCATTTACCCTTCAATTTCTTACTTAACTTTGCCCTGCTATTCTTCAGTCGAATTAGTCATCACAGGTGACTGGGTTCAGACATTTCAGAATAAAAGATTCCAGCCTGAGCAAACACCCCTAATATGATATATATGACAGGCACAGCATTCTACATTGACTGAAAAAAGTGCCAATTTTCTTTCAACATTTCAAACTCTTCAGAACAATTTTACAAGATTATTTCTTACCCAACAATTCCCCGGTTAGTCTTGACTCACTGTAAGCGGGGGTTCATACTTTTCTGAATAAAAGTCCTCAGTCTGTGTATTGAAAGCCTAATTGTCTCATTATATTGAGGAAGTCTGCATAGCTGTGGTCTGCAGCCAGTTTAGCAAAAACCTCGTCGCTTCTTTATGTGTTTTGCCATGACACACGGTTGAGGACATTAAAACAAGGACAACAAGCTCCTAAGTGCTTTGTTAGTCTTTGAAAAGATTAAGCTCCTGCATTTTAGTGTATGGCAGCTGATGTAGTGGCAATGAATGAGAATCTTTGTGAATGTACATGGACATTGTAAAGCTGCTTTACTCAATGGGGAGCATGGCATTTAGGACAAGATGGGAGCACCTGCAGCTTTTCAGCATCTTCCATTGACTGAAATTGGACAGCAATATGGTGCGGAGGCAATGCCAAGACTCTGTGAAAGCACCACAACCACTGAGCAGGCAGTGAGTAGTGCAAATTCACTACAGAAATGTGCTCTCAGCAGCTGATAACGTTCATGTCAGAGGGCTGGTTCAAAATGGTTTTGTGAGCTAGCTAACAAGCTATGGCTTGTAGTAAGGGTATTCCATAAATCAGATTTAGATATGGTGTTTCTTTTAGCCAAGAATGTGAAAAGAATGGTTATGGTTACACATTTTCCAGGACTATAGCCCATGGGATACAGCAATGTATCTCAAACTGTGGTCTGTGTACCTCTAGCAGGGGCCTCTGTATTTCTTTTTTATACACAAATCATTTTAGTAGTTTTTGTCCTCCTTTGGCTTAATCATTATTTAGAACAGACATGTCAAACTCAGGCCCGCGGGCCAAATTTGGCCCTTGATATAATTATATTTGGCCCACGAGATAATATCAAATATGTATTAGAGCTGGCCCACCGACTGCTGTGCCAGTTTAGCGAATGCATCGCTAATACTTCGAATCTCAGAATGCTTTACCCCTACCACTTCTGTTGACAGTCATTAGCCTCTAATACCTACAGCATCATTCAAATTTAATCGATCCCTTCTGAAAAAACATGCAGATGTTTTTGAAATTTGTCAATAAATATTTAGTTTGGCCCGTGACTTAGTCTCAGCTTTTAATTTTTGCCCTTGGTGAATTTGAGTTTGACACCCCGATTTAGAATGATCTTATCCATGGTTTAGCCCCATTTACAACCTGATAAAGTCTAGGTTTAGATCTGAGGGTAGGACGAGGCACAATTTCCACAAGACGAGACACTAGATTGAAAATGAGATAAGGCAAGATTTTGACATAACTTGTATTAAATAAATTGTGCAAGCCAGCTTACAATTTTAGCAATTTTTTCTTCATTTAATTTAAGATTTTTGTTGTCATTATAGCACTGCGTTTTGGGACTACACCTTCTCTAGGAGATTTTAGATCACTAGTGCTTAACCCGTTTTTGTCCAATCCAAATGTAAAAACATGGGAAAAAAATCTCACAAGTTCATTTTCCTGATGGGTGCACAATCTTGTCGCAATTTTGTCTCATGAGGTCTTGTGGCACAAGATCTTGTCCCATCCCTACTGGTCATATGTATTGTAAGTGATATGGGTCCTTCATTATAGTTCATGGTCCATAGTGCTTTTTCCAGTTAATGTGGTTTTCTCTCTAGCAGTGGTTGTTTGTGGTTTATTTCAGGGTTTGATGTTCTAGTTATAGTTTCTATTCTTCCTGTTTGTGAGTTGAATGTTTCCTTTTCATATTCTTTCTGATGTTCCTATTGTGAGTTCTAAACATTTTACAAGTTTGCCTTACCTTATTCATTTGTATGGCTCTGGAAAGTAACGGTAAAAAATTGTATTGTAATGTGATACATCTATAAACTTTGTACACCTTATCTAACACTCATACATTCAGAGTTCATTGTTTCATACAAGCTGTTACTTCAAGATAAATTGTTGGTTCAGTCTCATTCATCTTCAAATATGCGATAAGGCATTACACTGTTTGTTCTGTAATAATGTATCTGTACTGAAAACTCTGTTACAGCAAAGGCAGTATTGGATTGTGCTGTATCACTGTGGATAAAGCCTGAACCAATTACATGATTAGCTAGGATTATGTGATGTTTACCAAGCATATATTGTGTATTTGCATTGTTTACTGCTGTTTTCAGGTAAGAGAAGGATTGCCTGGCTGCAGCGGAGGAGCCTCCCACACAGCGTGACTGTAGCACAGGGCTTGGGTTGTCACTGGTGGCCTACAATTCTCTGCAGTGTCTACAAACAGGCACAGATGTTCAAATAGCGCTGCACGCTCAGAGGAAAACAAAGCAACACCATCCCAGCCTTCAACACACATTTAGCCCCTTGCTCCACATGACAACCCCCAAGCTTCTGTAGACACCACCCCCACTGCAGGTGCACTGTGACTCGCAGCGTTCAGCCCCTCTGGTCTATACTGGCAGATAGGCCCTTCAAAATGTAAAACAGAAAGCACTAAGAAGCAAGAGCTTTAGGGAAATTAACATTATGGAAGTAAACAACAACAGATTGAGAGCTTGAAGTCTGTAGGGGTAAATTTTCTTCACATTGAGCCACAAAAACCTTAGGCTATATCTCACAATAGTGAAGAACCCACCAAAAGCCAGCCAGTTTTATAAATGATACAGAATACACTGAAGACACTATTTACTGTCTTTAATCTAAGCTGTTATCTCAATCCACACATTAAATAATTATTTCTCTATTATATCTGTGTAAATCCTCAGTCATCCAGGTCTGATCCATAGCAAAAGGCGAAGTTAAAATCTGTCAACACGACAAATCGTTGTAGGAGTGAATACAACGATTTGTCCACTTGACAGATTTTAATTTCGTCTTTGGCTATCTATCTTAATTGATGTTAATATTAAAAATGTAATTATATGAGTAAAACCATTTTGACTCAGCATTTAGTGTCATATTGCAGACTAGTGTTACATCATGTGCTGCTCCATTGGCATTGAACAATTTTATATTTCAACACCAGCAGCATGTATTCAGACTTTGCTATATGTGTGTATGTGTTAGCATGTGTGTGTATGTGTTAGCATGTGTGGGTTAGCAGACCCACAGGCGGAGGTCAGACTCATTCCTCTTTCAATGTGGGCTGCTGTCCCTCCAGGAAGCTCCACACAGATGGGTTTGCTATGAGCCGCCAGCACAGTAGGGCAACAGCTGAAGGTCAGGAGGGGGACATGTGCCAGTTTTAAGTAAATGTATGTAAACAGGACACAGTGTATTACCGTGCAACAATAGAAAAAGCCTTAAGATCTTTTCAGTCGTATTCTTTGCTTTACCGTGGGCTACTTGGTACTGAGATAAAGGTCAGTAAAAATGAAAACTCATAGCTGTGGTCAAAAACTTACTGTGGCATTTTTCAGCCTGGCATTTTGCTACAGTGTGATGTAATCAAGTGACATAATAGTCTCTTGAGGAGGGTGAAAACTAAACTAAAAGTCTCACCATATTACAGACAAAAGATAAGAGAAGGTAATGCTGCAACTACAAGGTAGAACAAATATCTAGTTATCATTCAGCCATAGCCTCAGAAACAGAACTGACTATCTGGCCAATCAGGCAGCCTGACTTCTGAGACGGGCAATCTGCCCAGTAACAGTGCTCAGGGGAGGGTCTTGAGGACTCAGCTTTTGTTTTTAATACAAGTTTACAAAAACATCACTTAAGAATATCTACTTATGAAATCGCAAATAAGTGATTAAACCCAGAAAGTAAAAAAAATATGGGTAAAAAAGAAACCTTATTCATTTTGCAAACAGTATGAAGATTGGTTTTATGCAAATGCCATTAATGCTGTTCCCAAGAGGGCCTGCTTTCCCACTCTCAATCTTGGAAGTGCAGAGGTCAGGGAGAACAATAAGCTGCCAAACACTAGGAGGCATGAACACTTTTTAGTCATCTCTCAGGCCTAGCATCACTGAAAACCCCTTAAGAATATTTCACCATGAAGAGTGACTTGGAGGGCTGTGTGGGTGAAACACCAACCATCATCCAAACATTTGTTGAATATGTGTGTACTGTACATGACTATGATATTCCTGTGTAGGAGTCGAATGACAGAACATACAATACTGTACTGCAGTCAGGCTTATAAAGGCCTGATACATGTCTGATATTTATTGATAAATTCTCATTTCCTGGATAAGACTAGAACTAGATGACATGTTTGTCTTCAACACTGATTAGAGTAATCGGAGAAGACAGTGGGCAGCTGAGGGTAACAAAAAACAATGAAGAAGAACCAGATACCCTTGTTTTAAAATGGTAGCCGTAAATCTTCAAATAGTCTTTTTTTCTGGGTTTTAGACTGCACCGTTGTGCGATCAATTCCTGTCGCCGACAATTTGCTGAATGTCTCTCCCTATTCTTCACTCTCTTTTGCTTGTATAACTTAAATACTTGCAAAAAAATCACCACAGAATACTAATGTAATTTCAACTGACCAAATCAAAGACTGTGATTGGTCTTACTACCATCTGATCGTTTACAATGTCTACAGCTGTCCCCGGCTCATCCATAATCTGAAATGTTAGGCACTGTTTGGATGACAAACCAATCTCTGATCATGGCCAATAAAGCTGCCTCACTTCTATTTTAGACCAGGGTTAGAACGAGCCCGGAATCAAGGTGGGATTAGTGGACCAAAGTGCTCCAATGAACAAAGGAAAAATGTCATTACTTCCCACTCACTCAACGTAGTTAAAAAACAAAGAGTTCCTGCTATCACAGAAGGCTCTTGTGGCATTTCCCCAGGAACCTTCCCACATTGTCAAAATAAGCACAGCCACAACAACGACAAATAGCCACAAGTCACTGGCAAACAAGGTTAAGCAATGACTCCGGCTGCATGCTTGTTACAGTTAGAGCCGCAGCCTTTGGAGAGAAAATTGACTCCTACGCTTTCTACTTTCAGACTTTATACATCTCTCCTACTGAATGATTCAAGAGCCCAGAGGAGGGACAGCGGCAGCATATAGCCAAGTGAATTCATCACACTGTAATACACAACTATGCAAGACAAATTAACTGTGAAAACCAGCCACCTCAAATTATTTAACTGTAGTTAGTATCAACAAACTGTACAAAAAATGTCAGTAAGGACACAGAAAGTTGTTCTGAAGAGTTTGGGAAACAGAAATTACTTTGTCTGCTTCATAGCCAAAAGGCTTCTGAATGGAACCAGGGCTGTTAGTTTAGTCCAAGCCAGAGTAGTGTTAGCAGTTGTCAGGACATTAAAATTTAAAACAAAATTTCTATACTGAGAAAAAGGCTTGATACAAGTTTGATACTACAATGATAATAAATCGATTTTACTTCAGGAAATAAATGTTATGTAATTTTCAGAACAAAATAATACGCTACTGTCTTTAATTACTTTTCTTACACTAGTTCTGATATAGGCCCCGACTATTCTAAAACTATTTAGATAGTGTCCAACTTTCAGTATCGATACCTGCTCAAGTGAGTATCTAATTTTGATACTGCATTTGGTATCAATTATTATCTGGATATAATTTTTTTTGACAAGCTTAGACTTCACATGAGAGAATTAACACCAGCACAATAGTCTGAACCTAAGTTTTCTTAAAAGGATCAAACAAGACAGGTGTAGAAATGTAATGCAACGCGTCACATCATTTTATCCAAACTTACTGCTATTGGCAAGGACTCACTGCTTGGTTTTACAGTGTAGGCAGATTGGTGGAAGCGGAAGAGGCTATAATATGATTCTATAAGTGTGCCAGTGTGTGAAGGACCAAACGTGTACTGTCCAGAAATATGATCCGTCAGGCTGAGGGGGCAGAAAACAGCGCACATCTCTGGGGAGCCGTGTGTGTGCAATCTGAATTTGCTTTGGCTGCCACTGAGCAAAACAGGACACAGTGTTTAATGAAAGAGACTGCCGGTGACAAACAATGCCAGGATCATAGAGAGGTACCCACAGCTCTGAAGGTTGCTGGTGCTATAATATATTTTCTTTATAGTTTTGTGTCATGAAAAGAGAGACTGCCGATGTTGTTATAAGATTGCCAAATTTTTAAAAAATGCAGAAATGATAGTTTTAGGGCATTCTTTTCAGGATAGGATAAAGAAAAGAGCTTTTACTCTTGAATTAGCAAGTCTGATTTTTAGGTGCATGCCTGAGCAACTATACAATACATTGCAAGATTGGATCATGCCTTGGCAGAGGTACCATATGCTTTTGTATTTTATTTTATTTCTGTACCCTTGTCACTACTTTTTAAACCTAATTTTGCTTAGTACAGCAAGTCACTAGTATTTACCCTTTCACTAGTAGGACACTGAGCAACTGTTCTTTCTAAATTTGTCCAAGGGAGAGCGCCTATATGACTATGCAGACAACACCCGTTCCCACCTACTCAGTAAATAAACAGTCTCCTCTACAAGGCCTCTGTGTCAAGCTGAAGAAATGTTGAGCCAGAAGTCAGAGCATCTTACATTTTACTCACAGGAGTCCAATGAAAGATTAATAATGCAAGATCCGAGATGTTACTACAGTAAAGACCAGTAAATGCAGAGGGGGAGAGGGGGAAGAGAGAGTATGTGTCAGCTAGGACGAATCAATTAACCTTATCCTCATGTGAAAGAGGTAGCGCATGTTAAGAGGCAGTACAAGCGTGGGTGATCAAATGGAACAGGAAAGTTAGGCTAGAAGCTTTTTGCAAAAAAAAAAAGCTAAGAGG
This sequence comes from Periophthalmus modestus, assembly GCA_019594935.1. NCBI lineage: Eukaryota > Metazoa > Chordata > Actinopteri > Gobiiformes > Gobiidae > Periophthalmus > Periophthalmus modestus. Next base: position 26,651,888 of record JAIEZT010000021.1, on the reverse strand, counting down.
AATATTTTGTCATGGGTATTAGTGACATCAAAATATTGAATTCTAACTAATTAAAAATGTTCAGACTTAATTTACTTAAAATTGACCAAAGCAACCAACCATTAACCAGAGATTAAAATATAGGTAAAAGTATAACCACTAATGACAATACAACACATTCATAAACAAAAGCTGTTATTCTACACTTGTAAATCAAAAGCCATCCAATACATGACAAACACCTCCACATCCATATCTGCCCGTGGGCTGGATCACACACTGTTGTTGATTTTCTCAAAGTCACGAACCTTAACAGCTAACAACCAGCCACAATCACGCAAAATGGAGAGCAGTTCACCATAGTAACATTCAGAATGCCGTGTTGTAAATCTGTCACAGTAGTGGAGAGGCCAGAGGCTTGAGGAAGACATGGAAGTGAGTACAGAATGAGACTATTCGCTTTTTGTGCTTTCTTTACAAGCAATTTCCTGTACAATTATTTCAGAGGGGTAGAGCCTGCACTGTCACTTTACTATAGTGGCATTGGGGCCAGTGCAGGGAACTAGGGGCTCAGAAAGGGAATGTGCACATACAAAGATAACTTCCCAACACAAAGCACGACTCACTGCAACACACAGACACACAACCTGGCTCCAAGGGCACCCAAAGTACCCCTGAATGCAGACCGCAATGTCCTACAACTCGGCTAGCTCCTCCCTTTTGGGCCACTGCAAATTGAGATTTATTAATGGGGTGGGAAGTAGAAAGACACCCCTAGGTGAAAAAAGGGGAAGCCTCTGTAATATATGTGGCCTATATCTGAATCATTCCAAATTGGATGTGCTTCAATGATTTCATTAGTATATCCAAAGGTAGTTTTCCATAGAAATTACCGTATTTTCTGGACTATACGTGGCTTCGAAGTATAAGTCGCACCAGCGAAAAAATGCAATTATGAAGAAAAAAACATATATAAGTCACACTAGATTATAAGTCGCATTTTTGGAGGGAATTTATTTTACAAAATCTGAGACCAAGAACAGACATTTTATATTTAAAGGCAAGTTATAATAATAACAATAAAAAATAGAGAACAACAGGCTGAATAGCAGTACAGCACACTAACATAACACTTATATTTATTCATTTTATTCATGTCTGGTATGTTAACGTAAGATATTAACAACTGATCAGATAACTAAAGCATAAAAAACAAGCTAGCAAGTTTACTCTCAATCTCACTCCACTAAATCCATTGAATTCTTCATCCTCAGCGTCGCTTCTGAGCAACTCTACCAGCTCCAGAAGTAGATGAAGCCCCGCATTGTCAGTGTGACAATAAAGAAGATGTGAAATCATATATATTTAAATAATTTCACATATAAGTCGCATCTGAGTATAAGTCGCAGGCCGGGCCAAACTATGAAAAAAGTGTGACTTATAGTCCGGAAAATACGGTAGTTTATTTAAAGGTGCACTATGTAACTTTTCTAGTGTGGGGTATACCTGCTTGTCTCCAAATAGGTGTTATTGTTTGTAGCGACCATACGCCTGGGTCGCTTCGAGAGGAGTCCGGGTCCAGTACCTCGTCCTGACGCGCTGCTGTTTGAATAAATGGAATGACTCGTAGTGGCGTTTTGGTGATTTTAATAAAGTGGTTGAAATGAAAGTTGAACAGGTTACACATACATATAGATGGTGCATTGTATGGTAACAAGAAAGAAAAATGCGGTGAAAATAAACGTAAAATAAAGCGGTCAACGAAAATACGGCTACCCGGCGTCTCCCCTCTCCACCTGTAGACAAGAGGAAACCCGGTGCTTTTGTACCTCCCCGTGCGTCACCCTTGCCCACGTGAACCCCGCCTCTTACGCATTACCATGGTAACACATATGGCTCCTACATTGTTTTTTCTAGAATGTTTCACAGTATGACATTAAACTTAATCATATTCACAGAGACAAGCAGGGGACACCAAGGCCAATTTACAGGTCCAGTCTGTGGAGAGGTGGAAGTATATATGTATATTCTTCTATGTATATTTTATGTTTTTGGTTGTTTTTTTAGCAAGTACATGTGTAATTATATAAGTGCAAAACAGATAATTCTCAAAAACAAAGCAATCAAATCTCCATTCAGGTAGCAGACACCCCTAACAGAAAAGTGATGCACCTTTAAATATCATTACCTTTAGGTTTCTGCCTGTAGCTAAAACATGCACCTAACAGCAGTTGTCAAGCAAAATGTCAAGCAGATTTAGTCAAAACACTGGCATAATCAACCTGCAGCTGTGGCACCAGGGTTATTTTAAGACAAATCTCAAATGCAAATTGAACAAGTTTGCCTGGAAAAGTGCTAATGTTGCATGTAAGAGCTTGTCTGTTTTGTCAAATGGAAGAACACATTGTCCCTGAAGGGAAAAAAAAAAACAAGTAAGGTCGCAGTGCCATGTTCTTCAAGCTACAATCACTGTTCTTGAGAGCTATCTGTTCCTTAGACCTTCTTGACTCATGGCTTCACATACCCATTTTTTGTATTAGGCAAGTAAGTCTTGTTATTTTGTCTCCTTCCTCAGCTTCACACTATGCAGCAGCGGTTCCCTGTGATGCAGTAAACGGATCAATACAGGGTCTTGAGGGCAGCTGAGCAGCCAGGGAGAGCATTCAATATCAAATATGCTCCATAGCCTTAGCAGCACGGTGGTGACTGGAGCCTGTCAGCACCGGGATAATAATGTGGCACTTTTCAATGTCCAGGCAACATGACATGACGCCCTGGATTCTGATAAGCCTGATTTAAAAACTGGGCTCAGTGTAAAATGTAAATAAACACAACGTAATGCATTTAAAGTATTATTTGGGGTTTTATGCATTGAAATTTGTGACATATGCGATACAAGTTTTTGGTTTTTTTTACACTGTGGCATGGGTACCTATGAAAAATGCTGGTTTAGGGCCTTGTTTCAACCTGGTGTAGTCCTGTTTTAGATTTAGATTTAATATTGTGCTAGAGTGATAATAATAATATAATATAATAATAATAAATAATATAATAAATATTTTCTAAGGTGGCATTTGTTTTATGTTTTCTGCTTTGCTGGTACAACTTTGAGATGTGTTGCAAAATTGCTTTTTCCCCCTGGAAGTCATTTATAGTTGTCAGTCATTTTCATTCGAATTTTGCATTGTGCCCCAATTCTCTGAAAACTGCATTGTACATATTTGATGTATTAATGATGCAATAACATTAATAATGAACATACTGTAATGTGCCAGTGGACCAGATACAGGTCAGTGGGACAGCGCTGACTTCATGAGAGACTGGAGCAGATTGAGGGGTGCCCCATGCCCCAGTAACCCTCACATCAAAGTCTAAGGACCATTCCTACAATTACAGTCACCTCACTGAGTTACAGTGGCACTGGCAGAGCATGCATAATCTGTCAGGCTAATAACCATAAATGACATTGAAGCTGCAGCAGGTGATAAATGAGAAAATAACTGTGTTGAAATGTGTGGGGTTGATTTTCTGCATACAGTCTTACCGTTGTCTATATGAGCTGGTTGATACGAGATGGTGGACATTGAAGGTACTTCTACAACACACTCTTATGCAGTAGTACTAGAACATTAATCATCTCCAACCTAGTTCTGCTCCAACCATGCTGCCCGCTCTCAGGTGACTCTGGTCTTGGCTTGACATTGCAGTCCCTGTATTTACCTCAGCGCGGTGCAGAGGTTGCGTGCCATAGAGATTATATCAGAGGGGACAGAACCAGCGGGATGATTGCATTTTTCAACTGTCAAGGTTTTAAGATGTGTACTGCTTACATGTACACAAGCGCACATGTCTCCTCCACTGGTCACATGCAGCCATGGACAATTCACTGATGGTGTATGCAGAATATAGATTACACTTTTATCTATAATCTCATATTATAAAAAACATCAGCCTGCTTAAGAGGGATCTCTGCAGTCGTCAGAAAAACATAACATAATCTATCCCGTGCTGGTCCTAATCCTCATGAAACTAAAAAGTAGATCCTGGTTTTACATAACACTATATGTGTGATACAAACATAAAAAGAGAGGGAGGAAACATCTCATCAAGATTCAATTCATTTTGAGGGTTCAATTGGGGGTTATTATAGCTTCAGCCCAAAAAGCTGTGCATGTGAATTTGTTTTGTCACCACCTTATTGCTTTTGTGCTCTAACCTAATTCAAAGCATTTTGTAAATGTCAGTCACAGCCAAGGCAATAAAATGGATTACACAGTGTAAGTGATTTCTTCTCTGGCTCAGTGCCTTGTGCTATTATTTAGATTGTCTTACCCAGGTAGAGGGATGCGTTCTCCTTCTTCACGTTGTCGTCCAGGTACGTGGGTCCCAGTGTGTAGATGGGCGTTGACCCCATGCCCACCAGAATCTGGGCACAGATGAACAGGGCCACGTACAGGTTGTGCTCATTGCCCTCTTGATCACGAGGACAGGAGGACACATCCAGTGCGTCTCTGCCACTGCTGTTGCCGGTCAGACACAGGCCCTCGTGGCCTGCAGAGGAGTTCATCTCCTGGATCTGGTATGGAGGGGAGATAAAGTGCGGCAGGGAGAACAGTGCTGCCCCTATGGCAATGAAAACACCACCCACAGCTAACCAGCGTGGACGCTGCCCTCTGCCCCCGAAATAGGAGATGAAGACCACCACCAGCAGACTGCCGATGTCAAAGCAGCTGACCAGCAGGCCGGACTCGGAGCTGCGCAGGCTGTAGCGCTTCTCGATGGTGGTGATGACACTACTGAGGTAGCCCGATACCATGAGCGACTGGATGAAGGTCAGGTAGCACATGCAGAACAAGAAGCAGCGCGAGTCTCGGAGGATGACCCGCACATACTTCCTAGCTGGGATTCGGATCAGGTTGGTGAGAGAGAAGCCCAGTTTTTTACCCCCCGAGCCTTTGTGTCCGTCCACAGGCAGAGAGCTGCTGAGGCCCACCATGCTGGAGGCGGATGGGGAGAAGTCCGTCCGAGAGGAGGGTGTCTCTGCCTGGCTAGAGTCTGGTGTTTTGATCTGGATCTGACTGTTCTGGTCAACATGAGTCACCACCAGCCGTGGCTCCTCTGCCTTTTTATCCTGCTCACAGGGTCCATTTAGAATGGGCAAACTTTTGGACTTGAAGCTGTTGTCAGGGACCACATACTGGTCCTGGAGCTCTCTGATCTCCAAAGACTCAGACAGGTCACTTCCAGTGTCATCGTGGTCCATGGTGCCGATGGGGATGGTGCTTCCTCTGTGCGGACGACTCAGAGCCACGTGAGGACACAGTACAGGAAGAAACTGTGCCCTGCCAGTCAAACCAGGGTGCACTCCACCCCTTTGGTTATGTGCATCTTCTGGTCATGTCTGACTACAGCTGATCTCACAGCACATCAGCTCAACACAGCCTCAGCTAAACAATGACGACACTGGTATCTCAACTCTGGAGTCCAAAGCATTACTAGAATATTGTCTCAGGGGCAATTAGTTTCTCAAACTATGAAGACAACATTTTTCAATCATTACACTGGTTCAACATGTTATAACCTATGTTATGTTATGGCTCTTTGTTAGAAAGCCTGGAGGTGTTTTGATTCCTTTGTCCCATAGCTTTGCAGCATTCTATAAGGAAAACATACAAAAACATAGGAAACATTAGGTTAATAAACGCTTATAACATCCCGTTTAAGATATAGATACGTTTTGAATAAATTATCACGAATGACAAGTCATATTTGTTAACTTATATTACATTATTACTATGTTCATGTGAGCATAATAACCAAATACAATGAAACAATAAAACAATAGTCCTAAATATATAATAACTAAGTATCCAGTCCATCTAATTAGACGGTGTGGCTAAAACAAATATGAGCATTTTGTGAGTGGAAATCTTCTAAACGTGGAGAACAAAAGAGCACGCCGTTCAACTGACTTTGACAAGAAGAGTAACAGCCGCTGGAAATGAAACCATCGATTGTTTAAGCTCTGTGAAATAGCGTCAGGCTCATATTAAGTCAAAGTTTTAAGTCATGAAAATAAGGCAGATGAGTCCTTACCCAGGACTGAGGAGGTAGCCTGTTGTTGTCTTCGCCGCGGCCACTCGCTGAATGAGTTGGTTTGATGCGGCGGCTCTGCTGCTGCTCCTGATATGTTCAAGTACAGCACGGAAATACAGACATCTAACCTCCTCAAGTTTAACCCTTAACCGTTTAACACAATGTGGGAAAGAAGGTTAGATTAAAATGATACAGTAGACCCATATAAGTGCGACTCCAAGCACTGAAAACGAAAGAATAACATGTGTACTTGGAAAGTTAAATCTTACGAGGTGTATATAAAATGACTTAGCCACATCGAGCCGTTACTCTCATTTGCATTCTGAGAGAGAACGCCTATTGTAAGTTCCCTTTGCTTGTTCTTATCTAATCGTCAAAGCAGTATTGTGCAGGCTATTTGAGAATATATTTAGCCAAAAAGTTTCAGCACGCATTGAACAAACACGAACATCCCATGAACGCCTCAATCGTGAGGGTGCGTTGTTTTTCACACTGGCGCTCTGGGATTTGTAGTTCTCTTGGCAGGACCCTCTTGAGTTTGACTGTGTCCTAAAAATACAAAACGTGGTCTCGTTAAGAGTAAAGTACAAGTACACGTTTTCAGTGCTTATCGTTAACATATTGGACTGCGTCTTTGGCTCATATGTCAGTGAGTTGGTCTACTGCTCTGTGGTACACGTCATGGGGACAGCTGGGACCTTGCTGACCCAGCACTGATTGACTGGTCTCAGCAGACAATGGGGCTTAGGGTCAGGCGTTTGTGTGACTGGAGAAGCCACTTGTAGGTTTTGGAGATGAGGTAAACTTGCAAATTTGAGTCCGTCTTTTCAAAATAATTTGCAAAAGTGCATTAGGTTTACTATTATTAACGCTTTATTTATATTAATCTAGTAGTAGTTTAGTAGTTAAATGTTAATATCTCATTGTAACATTCTCCTGCTTAATATGTAGAATGTAATTAATGTTGAGTCAATTTGAAATGGTGTAGTTATAGGCTCATGAAAAATAATATTATGTCTGTATAACTTATGCTGCCTATCTATATTGCAAATAAATTTAATGCATTGCCATTAAAGGTAAAAATAAACATTTTATTTTCTATTGAGGGTATGGAGCACATTAAATTACAGTGAGACATGGCAGGACTGTCCCTGTAATGATGCAATCAAATAGTGAAATCTGAAGGCAGCATAAATCGGCTTCTATAAAGGTTACTGTATGTGACTAACGCATTAACACAATATGGCTTAGGCAGAGAAACACCAAACACCAGCGCCACTGTAATACAATATGTGAAGAATACAGCCTTCTGTGACTGGAGTTATTTTTCCCTGCAGACTACATCCTATTGAGTAGAGATTGAATAAACTATCAGGGGCTCTATTGAATAAGATGTATCTCTTTGCTAAAGGACTGGACTGCCCGGCCCTGTCATGTAGATGCATGACTTTCTCCAAGGTTATTAATTCATCTTCAGGACAAAGTAGGCTGCCTGATCAATCCTGAGCTTTCCCCATTAATTTCAACTCTTTTTGTTTAAGGAAATTACCAAGACCTGATTTTTATATGCCCGAATGTCATCATTTTGTTTGAACATGATCTGTGCAGGTATTTTTATAACTGCTTCTAGGGTTACCGACACTCTATCTATGTGCTTGTGTCCTAATGCAGTCCAGTGGTTTGTGGCATCGGACGGAAAGTGGCAATGGTCAATCGGAGGGATCAATGAGAAGCCTTGGACTATCACCAAAGGGCCTTGTCTTTGCAAGGCTCCTCACCTCTGCTCCTGTCAACATGCAGCCCAATCAATGTCTCAAACTGACATGAATACACAACCAGATCAAAAAAGAGGGAAGAGGTAGGAGTCAGGATTTAAGGTAGGCCTCTAAAATCTCTCCTTCAAAATGTAGCAAGGAAATATTATACTGAAATGTTTGCCTTGCTCCACAGTATAGCATTAACCTTACCTATCTTTTAGTCTTTTAATATCTGATCTATTGCTGATGTTCGCATACAAATATCATGCAGGAAAAGTCACCTCCATAGATCTGCCTCCTAACTTGGCCCTGTGCCCTCACCTGCTTATCTCTTGCAATTAATGCCATCCTGTGGAACATTCCAAGCAAAGCAATAACATCTTCATCTTCATCTTGGTCATAAGCAAGTAGTAGACTTCATTGACGTGCGGTGAGGTTCATGGCTGGTGAGGCACTGATATCGTCACAATCAGATTTTCAAACATGTAAACCAGGTGTCAGTACATTTGGCCCCTGGTCAGTTTCTCTCCCAGTAACTGACTTGGGACCAGAATAAAAAAGAATTTCAAAATAAAAGTTCCGAAGTCCGTATTAAATAGCTCTAATAGTGGGAAATAAAAAGTAAGCTGGTTTTGTATTGTTTTTTTTAATCATTTTTCTGGTTCCCCAATTTTCAGTGGATTGAAGTCATTAAATTTCTTACCATTTCGTACCACCCCCTGAAAAGCAAATACACTGTATGATGCTGAGGTCCACTGAACCTGAGTGAAAGTTGTGACCTAAATTCTTGAGTGCATTATTGCACTGTGTAGGCTTAGAACTGAACTGCTTTTCTTTACTGCCCCAAACACAGGTGGAAAGTAACGAATTAAAAACACTCAAGTTGCAATTGGGTTACAATAATTGGGTAGAATTGGGGTAATTGAACCATTTTGAGTAGACGTTTAAACATTTTTTTTATTTTTATTTTGTTTTTGTTATTTTTTTAAGTCCCAATCATCCAAATGCATGACTGTCTCTGTACTATTTTGGTAGCAGTACATTTACTTGTAACTGAGTGGATTATTAGCAGTGTAACTTATTTTTAGTAGTAGTTTTCAGTACTCTCCACCACTGACAGACGTTTTTCCATGCAAACAACTTTGCAAAGACGCTGAGCAGAAGCTCAGAGCTGTTTGTTACATCTGAGCACTTCCCACAGACACTGCCAACAATTATTGCTGTACTACATTTCTCATAAACTGTTCAATAAATACGCTCTGTTCTCCAATAGAATACCGGGTTTGTGCTCAGATGGGTCAGATATCAAATCTTGTTAGAATACCACTGGCCTACAGCTCTTGGGCTGCGTTCCAGTGCTAGACTGTGATAAATAGGGCAACTATGTATTTAACAAGCTAAGCTTTTTAAATAACTCGTGAAGTAGGCTTAAAGGAACTTGTCAGCTAAGATTTAATTTGCGTGTCATGTGGTTGCGTTATAAGGCAAAATAGAAAATAATTGCAATAACGCCCTCTGGTGCTTATTGTGGAGTGTGACAGGTTAGACTCCAGTCTGCAGTATTGTGAGTTGACAACAGATGGCGCCCTATACCAATACAGTATACCATACCTTTAAAATACAGTAAACACCAGATGTTTGAGAAACACTTTTGAACTCAATAGTTTTTGCGGTTTGATGGTAATTTATGATGTTTTATGTTGAATTGTTTTCATGACTAGGCTTTTCAGGCTCTTTAAAGCCTTTACAATCGGTGTGCTATACTTAAAAACAGATATAGGCTAAAGCCCTCAAGGTGTTTTGAATGTTAAGCTTTGACATCGGTATAAAATATTCTTTAATTGTACAAAATAGTACAACAACAACAACAATAATAATAATAATAATAATAATAACAATGATGATAATAATAATAATAATAATAATAATAATAATAATATATAATAATAATAATAATAATAATAATAATAATAATAATAGAACAGGACTATTATTGACTTAATTTGGGCAAAATCTGGTCCAAAATTTTACTTCATCATTGCTACAATAGTTCTAACCAAAAACTACTCAAAGGTACTAGACTAGGACCTTGCATACTATCATTTGAGAAACAACGCTACATTACATTTCTTCTTGTTAATGTGCATTATAAAATGTATTAGTGCCTGTTCTCTACCTGTTTACAGATGTGCCCTTGTCCAGAGCTGGTGAGAACAGCATGTCTAATGGTGACGTCTTCACCTTCATCTTCCTCATCATCATCGTCATGTGTCTGATGCTTCATGTGGCCTTGAGGTGCCCCCCCCCACACACACACACACACACCCTCTGACTCCCACCCCCACCCGGCTGATCCCACACTCTTCCTGTTAACCATACCGCCTGTATTGACAGATTACAGGAATCACTAATGAAACTGTGTCTGCATGTACAGCTATATTAGACATATTTGTGAAGACGCCCCTCCATCCCCCACACCTGGGCTGTGCGGGAAAGTCAGATTTAACTGCATATGTAACTGGAAGTGTTAGACGTACACAGGAAGTATCTTAAGTGACATATTTAAGAAGTATGGGAAGAAAGTAGGGATAGGAGTTGTATTTAGTAAGCAGTCTTATCTGGTACATGACTTTGTAGAGTCCTCCATACCTTCTCAAAAACTTCACAAAATCTTTTCCAAACACTTTTGAACTAACCTGGCTTGTATCACTGATTAAACTTCTTTCATTATAACAGAATCATTTTAATTATTTTTCATTTGAACTCAGACTATTTCAGGTGCCTTAGTACTTCACAGCTACTCTTTAGTGATCACATTATGAGACTGGCAGACCCAACCAGTTTTCTCAAAGTGAATTATCGGGAAGGTTGAATGTTTTCTCTCGGTGAGTGCTGTTGTTTTTGAAGAGAAGCAGTGAAAAAACACACACATGTATTCTAGTTGGGGAATTTCATCAGCTAATGGCTTTACAGCAGCACTCACTCTTATAACAGGACTCTATGTGGACTATAACGCTCTGTGCTACCGTTTACAACGCTTCGCTCTCAAGACAGGAATACTCTCAGTTTAGACGTGGTTTTAGTTTGTCTGCAGATAAAAGTGACAATGAATTACATTCACTTTTATTAACACTGTAGTTTTTATTTCTAATACTACCATAGGTGCAAAGTAACTAACAAAAAATACTCATGTTACTGTTCTGGGTACTTAACAGCATTACTTGAACTAGTAATTTATTACATTTTTATCCATCCTGTAACTTTTCTTTTAATTAAGTGTACATCTTCAGTAGATGTTTCTTTTAGTCCTCTTCATTTTGCTTTTAGTATTTTTTTCCCCTGAATCACTTAGTTGGATGTAACTCACAGATGCAATAATAACATTTAAGTTTGTCTTGGTCATTGTTTTCTTATGGTCAGTTGTTGCTACCCTACCATCTCTACTTTTTTATGAGGTTTCTAAAGCGAATATTCAGTACCGCTGCCTTTTTTGGTTTAGCCATTCACAAAGACGAACTCTGCTCTCCTGTAATGCATATGAATGAGGACAGCAGCAGCCTGGCGTAGTAATTTAGTTAAAAAGTGCAAGGCCTAAAATAAAGACCCCCAATGTACCTCCCTTTACTGTGTGCAGGGCAGCCTCAGCAGGACACCTATGCATATGCTAAAGTTCACCCCCTCACCCCTGTCCCATTGCAGAATATTGGTTTAACGCAGGACCAGCGCTGGTGCAGGACAGGACACCCAGAGAGACAGGGGTTCCATGACAAAAGCAGGGGTAAATGTGGCCTTCCTAATAAGTCAAGAATACATTAACAAATATGTGGTCATGCCAAAGAGAGAACAACTGCCCCTAGTGAGGAAGTGTGACGCAGACTGCACAGTAGTTACTTTATTCTAGATTAAGACTAGGGCAATATGACAAAAATAGAGATTTTTTTCTTCATATTCATCAGCCACAAATTTTGATTGGATTTAATTTTGTCTAATTTAAAACAAATAAAACTGCCTTTCAATATTTTTTCTTCAAGATAAACGAAACCTTTGTTTTGCCCTTTAACACAAAAAGAATGTAATTTATTCTTCCGTAGTCTCAAATCTTCTCTAAACCAGATGTTTTTGCTGACAGAGGATTGGCTGTCGGCCTCTCGAATGAAAAGACCCAAGCGTATGAACTGGTGACAGTTCGAAATCTGAATCTCGACCTTGATTACGGCCCTAATTGAGAGAGCATGTTTCTTATAAAAGTTAAACACATCATTGGGTTTGATTAAGAATAATTTTAGCATCTTGAAGAGCTGTAAGGTGTGATTGGACCCCACAGTATCTGTTGCAGCTTTGGTCATATATAATATGTATAATATGCATGTTGTGGGTGATTTCTTATATGGATAACTATGGTCTGGCTGCCACTATTTCTTTTTCCATTTTCTGTTGCACTGACTATATATTTATTGCTCATTCATTATTATTTTGAATGACATATAATATACAGTGTATTATCCCAACATAAGCCACATTGTAAGCAAATCCCTCCATGCTTTACTTCAGAAAATGTTAGTACAAAGCAAGCTCTTTTTATCTGAGCATCAGCTTGCCTTCTTTCCATCCACATTAACATATTAGTTAAATGCACTAATGTTTTCTAGGGAAATGCTTTCTTTGTATTGTTTATTTGCGTTGTGCTCAAGTTGGAAGCTCATTGAGCACATGTGCTTCCTGAGTGGACAGCCCTGTATTTACAGTCAACAGCAGTCTGTTTCAGGTCTCCAAACACATATGGAAATGGCCCATAGCTGCAGGCTTCCACACAGCCCACTCTGCTCTATGTTAAAGGAGGCACTGCTAACATTTCATATTCATGGGCAACAATTACCTCCATATGAAAGGAATAATTGCTGTGGAGGCTTAAGCTAATTGAAGAAGGTGTGTGTTTTCAGGGCATGGGCTGAAGCAGGGCAGGTAGTAAGAGAATACTGTCTTACAATCACTGTGGCGCTGTGGGCTAGAGAGGAGGAGCATGTGAAGGTGTGTGCCCCACTGTAGGTATTATATTATTAGAGCTCATATATTTGCATGTGTGCATTATGCTGATCTCTCCCTTTGACTTTTACCCTTTGTTTTATTTTATTTTATTTATTATTATTTATATTATTCATTTTTATTTTATTATATTTATTTTTTATTTTATACCTGATGCCCTTCCTAACCCAACCCGCTCCACATGTTCTAGATTGTTTTAATCATTATAAATTATCTGAACATATTGTCAAGTGTCCCTTATTTGTGCACCCAAAGCAATCTACATGATTTATAGTTTAGTCACATTATTATTTATTTTATATCTATGTCTCACTTTTCCTTTTTCTTTTTTCACAAAATCTTTACTCACATGTAACTCACTGCACTATTCAGAGGTCACCATAGCATTCAAGCTTGCTGTAATTTGGCAATGCCATTTTTCTTTTTTTTTGTTGTTGATGTGTGTGTGTGTGTGTGTGTGTGTATTTTCTATATAATAATTATTTTTAATAATTGTATAGAAAATGTATAAAAATAAACAGGCAGACCAAATAACTACTGAAATTACACAAAATTTACCTGATAAATCATGGGTTATTAACCTGGATGAATCTTATATAATTAGGACACCAACACCGCAGATTAGCGTCTGGGGCCAGCTGCCATCGTTCTGAGCATCAACCCATTGACAATCATTAATCCCACTGTCACTTCTCCTGCATGTGACAGGGTGACAGGGTGGGTGCAGTTCTGCATGCTTCTAAAGCCAAATCCTCTTCACTATTGTTGTGACAGCACCCCAGCCCGCTGCCACCCGGAGGTGCAGCACAGGAGCTGACCGCTTATCCCCTTAAGAGCACCCTCATCCCTCTAATTACCTCCTGGTCATACTGTAAACGGGACACTTGTGATAATCAGGCTGGGCAGACAGAGGCGGATACAGGAGAGAGAGACTGTGACTGGGGCAGGGCCTCTGACGTATACTGCATCTACAGTAAAGAGCTCCTTTACGTAGAATAAAACATAATGGAAGCTCTAGTTAAGATGTGTTCAAGTGGTGCCTGGTGTTCTTTCCCCTTTAATTTTGTTTATGGGGACTCACATGCAATTTATAAAATATCATCTAATATGTCAGCCAGACCACCAATGAAGATCACAGGGAAAAACAAATCCCACAAGTATTTCGAAGATTATTGTAAAAAATACTACCTGGTGTTGTTACAGCACATATACCATTAATACCGCTACCTTTTTGGCTGTTCCTAAATCACAAATGAAAAGTCATTAGTATATTATATACTATATAAGTCATATTAGTTCAAATAAAATCACCATTGTCTTGAGAAGTATGCTCCTGTTTTAGCTACGTAACCAATAACATGCCCCTTACTGAGCTTTAATTTGGATGTATTTCATGATACCATTTATAAAATTGGATAACATTGAGATTTTGACTCTTATACTGCATTTTCATACTAACTACCTCCGATTGCTCATTAATACAAGGTATAACCAGCAGTGATTTCTGCCTTGACACTGCCCTTTGACCCCTCACACTCCGGTTACAGTATTGGACTGGGGCACACAGCTGCTGACGCCTTCTGCCCTTACAATACTGAGGTGTTTGCACTGTAATTACTGCTCCTCTCTCTTTGTCCACAGTCTAATCCGGAGCAGCCATTGTAGCTCCTCCATCACTCCTCCTTCAGATCTGTGTGTTATTGAGCTGGGTCCCGCCTCCGTCACAACAGAAGTGTGCTGCATTACAAAGCCTGGGACACAATTAGCCTTCAGTGTGGGCCAGTGAGCGCGCCGCACAATGGGACAACTTTTATACGACTGTTTAATGCGAGCAGAGGAGTGTGCTGCAGCCCTGCTAAAGAGGCCAGCCACTGTCATCTCAAGCCTTTGTGCCCCTCAAACAACTGGCCATTTATTTCATTTACTAGTTAGCCATTAATTGGGGGACAGCACTGATTTGCAGTTGGTGGATAGAAGAGCTTATCGTCACCAGGCTGAGGCTTTAATTGAATCCATTCCACTCATTGCTCCGTCAATGATTATTTAGTAATCAATAAGGGCTGTAAGGTACAGGGGATGAGAGGATGCTGTAATGTGGCATCAAGTAACAGAGGAGCGGGACTGCTGACTTTTTTAGACATGCTCAAAGGTGGATTAAAAACAGCAAAGTTTTGTGAATGAAACAGTTAACATCCGAAACAATACTTGCACAAAATGTTGTTGGCCCTCCCATTTACACATTGTAATTTGTAGGTATATTCCCTACAGCTCTTCAGTAAAGTATTGACAAAATTAAGATAAAAACTGCAGTTATAGTAACTGACATGACTTTTTTCAACAGCATTGGTCATAGAGTACATTTTGTTGTTAGTTGCAGGGACTACATTTTGCCCTTAATAATTCACAGCAATACATGTGTTTATTTTTGTGTAGCTCCTAGCTCCTACCAGCTCTGAAGCTATTATCTGATATTTGCTAAGAATAACTCAATAATATTGCCTTAATCTTGGGTAACCGTATTTAAAACATGCCTCGCCCCTTTTTGAGACGGTTCTCGGACAGAGTACAAATTTGCCCAAACGTTTTGCTAATTGACTTGTTGTTTACCCGTCCTCTTCAACAGGTTTTTGGCACTGCGGCGGGCGCACTAATGATCCCTGCGCTTGTGGACAAAGCATCGATCAGCGGATCTCTCTATCACGGAGCTGCAGATCTATGGGGCTGTAATTGAGTGGCACAGAGGAAGAGACTGTCTGTTCCAGGTATGTTCTGTCAGGATTAGCAGCATCCCTCACCCACACACTGTTATGTTTTGGGGCCAAGCGGGAGATGTGTGCGCTCCGTGCTAATTATGACTTGTAAAGCAGGGTGTGATTGTGGTTGCTGGTTTGATTCCCAGAGGGGGATCAGTGTACAGGCCACTGCTGTGTAATTACTGGGACTGTTTAGATTGAGATGCACAGGCCAATTAATGCCGCTACACTGCACCGCTAACGCAAATATCACATTGAGCGGTCCCTTGGATTTTGAATTTTGAAGAAGTTTATTGGTAATTTTGAAATTGTTGCACCAAAATGTGTTAATGAGTAGTCTGCATTAGAGAAAGACCAATATATCATAAATGACATAATGTGTGAAAAATAATAAAAATTGGTTTCTAAACAATCGGTATCATCATCAGCCATGAAAATATCCACATTGATCGATCTCTAGTCTGTATGTTAAATAATTCTATGCATTCCTTACCCACATAGTACACCCATGTATATACAAAGTTGTGAAACGACATATACAGATTTAAAGTAATTCAAAAGTAACAGAAAAGGGCTGCATAACAAATTACTTTATCATTAAAGTAGGGCTGTACAAATGTAAACAAGGAAAATCATGACCATTTAAATACTAATAAAAATGCTTTTCAATATTAATTTACATATTACTGAACATAGACAATATATAATTTTAATAATGACAATTTAACATTAAAAAATGGTCCAGTTTCCTTCCTCCTACTCCAGAACTCATTGTTTTTACAGACAGCGGATTTGTTGTGGACCTCCCGATTAAACAGACCTAAGCTTAACTTTTTTTCTGACAATTAATGGTTGATTAAAATGGTATTAATTCCACAGTCCTAATATTTGTACATAAAGCTGTTATAAGCTGGGGTGCATTTTATTATGACACATGATTTGAGCACATAAGAAACACGTTACCATACTAGAGTGTGAGAAAGTCCTTGTGGAAGTGGTGCCTCTGGTTTGGTGGATGTGCTCTTGTCTCTGTTGCTCTTCTGCCTCCCTGATCATTGTGATGCTAACTTCACCTGTCATGTCCCTCACCACAAGAGCCCAGTGTCCCCCACAGACCTCCACACGGTCCGGTGCAGTGCTGTGAGCGCCTGGAAGGCCGTGGGAGCTGCCGTGGGAGCTGCTGTCATTAGGACTGCGGCAAGAGGAAGGGACAATGTAATGGTCAGGGTGAAGGCTAATAGGACACCAGGGAATAGAAGCACCTGCATGATAACATACATACACGGACACAAGAAAACACCAAAGCAAAACTGTATAAGGTTTTAGAGGTTGAAACACCGACATAGGTTTTTACAATGACAGAACTTAAAAGTGCAATACTGTACTGTAAGTAACTTTTTTGGTTGTCTCTATGGAAATGTTATTGGTTTTCCTGAAATGTCCTACAGTCAGGTATTAAACATATATATTTTTATTTTCTTCAACTATGTTTTATTACATACATTGCCTTGAAAACATAGTTCTGACATCGGGTCACCTGCTTGTCTCTGTGAAAATTTATAAGTTTGATGTTTTACAGGCATTCCAAACAAAGCAGTAGCATCTCCATGGAAACAAGCTGGCGGCGGACCCTCCACCAGAAAGGTTATATAGTCCACCTTTAAAGGTCTTATAGTATGCATAATGGTCTCTTGTGGACGTTAAACTATGTTAGAATGTTGCTACCTCATCAAAAACATACCCGAACCTGTGTTTTGTTTCATTCACACATGTTTGAGTTACCCTTTATTATATTCCATCTCCAATGCTCAAAATGCTCTGTTCCACCTTGTGATGTCATGAAGCAGTAGTTTTCAAGTTAACAGCTGTCTTTTTACCGTTAGTTCAATATTGGCAAATCCAGGGTTGAAATTATCAAAATTATTCTAGTGAAGGTGTATGGAGAGGAGCTCTTCCTGTATTACCACACGACATGACAAGGTGTAACAGAGTGTTTTCTGTTTGAATGGCTGGGGAAGAATGTCTCGGATACTCGGACAATCAGCACAGGATCTCCACAGGGCTGTGTACTTTCCCCCCTGCTCTTCTCCCTGTACACCAACTGCTGCACCTCCAGCCACGACTCCGTCAAACTGGTCAAGTTTGCGGATGACACCACCCTCATCGGGCTCATCTCGGACGGGGATGAGTCTGTCTACAGGAGGGAGGTGGATCGGCTGGTGTCCTGGTGCAGCAGCAACAGCCTGGAGCTCAACGCCCAGAAGACAGTGGAGATGATTGTGGACTTCAGGAAAGTCACAGCCCCCCTGACTCCCCTCACCTTGACTGACTCCCCCATCACCACCGTGGACTCTTTCCGCTTCCTGGGCACCTGCATCACCCAGGACCTCAAGTGGGAGCCGACCATCAGCTCCCTCATCAAGAAAGCCCAGCAGAGGATGTACTTCCTGCGGCAGCTGAGGAAAGCCAAGCTGCCGGTCCAGATGATGGTGCAGTTCTACACGGCCATCATCGAGTCCATCCTCACCTCCTCCATCACTGTGTGGTTCGCTGGGGCCACTGCCAGGCAGAGACTGCAGCGCATTGTGCGCTGCAGCCTTCCATCTCTCCAGGACCTGTACGCCTCCAGGACTCGGGGGCGAGCAGGTCGTATAGCAGCTGACACTTCTCACCCTGGACATGGACTATTTCAGCCACTTCCCTCTGGCAGGAGGCTACGGTCCATCAGGACCAGAACATCTCGTCATAAGAACAGTTTCTTCCCCTCTGCTGTTTCCCTCATGAACACTTCATAAACCTGCACTAAACTGGACACTTCATAACACTGGTCACTTTAATAACCCATGTTGCACTGTTGTTGTTGTTTTTGATGCCACTATTGTATATATTTCTACCTCCTGCATGCCCTTATTTGTATTTATTTAGTGTGTTTTTTTGCGTGTGTGTTGTTGTATGTCGCACTTTATCACCGAAGTAAGTTCCTAGTCTGTGAGCTCTGCTCACGGACAATGGCAATAAAACTTCTCCTGATTCTGATTCTGATTCTGAAAGAAGAACCTAAATCTGCAGGGTTTGTGTGTTAAACAGGTGTGAATGAAACACAACACGACTTCAGGTATGTTTTTGTTGAAGAAACAACATTATAACATAGATGAGAAAGTAGCATAATATGGGCCCTTTAACTTAGCCATGCATATTTGATAGGGTGTGCTAGGTTTGCTGCATTAGTGTATTTTAACTGGTTAATTATTCACGTGAAATTTGCATTTTCAAGCATAAGATGGATACAAAGGGAAAATGTATGTTTTTAATTTTAATTCAACTTCAATAATTGCCATTTCCTCTTACATGTACTTCTACATTCTCTATAAATCTCTTTTGTCAGTGTAGAGGATAAAAAAAACTACCTTTATTCAAGTTCTGAAGACAACTGGTGGAAATGTTTAGGTAATAATGATGCAAGGTTAACAAATTCATTTTTAGGCTGACACATTTTGAATTACTGCCCCTTTAGTCAAATGAACCTACCTCCATATATGACCCTGACCTCTCCCTACCTCATACCTCGCATTCATCTGCCCATAGCACCCTCTAAATCAGCCTTATTAGAGTTTTCCTGAGCCTTTCTCCACTGCTTGTTGACACGACGGATGGCTTTAGTTCTGTCCCATCCTTCACAGAACTGCTGTAAATCTCCTCTTGGCTCCAAATGAGAGCACCTCTACGTCTCCGTGCACCTGAAATACTGGGGTCTATGACGATGATTATTGGTGATTTCCTTGGCTTTGTTTGTGTCATTAAGAAGAAGAAGGCTTGTTGTTGTGCAGTTTGGATGAATGGACTGTCATGGGGGCAGTGTCTGGATCACCTGCTCGATTGTATTTCAGCCGCTGATTAACTAAGTCCAGATTAATGTCCGCAGTATTTATGGTATTAAAAGACGGATGGCTCTAAACATGTGTCTTTATAAATGGCTGCTCCCTATCTCCTCGCTCACCCCTTAAGGTCTTCTTCACAGCATCTCCCCTCTCTCTCTCTGGCCTTGCCCATGTTCCCTCTTCCTTTAATTACTGTGTTCATGCTTGACGGCCGCTGATGACTTGATTAAGCCTGGCCTGTGCAGTTCCAGTCTCTACCCTGCTGATAAATGAGTCTAAAGCTTATTAACTTACTCATTGGGATCAATAAGGCGCTGAGCCCAAACACGGCAAAGGGTAAGAGGGGAAACTGCACAGATCAGCCGAGATGCATAGGGTCATGTGATCAGCACGGGCAGCCAATCAGAGGGCGGAATGGTGTGAGATAAAGCTTTAATACAAACTCTTAATTTGCACTGTTTCAGCAGAAGTAAACTTTGAGATATTTGGAGGTATTAGGACAATTCTGACAGTAAAAAAATGTGTCATTAGATATTGCCATGCAAGCCTACAGACAGCACCCTACATGTGTCCCAAGGAAAGGAGCTTGCTAATACTTTCATTCATTAGATTTCAGTAGCCTCCTAGTACCTGGCGTCCACATATGTGGACAACACATTTTGGGTTGTCTAGGCCACAATGCAAATTTTTAGAAGAAGAATAACAGCAAACAAGAACAGCAACAATGCAAATGTATTCAATTTAGAATTTTTTTTAAGAGTTTAGAATGTTTAGAATATATATATATATATATACACATATACACATACATACATACATACATACATATATATATATACATATATATATACAAAAAAATCTCCTCCTCACCCTCCGCGGGTGGTCTTTATCCCCTCTTTTTCCACGCTCGGGACCTCTACCAGAGGCCTGGGAGCTTGAGGGTTCTGCGCAGTATCTTTGCTGTTCCTAGTACTGCGCTTTTCTGGACTGAGATGTCTGATGTTTTTCCTGGGATCTGCTGTAGCCACTCCTCCAGTTTGGGGGTCACTGCCCCTAGTGCTCCGATGACCACGGGCACCACTGAGGCCTTCACCTTCCAGGCTTTCTCCAGCTCTTCTTTGAGCCCCTGGTATTTCTCTAGTTTCTCATGCTCCTTTTTCCTGATGTTCCCATCGCTTGGTACTGCAATGTCCACCACAACGGCTTTGCTCTGTTGTTTATCCACCACACCACTATGTCCGGTTGGTTCGCCATCACCATTCTGTCAGTCTGTATCTGGAAGTCCCACAGGATCTTGGCTCGATCATTCTCCACTACCTTTGGAGGTATTTCCCACCTTGACCTTGGGGTTTCCAGTCCGTACTCTGCACAGATGTTTCTGTACACTATGCCCGCCACTTGGTTATGCCGCTCCATGTATGCTTTCCCTGCCAGCATCTTACACCCTGCAGTTATGTGCTGGATTGTCTCAGGGGCCTCTTTGCACAGCCTACACCGTGGGTCTTGTCTGGTGTGGTAGATCTGGGCCTCTATTGCTCTTGTGCTCAAGGCCTGCTCCTGTGCAGCCAGGATGAGTGCCTCTGTGCTGTCCTTCAGTCCAGCTTTCTCAAGCCATTGATAGGATTTCTTGATATCAGCCACTTCAGTTATGTTCCGGTGGTACATCCCATGCAGGGGCTTGTCCTTCCATGATGGTTCCTCCAGCTCCTCTTCCTCTGCACTCCACTGTCTGAGACATTCGCTGAGCACGTCATCTGTTGGGGCCTTGTCCTGGATGTACTTGTGGATCTTGGATGTTTCATCCTGGACTGTGGCTCTCACACTCACTACATATATATATATATATATATACACACATATATATATATATATATATATATATATATATATATATATATATATATATATATATATATATATATATATATATATATATATATATATATATATATATATATATATATATATATATATAGTTGTTTCTCATTTTGTTTTTACATTCAGGACAAATGTTGCTGTATTCAGGGTCTTAATAAATAGTTTTTTGCAAATCATTTTTGAAATGTTTTTATCAAAATGATTAAAATGTCCACATATGAGGACATTCATTTTACATATTTTTTCTCAAAAAACTACATAATGTAAAAAGATAATTCTTTGTATTTACACTCATTAGGGTCTCAATCTGCCCAAATAATAAAGAGAAATTAATAAAGCATGTCACGCAAGAGCTCGGGTCTTAGGAGGTTAATTAATTATTGATTATCTTGCAAGGTTAGTGCTAACATGCTGTGCTAATAAATTGAGTCTATGTCTATCTTTGTTTTTTTATAGTTATTATTAGGTCCTATAACATAAAAGTTTGCGAGAAACACCTTTATATTGTTTAGTTACACCTGATCTGGCCTAAATAAACACTTAAAAGTTGACCTCTCCTATTTTAGGAAACTGAAGGTGTCCAGATATTCAATAAATCAACCACTGGCCTTTAATGACAATATAAGTCTTATACGGCGTAGGGCAACTGTAAATCACAGCAATGTATATTAAATTCTGATAAAAAGTAGCACCTCAAACCTGTCTCATACCAGCATAACAAATGAACACTGTCCACTTGTTTTGTTTCTCAGAAATCCCTCACAATGCATTTCTCACCTCACCGCTTTTCATGCCACAGTGGATAGCCTTAACACATTAGCCAGCTCTGTGTCCACACTGGTCTATACACAGGAGGTCCTCAGCATGAACAAGTGTCCCATCTGAACCCTCCTCCCCAGGGACGCCCCTCCGCTCAACCTGGGCTTCTACAAACAACAGCCTCGTCATTGGAGCTAATTTGTGCTATAATGGAAGCAGTCAGCATGTAGCAGAGCAGATATTGTGCTAAGGCGATGTCACAGTCTTAACCCCGACAGACATTATGATAGATGGAGGTGGCATGCACTGTCCAGCTATTGATGCTATTGAGGACATAGCAGTATTGATGTCCCTGGTCAATGATATGCCCACGAGTCTTTACATATGAATAACTTTTGCAAATTTTTCATGTGGTGCAATCAGATGTTTCCTGTGTTTCCATGACTTGTGCCCAACTGGTTTTGTCAACAAGGACCCACACTATTCCTATTGACCCCTGTCTTCTCTTTTCCTACAGTTGTATTTGAGTGTGGGCAGCAAGGTCTTCTGGGAAGTGCCTCTTAAGTTGATGTAGACCATTAATGTAACGGCAGCCTTCTTCAGACACATTGATCTGCAGCTCAAGCCTTTGCAGCCCATGTGTGAGACCCCTTGTAAAATGATGTCATGAAGTATACATTTATTATTTAACTTTGGTAACTGTTTATACGTATATCATAATGCACCACTGCCACTTACCTGCTAGAGTACATGTATGAAGTCTGCCATGTTAAAAGATGTGCTGGAAACAGGCCCTATTTCTCCTTCATACACACTACTATACAAAAGACACATAATAATTAGCTGTATGCATTTGTTAAGCAGTACCAATGCTAGAAGATACACCATAGGAATTTACCATACACTTCTTTAAAGGCCCCATGTTGCGCTATCTTCTGATCTATGTTAAAATGCTGTTTCCTGATCACAAACATACCTGGAGTCTTGTTTTTTTTTCATTCTCATATGTTTAACACACAAACCTGCACATTTAGCCTGAGTTCTTGTATCAAACAGAAAACACTCCATCTCCATCTTGTGATGTCATTGTGTTTTTAAATGCCATATACCTTACAGAACAAAGGTAAAAGGTAGCTGTGAACTTGAAAACTACTGCTTCATGACATCACAAGGTAGAACAGAGCATTTTGAGCTTTGGAGTTGTAGAAAGCCAAGTAATGCAGGATTACTCAAAGATGTGTGAATGAAACAAAATGCAACTCCAGGTATGTTTCCCCAGTTTTACAACACTGTATATAGACAAATAAATAAAATAACATAACTTAAATGTAGTTATTTTGTGCATGTTCAGGGAAATTATGAGAACGCTTGATCAGGTCGAGGTCTGCGCAGTTTTCTTCCGATAATGTTAGCAACCCTTTAATCTGCCTTGCTTCCTATTCCAAGCAGCAAGAAAAATAAAGCATTACAGCAGGAAATGAATCAGCATTAAAGCATAAGAGAGAAACTTCAAATGACCTGGGGTTGTAAATGTAGAGAAATATTCAGAAGTATTGAATTTACAAATCCATAGCAGAATGCAGGAGTCAGCACATCTCCATGAATGAATTATTATAGAGTTGCCGAGCTGTGCACTTTAGGATGAGTTCTCTGAAAAAAAAGGAGAAGTTATGAAAAATGTGGAGTGTGTCTTACCGTATCCGTATGTGATGCTAACGCAGTCAATACAACATAACATACAGAGGTGGGTAGTACTCAAATACTTCTATAGAGTAAGTGACAAAAGCAAGTACAAAGTGACAAAAGCTTTGACAATATTTAAGGATTCAAACATTTGTGTTTCTTACAACGCTTCTTCAAATATAATTGTGGTAAATTCTTTCAAGATAATTAGTTAACATTTTGTCTTTTTCACATTCAATTCAAATGTAAAATCCTATATTACGTCCAAACCTCTACTTACCTTTTTCACTTTTACTTGGGAATTTTTGTACCACTACTTTGTACTTTAAGTAACTGTACTTTTACTTGAGTGCAGTCTTTGGCAACTGTACTCACCTCTGTACACATAACAGCTGTTTTCAAAAAGCAGACCTGATCACCACCTCTAATTAATAGCCTTGTGTTAGCAGATGAATCAATAACCATCAGAAGATTGTGTGCACTCATATACATCTCATGTGTTTGAAATTGTTAAGAAAGACACAAACAGATCAATGGGGCCCTCACATTATTGGCCCCTGTGTCTGGTCTGTGTGGGGCCCAGCGGTGCACCCGGTAACCAGAGCTGTAATGCTAGTCCACTTAGCATATGGCTTTTTTCCATTGCACAGAGGTAAACACAGTGGGGAGGCCGGTGGTAGCAGTAAAACATATACTGCTTATAGGCCCTGGTCCCAATGGGCCAAGAGCAGCAGGACACACACAAGGTAAGGTCACCCTGCTCAATAGAGATGAAACGATACTCAGGATGACTGCAGTCTGAAGTTTATTCCAAGTGCCTCCTATGATTAATGTTATTTTTGAAATTTTAAGGCCCTGAAGTTTATTTTGTTATCTCAGTGGGTGAACATCTGTAATTTGATGAAGAAGAGATGGATTCAATAGTTAGACTGAGGAATTAACACTAAACTTGCTGTGCAATATTGACAAAATCTTGTGTAAAAAAAGATCATATTGCAATTTTCCCTCTTATATTATGTTTACACATCAACTCAGCAAAACCTCTGACTTTTATCTGAACTACCCAAGCTGGAAAAGACATCTGGCTTAAAATATTTTTTGTATGAACCCCCATATAAAGGAATTTGATTTTATTGCAGCATTTACAGTGTTCATCTACTTGAACCAATGTTTAGGAAATACAAATGTACACTCTTTAAAGGAGACCTTTTGTGCTTGTGTCTGCTCTATAGCTATAATGTATGACACCCGTGGATCATTATGTTATAATTAGCAAAATTGTAATCACAATATTAATCCAAAATTATTTAATAAAAGAAGCAAGTCCGGGAGCTGATGTCACTGTAAACGTAAGAGCTGTGTAGCTGTCAACTTCTCCTATGGAAAGCTGCAGATCACATTAGCTGAATCTTATGCATATCATCGATTAAGAAAACAATTCTTTGGAGAACAAGTAAATACAGAGCAGTGAGGATGTACCAGTGGCGGTGAAAAATTGAGTTGATTGGCAATATGGCATCTTGAAAATAAGCGATAAAAGATTGCACAAACATGCACAAATCACTCTAAATACAACTTCGAAAGGGTAAATGAGAAGTGAAACAACTATAACATGGTTAAAAGTTCTGAAGCTCTGAAGTCAATTTTGCATTATAGGTCTGCTGTAATATGTCCTGCATGCTTAACCCTGTTAATTTGTAGTGGTCTGAAGTTGCACACCCCTCTAGTGAACCCTATCCCGTCGTTATTTCCAAACCTGTCACAACAGCCACTGATGTTGATATCAACTGTCCAAGCTCCCACCCTAATGGCAGCTCTTCTTTAAAGTGACAATCTTAACAGATCAATGTTCAGGGCAGGCGTCCGATTACAAAGCCCTGTCAGTGACCACACGTGAAGCCCAACCAGGGGTCTCCCAACCTCAGAGCTGCAAAATCACTGAGAGGAGATATCCACTGACCACTACCTGCAGCCTGACCATCGAGTTGACCTGGTAATCACGCTAAGTGCTGCTGCAGCCATCTTTAGTCTGGTCAAGTCACTTACTAAACGAGGGGAAGGAGAATCGCTGAAAGGGCTAAAAGGGCACATGGTCGTGGAACGTTAAAGAGTTAGATGCCGGGAAAGCAGCAGTGAGGTGGTGCTAGGCTAGGTCTAAGTCATAAAGCCCTGTTAGGGAACATTAGGTGAGGAAGAGGGTCATAAGACTTCATGAATGTTTCAGCACAATGCTCAGAGGTGACCGGGGGCATTTGTCTTCTAGCTCCACTGCCAAAGAGTCGTCATGACACAGGGAAACCATTAAAGTGGATGGTCTAAGGATATACAGGTATTACATAAATCTGAGTCATCTTCTGTCTGTTAGCTTAAAATTCTATGATGATTTGTGGATTCTTACAGCTTTACATCTTTCCTATCAGCTTTTGGATTGCACCATGCACCCTTTAAAACATGCACATTAGGCTAATCCCCCATCTAAACAGGCTCATAGCTACCCCAGCTTCACTGAAGGATGGGTTGAATGCAGAGAACAGATTTCCCTACAGGGACCATAACAATAATTTTGCATCAGTTGTTCAAGTTGTTTAGCCATTACAATTCCTCATGCTTCTATCAGTGTGAAGACTCAACTGATACTGTTTGTTGTTTCTCACTTCAGTGGTCATAATGTTTTGCCTCATTGGTGTCATTTCCCCACCTTATTTATCCAACAATCCTCTCAGGACTCTTGCCTTTGCTGTTTTTGTCTTTTTAAATGGAGGTATAAAGCTTTGAGATATGTATCTAATCTCATCAAGTGGTTAAACTGTTGTTTTGAATTGAATGGGAGCACCCTAGGGTCCTCCAGGATGGGCTCCCCTTTGACCCCAGAGGCCAATATGGGTTGATGCTGGTCACGGTCAATTGTCCCATGAGCAACAGGACTGTACTAGTCTAAAGGTAACCAGGAGAGTATCTGACCCTTAACATGTAATGCAACATTATACATTATTAGTTGGTCAGTTTAATTTCAGATAACATTTTAAGTACATTAAAGTAACTGCGTAGCTTTAGTATGTCTGCTTGTACATGTATACCCTAATTCATGCATTAAATGACTAAATGTCCTCCACGTGTCTTGAAGATGTTGCATGGGAAATCTTTGGCAACAATTGTTTTTTGTAGTTTGATTTAAAACAAAATCCTAAAATGGCTGTGCATCTTTAGCATAATTATTAAAACATACCCTTGTGAACCCATACAAAACATTGCAGAGGTCAAATGGCTATGCTGAATCAGAAACAGGTTTTGAAACGAGGTAACTAGCCGGTACACAAGTTGCTTTCCCTTGTCTCATGTTAGAAGAAACTGACATATTAATGGTTACGGCCTCACTGCTCTCTCTGAGACTGGGTGCAGTGTTATGTAATGTGCAGCCTTTTACTTGCATACATTTTCAGGATTTGCAGTGCGTGTAAATTATCCTCGACAGATCTGAAGTCATTTCCTTACAGTCCAAAATGAGCACAGTAACTGCTCATGTTGTACTATGTCATCTGTCTTGTGTCCTGTCAGCAGTGATAAGTGTTCAGAAGTAGTCTAACAGCTGGAGTTATTTGAATACCTATACAAATTCTATTGACTTTTAACATAATAAAACACTTTCATTGCACTTGTCAAATGCTTGTTTAACTGTCTCTTTTTCAGTTACACTTAAATCATACATCTTTTCTTACCAAAGCTAACATATCATGTGTATTTGCAATTCTAGCTCTCTGACAGTGCATGTGTTCAGTCTGTGAGTGTGTGCAGAAATGGAGAGCTTAGTCAGGATTAGCTGAACCAACAGAGTCAGAGCAGTCCCCTCATGAGTGCATGGGGCTGCATGTGGCTGCTGTATGTTGTAAATCCCCCCTGAGGACAGTTTCTCCCAGACTGGAGCGAGGTGCACTCTGCATTAGGAAAGACCAATACAACTTACCCAAGAAAAAGAGGATTAAGGAGTATTAGACAAAATGTTATTCTTTCAATTATGCACATACACTCAAAATATATTTATATTTCTCAACATTTTGAAGTGAAGATTTTTAAAGCAAAACTTAAGACTATCTTTTAATAGTTGATTATAGTCTGTTTAGCTCATTGGTTTTGCTTTCTCTGTATAGGCCCTCTGAGATTGTTTGGAATGAAAAGTTTTAAATAAAATCTTTTTTATTAGCATTTTCTCAATTTCAATTTCATTTTTTTTTTCTTTTTTCATGTAGCGTCTTTAGTAAATCATCTTCCTCTCATGTTCAGAAATACTGTACAGGCGCCGACACAGAGAGAGAACTGTGAATAACTAATCAGCATTTTAACACTTCCCATGACTGTTTTTAAAATTTCAATATTTCAAAAAGTTCAATTGATTTTTAAGTAAATAATAAAACTTGAAATACAAAAATAGAATCTATAATCATGTCATTACTCTTATAGAAAATATATTTCTAGTGCATTGTGGTGTTGTAGACCCTCACACTTCCACAGGCCCTGAATCCATATGCAGCAGTGTGTCTTTGTGTGTGTGTGTGTGTGTGTGTGTGTGTGTGTGTGTGTGTGTGTGTGTGTGTGTGTGTGTGTGTGTGTGTGTGTGTGTGTGTGTGTGTGTGTGTGTGTGTGTGTGTGTGTGTGTGGGTGGGTGGGTGGGTGTGGGTGCGTGTGCGTGTGTGTGTGTGTCCCGTCCCGCAGTATCACAGGGACACCCCCCAGGGTCTTCTGACATGTCCTCCCCACAGAGAGGGACATCGCCTGAGAAAGCACAACCTCTCTACAGGAGCAGCTCACTCCACAAGGCAAATGTCACCACAGATTTACACTGACATGATGTATCACCAAATACTGCATTCAGGATTTAAAGATGTGCATTTAGGCTGGGAAATATGGTCTCATAAAAATATATTGTGTTTATTATGAGAGAACCACAGCAGGACTTATGTTTTGTAGTGGTTTGGGTATTTTAAAAAACACTGGACATAAGCAATAGTAGTGATAGGAGTAAAAGTAATTTAAAGTATTTTATTCTGGTGAGGCATCTGCCACCTAGAAGTCTCCATGGAGATGTTACTGCTTTGTCTGGAATGTTTCACAGTATGGCATTAAACTTATTTATCCATGACTATGACTATGACTGAAAAACATGCACTCTTACTGTTAACGGAGTTGCAGCTTCGCAAATCTGACCCGTAACTTGGCCTGGTTTCACTTGCTTGTCTTATGGAGATATACTGTGAAACATTCCAGACAAAGCAGGTCCTCTGTGACTAGCAGGTCTCAAACCAGCATACATGGAATTTACTTGGAGTGGTAGAAGGCGCGGTAGTGTGCTTAGTACTGATAGTAAAACTGACCAACTCAAATAGATGGGACTACAATAATTTCTCCTCTTAGTCTGTACTGATCACTCCACCTAATATATTTTAATTAACTCATAGCACTTCTGTATGTATGTAGAGATTGTGTTAGTGTGTGTTTGACGGAGGGCAGTTCTGTAACCTCTCCTCTGCCTCTCCTTCCCTATGCTCTTCTCCATCACCTACAGGAGTAACAGTTGGGTTCCTCACTATAGTCGTGCACATAAGGACACGCAAATACAACCCCGTGAAGTATTGTAAAGTGTGGCGCACGCAGAGAGGAACCCCACAACACTTACTATCTTCATGAATCACAATCACAGATGTTAACCAACAAGTCCTCCTCAACAGGGCGCATTAGAATTGGCTTAAGGGAGGAGCCCGGTACATATTTCTGGTAGAGGGGCTTAATAGCATTTTCCTCCCTTACATTATTAAGCAATCACAAGGTTGTAATGATGAGGGGCAAGGAAAAACTGAATACAGGAGGGTTTTTAAGGATTCTAGTTGATATCCATGGGAGAGATGAAAAATCAGTACTGTTGGTATAGAAATTAACAATTCAAAACAAATCTTTTTATTGTTAAAATGTCTGCAGATCACTAAAATAAATACTTTTTCGTGGAATCAAATTTAAACGACACAGTACCCTCAAAAATGCATTGGCTTTCCAGGTTTTATAAGCAGCAGGAAGACAGGGCGGGACCACAAATTGAGAAGCACTGCCTAAGAACATTTCCTACCATCGCAAACTGATTTGTATACGCTACTTCAATGTGCTGAGCATGGAACTGTAAGACTGGCCTGCCCTGTGAAGAGGGATGTCAATTTATCCAGTTCATGAGTAACTGTTATTTTTCAGGTCACAATGTATCATAGGACTAAGTATAACTCACACTTTTATAAAGGAAAAATTTGGAAAATATACTAAAGTTTGATTTTATAAAGCTGGTCACATAAGTATAGTATTAGTATAGGAAGGGTCATCGATGATACACTCTGTGAATTGTAGACATTTACAGATGTATTTAACTGTTTTTGGTCATTGTGTCAATAATTAATAAATCATGATGTTTTCTCTCACAATAATTCTAACAGTAATTTAATATTGTGACTTCCTTAATTGCAAGTTAAGACCAATGCCTTTACAAACATCTGCAGTGCTCATTTTCAGTCATACTTTTTGGATGATTTGCACATTGAAACACCTTTATCTATTCTTAGACACCTGCCATAGACACAGTACTGTATCTGGAAGTTCAGTATGGATAAGCAGAGCAGGATATGGGGAGGAGGGTACAGCCCAAATATCTGCTCTCTCTCTCTCTCTCTGTCTCTCTGGGGACCATGCTGGAACTCCACACCACCCCCCACTAAAGAGGATAAGACCATCTGCCCACTCCACGCATCACCATCCACCTACAGGACATGCACACTCTACCATACGGAGCAATATGGAGAAGATTTAGACTGTGTTTGATCTGAGTCTTGAGCACAGAAAGAGATGATGATGTAGAAAAACTTGAATGAATGTAAGAACACAAGTAGATCATCACAGAGGAGCGCAGCCATTCAAACACAAATGTCGACCAGTGATGTTAAAGACACAAGTCATGCAGATGGAATAGGGTCAAGGGGATACATGAGTTACGATTGCAGTTTCAAATGTATGTGTATATGGCATTAAAGTGTGTTTTGGACAGATCTAACAGAATTATCAAATTGCAATGTAATTTGTAATGTCAACTCTGTCTCACATTAACAGTGGCACATAGACACCTGTATTACAAACAATGCTCTTTTATACCCATGGTTTGATGAGGAAGCGATGCCATAATAAAAAAAACAAAAAAAACAAAATAGTATGTCTTTTTAATGGTCAGAAGTTCTCATAATGTCACTCATAAACCGGAAGCTGAAATCTGCCCATGAATAACACTACTAGCATAAAAACATTTGTCAGTTGAAGCTTATAAATCACATTTGCAAGCTTGATTTTTTTCATTGGATGGATACTTTTGAGCAGTGAATGTTATAATTTTGGTTTCAAGCAGAACTGGCATCCAATGTAAATGTATTTGAATGCACAAACAAATATATATGATATTTATTTACTAAATGAGATCATGCTCAAAAGTTAACTGCAGTTGAAGTTCCTGTCTCCATGTTGTTCGTGGCTGCAGACAAGAGCACAGATGGGCTGGGAGCTGCCGTGGTTATTTCACTGTGGACAGAGGCCTCCACATCAGCCCAGCACACACACATGCGCACACACACACACACACACACACACTATTGACAGCTATTAGGAGATCAATAGAGCCTAATACATCAGAGCACTGGACCACTCAGCTCCACTGGCTTAGCAGATGAGCAGCGGAGGAAGGAGACACGATGACTTTATCCTCTACTCAAACAGAGCAACAGAATGTGGTGAATGAAAAAAACACATTTGCAAATCTTGTCCTATTCTGCAAAAATAGAGGCCAACTTTAAAACAGTGGATTTTAGCTCTGGGGTCAGCACAGACAAACGTTTGCCTCCTTGTGTGCGCTGATTTAAGTCGGATGCCCTCACCAGTACACCACCACACCAATTTATCAATTTTACGGAGACAACAGAGAGTCCTGTGTGTATCAATGTAAGCTCTAGAGTTGTGAGGGTCAGTTAAGCTGAACTTATACCACCTACAAATTATTATTAACTTAAATGAATTCCCCACTCCAAAACTCTCAGAGGGAAAATTCTGATTTACACAGGACAGTTACAGGAGCCTATGCACATAATGTGGATCCCGGATGTGAGAGCTGATCTAAGAGTAAGACTTTTTTAAAGATTCTACATGCTTTCTGGTCTGGATTGCAATCATTGTGAACAGGTGTTTCTGTTGCTTAATGTGAAATGAAGGTTAATTTAGGTGCTGTCTCCATGAAACTTGATGTTAGCATGACAGTCCATCTATCAGAGCATGAGAATTGTTCTAAGACTTGAATTTGTTGCTTCCACAGAGTCTGCAAACAAGAAGCCGTGATATCCACAGCCGTAGCTGCTGCTAAGCTAACCAATATTATAATTGATTTTAATTAGTAATTTTGTGCAGCTCCATTCTGCAAATGAGTGAGTCAGTTCAAATAAAATTCCTGTATCTTTCAGAAAAAAGAAGACATTTGAGAACCACCAACACACCGTGCATGAACAAAGTAAACCAACGACAACTAGAAAAGCAGCACATGGTTCTCTCTACATGTACATTTCAAATGTTCACTGTGATTCTGTCAAAGCACAGAGTAAGTGCTTTAAGCATATTTAAATATGGAGAACAAAAATAGATCATATGTTAATACTTTCTTATTCTTGTGTCCACAGGCAGAGGCCACAGGCAGAGACCAGAGCTTCTGCAGTGGAATAGGCCCAAGTCTTCACACAGTCCAGCTCCAAAAAGCCTGTTTGTCACTATACCTGTGCTCTCTGTGCTCTTTTAAGACAATACAGAAGTGTAGAAAACTGAAGACTGTTTTTGTATTTTTCTTTTACTTTAAAACCGTTTAAGGATGTTTGACATGGCATATAGATGTGATGTGTAGACAGAATTCAAATAACACCATAGTAAAGGTTCATTTTTGTGATTAGGTAATATAAGATAAATATGTCATTCAGCATGATTTGATCACATTTCATCAGCATGAAAATGTTATGTTTGTGTTTGTGCACAGAGGGTATCGAAAAAATTAGGAAGCTGAAACATAATTTTATTGCACGCAGCCCTTTACATATGATTTCTAACAAATCCAGCCATATTTTCTTTGAGTGTACCATTGATGTACAGTGCACTCATCAAAAGATCTCAGAGAGAACAGCCACAAGAGTGTCCCACTAATGCAATGCTTTTATTCATATCAAATGATTACACAACCACAAATTGCTCTTTGGAGAGAAGTTGCCAGAGAATTAAGTTAGAAATCAATGTGCATAAACAACTAGGCTACAAAACTCTTCCATACTCCTAAATCACCCAATCACAGAGGTGCTAATAAAAGCTTGCTAACAATCTCCAAAGTGTCAGCTCATTCACCCTCTGATCCTTCTGTCTGTTTGTACGTCTTTGTCTTCTTCCATCCCTCTCCTCCACCCCTCTGCTACCAAAAAACCACAGAGGGGAGTTTCTGTCCTTTACAAAGCAGTCTTATGTCGGGGCATGGGGGCCGTTTACTGTTGGTGGGAGGGGCCTGGGCCAATATAGGCTGATCTGCCCTTGTTCAAGCATCCACATTAGGACTATTTGAAATGCTGGGGAGACATTTAAATGTTGGGACAGGAGCCGACCCCTGACCCTCCAGGCTGCTGTCCAGCCGGTATAGAAAACAAACATGTGTTGTCATAGGTGGGAGGCATGGACTGGACTGTTGCTGGACTGCTCCAATGTTTGTGCAGTTATTGTGTGGAGAAAGGTCATTTGTGAAACTGGCTAAATTGGTTGATAAGTGTATATGCATATAAAGTATAACTTGGACCATAATATGTCTAAAATGGTACTTCAACTTTCAAAAATGTTGTTGATACACTTATTTCAAAAACAGTTCCAAATGTCAAAAATAGTTTATTTGATTTGCATTGTAAGTAGGCTCTATAAATCTGATTAATGGCAGGATTTAAAATCAGAAGACATAACGGAAAAATATACAATTGGCATAATAAATACATACATCTAAATAAATATTTAGAAGCAACTTTTAACCCTTGGACATTTTAACTTGCTCAAATAATCTAGACCTTTTGCCTCTGATTTGTGAGCAATAACTTGACTCGAAGCATTGTTCAGTAACAATGTTCAAGCCACAGTTTGTCAGACGACATGCCCCCCGTGTGAAGTGTGTCGACCCGGAGGTGAAAGGTCAAATAACACTACACAATTACACAGACTGGACCCTCAGCGCCTCACCCCGCTGAAAGGAGGATTTTTTTTCTCTTAAACCTTGTGTTGAATCCTGTGTGTTACAATCACTGGGGTGAACTTTTTCTCAGTAAGAATGTGACACATGTCTACACTGGAACCTGCTACTTCGGCTAGTGGATACGGCTCTTCATCTTTAGGTTGACAAGAGGCCTTGTAAGGCATCTTTTCAGTGACTGCATCTTTTTAGTGATGTATTCTACCTTCCTGTAAACAGTAGTATATTAATTTATGACCTTGTACATACAGTATGTAAAATTAGTTTAAATCCTTATCAGACCAGCCTTCTATAGATAGTACTTTTCTCAAGGTATAAGTACTGGAAAAGCTCCCTTGTAATGCATGTGTCTGCTGTCTGTACCTTCATTCATCTGATCAGATAAACTTCTTTCAACTCTCTTACCTAGTCTGCAATTGCTTCCTTCGCAATTACACCCACACTTCAACAAATCAAAGTCAATACACACATGATGCTCAGTGACATTTGTGCATCAGCCTGAATTATATTTTTGTATATATTTGACTTTTCATATCTGAGTGAGTCTGAGTATCTGAGGGTGATAAAGATCTAGATGGCTGGGTGTGACACATGTGAGCCAGTTGGTGACAGGGTGAGGGCAGATGTCAGCTCCTTTGTGCACTGGACAGAGCACCTCACTGCAGCACTGCGCCACTGCTTTGTCATTCATTAGGTCCACTGGGGCTTGTTCATTTTCAGTAGAAGCCTGCAGAATGCTTTTATTGGCCTTTGTGATGAGTAGCAAAGTCACTCAGTGTACATCAAAAGTACAAAAACTGGCAAGAAAAATGATCATGCGCTCATTTTTAATCACAAAAAGGTCATGACAAAAACAGCTACAATTACAGTTTACATAAAAAATATATTACATAAATAATATTAGTCTTTACACAATAACATTAAGACAGCGGTGCTTTTGAAGCCTTTGCCATAAATAAGACTGAAATAATCATTTAGACAAAGCATTACTGTATTTACACAGAGCCCAGAAAATGGCAGCTTTGAGCAACAAAACAATACAATTATAAATAGATTTACCACTAAAAACAACACAATCCTGAGCCAACTAAAACAACTGAGTAGAATTTACATTTAGAGATAATAAATAAATGAAATCTTGTGGCATTTGTACATTGGTTTTACATGGTAGCTTTAGTTCCACGGCCTGTATTCTGGGCTGATAACTGTCAGTCCTGTGTAGCCATAACTAGGACTGCTGCTTTTCTGTGTTTTAGAATTATCCTGAGGTGAAGATGGAAGAATCACAGTCTGCTCCAAAAGCTGTCTTTCTGCAAAAATAATAATAATAATAATAATAATAATAATGATAATAATGATACTAATAATAAGTATTAGTACAAAATATAAATATTTGACATTTAATATCAATCTTCTGAATAAAGTAAAGCCTCACATTCCAAATCCAGACTATGAAATTTAAATAGCAAAGGCAGACTTACTTTTGTGACTTTTTAAGTGGAATTTCAGCTCCTGCTCTTCCTGGAAAGAGGCCCCGCACATGTCGCAGGGAAACGGCTTGTCCCGGGCGTGCGTGCGGCGCACGTGGCTGTCGTGAGCCGCGTGAGAGGCGAAGGCCTTCCCGCAGTGCTTACACTTGAACGGCCGCTCCCCAGAGTGCTGCCGGATGTGTGTGCGCAGGATACTGGAGGCAGTGAAGGCCTAAAGAGGAAAAAGGACCAGTTATTATCCGAGAAAAAATACCTACTATATATGTATTTACGTAGGCCTATAAATTGGTGGTGGCGCATGTTTTGCGTCATGCGTAATATGGCGCATATATAAGCACGTTGTTCA
This sequence comes from Periophthalmus modestus, assembly GCA_019594935.1. Lineage (NCBI taxonomy): Eukaryota > Metazoa > Chordata > Actinopteri > Gobiiformes > Gobiidae > Periophthalmus > Periophthalmus modestus. Next base: position 26,615,908 of record JAIEZT010000021.1, on the reverse strand, counting down.
TAATAATAATAATGATTATTTTCAGGGTCGGGCTCTTATAGCAGTGTTTTGGAGATATTACAGATGTCCTCTTTGCTCAATATTTAAACAGTTGTGGAGCATTATCTGTTCGGTCAAAGACAAAGAGAATGAGCTCAACAAACCCGAGCCTCGGTTTATAAAAAGGGGAGGATTCTCGTAGAAGTCAGAACAAAAAACCTCTGCTCGTCCCAAAGCTGTAAATGTTAAAGTAAGCCGCGGGTGCGCATCTGGCGATAATGAGCCGCTAAGTGTGTCCGGAGCGTGCCCGAGGAGGGACAAAACACACAGCGCCCCGGACAAATGCCTCATGAAACAAGGAAGCGCTAAATGGGACTGAGATGACACGGCTTCAAAAGAGGAGAGGACGAGCCCGCAGGCCGCACTTAGGCCTCCTCCAATACTAAGAAAGGTATGAATTTTTAATCACGGAAACGACCTAAATCTCCCCGCTTCACAAGAGACTTAAACTGTTACGAGCTACTCATCGAAATAAACCAGGGCTGTTAAATGTGATAAATGTGATGAAAGTTAGATGAAAGTGAGGATTATATTTGGTTTTGACCTTGTTGCAGTAGACACACTTGTAGGGCCGCTCTCCGGAGTGCACGCGCATGTGTTTGTTGAGGCTGGAGGACTGGGAGAAACTCTTTCCACAAACAGAGCACTGGACAGAAAAAAACAGATTGATTCAAATGTAATTTATTTATTTTATGCAAACATAATGCTGAAATAATTCTAAGAAAAAGAATCGGAGGAGCTGTCCCTCAGACCGTCTCACGGTTCTGCGCTTCATGATCGCGCGTAACTGGCTCTATTTACACTACTTACTTTACGCATTTGGAGAGCCTTACTTTGTGTGGTCTGTGTTTTTCGTGCACGTGGAGAATGTGGATGCGTAGTCGGTCCCTCTTCTCAAAGGATCTGTTGCAGAGATGGCAGGGGAACTTTCTGTCGCCCTGATCCACGCAGCGGGTGTACTTCAGGTGCTTGTCTCTGTAGTATTTATAGGCAAAAACTTTGCCACATCTGTCGCATTTAAAACCCTCCCCAGTATCTGTAAATAAAAGATAAAAAAAAAAAGTTTGGTATATTTCAGCGTACAACCAATGAATTGAAGAATGATTATGTATTTGATGTGCTGACCTTCAGTGGGCAGAGCTGCGGTGCTGTCGTCTCTGGTGTCTTTCAGTGTGAGTGGGATGCCCAGAAACTGCATGTAACAGTCTCCGTACCAGACGAGCAGCTCGTGGCCCGCTCGGATTTCCTTACAGGCCTCGTAGAAGATTTGGCCCTGCGCCTGCACCGCCGTCAGGTTCTGCTCCTCCGGAAAACGCGCGCACTTCACCAGTGACATCCAGTTCCCACAACCCCCGCGCCCATCCACGAAGTGACTCAGGCGGCCGTTCTCAAACACCTGTGAATAAACCTTTTAGATGATTTGAAATAATGAAATAATAGTAATAAATGTGAGACATTACCTCCCACATCAAAGTATTGTCGTCGTATGTTTTGATCTCGCTGGTGTTGACCACTTTGCCTTGGAAGGGGCCAAAGCGCGTGCCTTTGGGGATGTTGCTTTTCTCTGCAAACACTCCACAGTGCGTCACGTTTCCCCAGGCCGCTTGTTCGATTGAGAGTCCTGTTAAAATGACACAGAAGTGAAATTTCTGTACGAAAAAAATAATTATTCAATAGAAAAATAGAACTGTAGTGAATTTGATAAAGACGCTTACCTTCTGGCAGATCAAGTGAATCTTTGTCCAAAGGAAGAACGTGGTTTTCAGATACTGGAAAATTAAGAAAAAGAAAAGGATTTTTGTTTTTTGTTTTATTTATTTATTTATTTTTCTGCAGTATTTATAAACAAAAAGTGCACATTGCGGTTCTGTCGCGCGTTGTCTCACCTGAGTGCTCCATCAGAGACACTCCTGAAATGGCATGTCCCACACTGCACTCTTTGCCTCCAGAGTATCCGTACAACACCATGAACAGGTCGTCCTCACTGAAGTTGTAGGCTCTTTTCTCAGAGCTCCTCTCCACGCTGCTCCTCAGCTGTGCCAGCGCGTCTTTGGGCGGGGAGGCCGCGGCAGAAGACACGGTGGAGGAGGACCTGTCGCTGGAGGGACTGCCTCTGAAGTCCGGAGAGGACAGAGGTCCAGCCGCGTGCTCCGTCACCACTGCAGCCATCTCCTCCGGTTTGGGATACAGAGCGTGCCCTGGCAGCATCTGGCTGACGTACGGGTTAAGCATGTGTTCGTGCAGGAGATGGTTTTGGTTCAGGAATGCAGTATTTCCATTTGCACTTTGCGCATTAAAATGAAAAGACGCGTCTGACACGAGGCGTCCCAGGGACTTGAGCGGGTGGAGAAGGTTGTGAGGGCGAGGGAAGAAGTCCATGAAGGGGTGAGGGGGCATGGGAGCCGGGTACAGACCGCGGGTAGGGCTGGTCTTGAGTGCGCCCGGGTGGAAACTCTTCAGGGGCATCATGGACACAGACATGGTTAAGAAGAGGAAACTTCAGCTGGAAGTGTCCTTGAGAGAACAGGAGAAGGGGGGAGGTATAAAAGTTTAATGCAAGAAAACTAAAAGAGGAAACAGGAGCTTTACCACACATAAATCAATGACTCTAAATTTGGCTTTTTACGCACCAATTTGACCTATTGACCCGATTGGTAAAGGCGTATACATTTTACACTTACAGAGAAAACTACCGTGGCAATATTGGTCAGATATGGTGCCTTCATTTGGGCCACGCAGCCAATTTCGCAATATTTCCCCATCAGTGCGCACAAAAATGTTCTCTGTGCTTTAAAACAAGGGTAAACTACACGTCCCTGTGTTTTTGAACCAATCAGGCGGTAAATAGCGCGACAAATCAGGGTCAGCAGCGGGCCAGAGCAGAGGTCAACATTAATGAAGCGCACTATAGACTTTACAATGACCCCGTAGTATTTCAAAAGGCACTAATGCTGCCATAATTAGAGCTCCGTTTAGGCTCAAATATATCAGATAAAAAATAAAGTTGAAATTACAAGTAGCCTAAACGTGACAATAAAAGTTTTCAGTCATTTACGAAACTTTTGAAATAACCTCTGCTACAAATGTCAGTTATATTTGGATTGATGGCTCAGACTTACCTTTTTCCTAAGTGTAAAATGATTGAGGTATGACTGTCATATCCACAGGCTGAAGCGTCAGATCTGGTGCGTCCTCTTTGCTTGTCTGGGATGCTCTGTGGTCATCTGAGGGCACCTCTACTGTATACAGTCCGGCCTCGCTCCTCATTGGCCAGTGCGCCCGTCAGCCTCATGCATCTCAATGACCAACTAGAGCACTGTCTTATCCACTGACCAACCCACCCACAGCCCGCACATTCCACTTCTCTGCTTTCTCCCTAATGCATTTCCATATAAGACCCCCACTCGCACAGGCTGTTTGTAAGGGACCTCATCGGGGAGGCTGGGGTTTGTCATGAGTTGAATGTGGTGAATGGGAAGGCGCACAACAATAGAGGCCACATCTAGATTGAATTAATGAAATGGAAACGCATTCTTATTCATGATGGTAACTTACGCACGTGATAAAAACAGTGTTGTTTTTTGTCTTTTTCTGTGAAAATTCAAGAAAAGCAATCAGTTTTCGTCCATTACTGAGGCGGAAGGTTTATATCTATGCATTATAAGTCTGAGTTTTGATCTTATTTCCACAATGCGTTAAAAGACCCTGGCCAAAGCGGAGCTTTCCATTTGGATCAGTCATTTTGAACAGTGTAGGCCTATGCGTCCCTTGATGTTCCACTATTTTGAAAAAAAGGTTATGATTCATAAAGTCCTAGCAGAGAAGAAGTCACTTTTTAAATGCCACTTCCACCTGTATGGTCCCAAACCTGGAGTTTTCCCCTGACACATTTTAAGCTTTACATTTTAAGTTACAGCTGCAAATAATCTAAATGCTTCTTAATTTTAATTTTGTTTTATGCTACACCCATGTCCATCTGGGATCATTTTAATTATTAACTTCTAAATCTAAACAGGTTTTGTGGCATTCTCATACACAACTAAAAAAAAAAAAAGAAGCAACTAAAAAAACAATAATTTAAATATTTTGCTTTATTGTAGTCAAAGAAAAATAAAGACACCTTATATATTCATTTCCAGGTCTGGAGCCACATGCTTGCCCATGAGCACATGACTAATGCATTTGTTCTCTTGGCTTTGTGACAGCCTCATTAGGAGCTCTGAGGTTTAACCAAACAGAAGCAGAGTAACAACAGATTATTGCAATAACAGAATTCTTTATTTACAAGGCAAATAGCATCAGCGAAGCCATATTAGTTCACAACTTGCATAACTGTGGTTCAAACTTCTCTTATATGTCTTAACTTTGCATAAAACGCCCACACACGCACTAAAGGTACAAAGGTGGATGTACATACAGTGTGACTCCTGTGAACAATGCCGAAAAACCAAACCGTGAGGAAAACACAACAGTTAAGCTTTCCAATAAGAAAGTCCATAATATTTTACATATTGCTTCAGTATCCCTTCAGTTAATAGATGCTCTACCCAACAGTGACAAGAAAATGGAAAAAAAACAAGTCCCCAAGCCCGGTACACAAGAGCAATGACATAGACAAATAGTGTGTGACCATCTTCAGCAACCATTCAATATTGTACACAAGTCAATATACAAATTTATACAGACACGAGTGCAATGTACAAGAACAAAGACGAATAATCTAAGGCAATATGCTAGGGTTTGTTAGCATTTTAACGTTGCGTCTTAGCTCTAAAATTGGCAGACAATACAAAAGGGCATTTCCAAAACACATAAGCGGAAAAATAGTTCTGTTTTAGTGGCCTGAACAGTTGTAGTATATAGGGGCAAAATTTAAGCATTTGCTCCTGTCCTCATTATAAATGCTAAAAAAATGCACTGCTACCACATGGCTTTTCAAAATGGTGACAATCTTTGGAAATTTTGCAAAGGGCTTGTGAATCACTCTTTCAAATGGCTCAAAAAGGCTAAGCTTGTCAGTATTTTACAATCAGATTTATCAAAAAGTGATGAGCAAAATGTATGCAATTTCTGCTACAACTAATTTGTAACTTCACAACAACGAAAATGGCCATCTTCGAATGTTACTCTCCCACCATAGATTTTAATGACAATACATTCAGAATGGTTCTAACCAATGCATCGCACCTGTCAAATGACATCATACATTGTTGTCATGGGCCAAAAACAAAGATATGGAATCCAATTGAAAAGATTGAATATTTGGCTTGCTCCACGTCTGTCCTGGGTTAAAATAGCTCATATAAAAAGTTTTGCAGAAAATTTGAGGTTAGAGAAAGTGATTTGATATTTTGTGAAGAGCAAACTGAGAGCAACACTTTATAGTAGTATAACTTACTGCCTGAGCTCATAAAATATGGCTAAGTGACCTCTGCGATAAATGAACCGCTGGAGGCAGGGAGAGCGCAACATCAAACTACTCCCCCCTCCATCCAGCGCTGCATAAGAGAATGTAGGAACGTATGCGTGGATGTGTAGTCTTTCTTGGTACAAACTGCAATTAAAAAAAAAAAAAAGTTTAGTTTTAATACTGCATCCCAACGTGGAGCAAAAAAACGTGTCCTTTTTTATTCAGGAACCTGTACAAAAATACAAAAAAGGAAAAAAAAAGACAAAAACCTCACAAGATTCTCAAGTAATCGTTATTGCTCATTTTACATCACACCAAAAACAGTTTGCAACTAGCAGCTCCAGACAACATAGAAAGCACACTTTTGATTTTTGTATGGCTGTGTTGAATTTGTCCTGTCATTTTTTAAGCTTTTGTGGTGTTCTATGCTAAAGGCAGAGAAGCAAAGCGATAATCTGTACACTGTATACACCACACACCCCGATATCCCAATCTGCTACCCCTCCCTCGCCCCCGTCTTTACCGTACCAGGGTGGTGGAGCACATAGGCCCTAACCACAACCCCCAAAAAAACACAACCTGCTCCACACCAAGAGCAGATCTGACCAGACAGGGGAGCCTTAAGGAATAAAATAAATAGAAAAAGCTTTACTCATCATATGTACAATCTCTGTAATTGTATTTGATTTTGACATCTTCTGAAACTACAGGACCAAAGTATACTCCATTGATCAGGTTAATAGACTTCTCAGAAAGAATACAACCACCGTAACTGTTAAACTTATTTTAAAAAAGTGCCTCGTTCACACTTTTAGAAATAGTTCTCTCATTGCTACAAGGATAAAGAATCATCTAAAATAATTAAAATGAGTCTATACAGAAAAATAAAACTTAATTTAATACACTATATAAACCTCTTCACTAAATTAATCTAATCTTACAAATCACCATTCCACTCAAACCATTCTGCAGTGTTTTTCAAGATCAGTTTTTTCAACCATATCTTCATTCATCATTTGATTCTCACAGGGAAAAAATAAACAAAAACATCTGAATAAAATCAGGTTAAAATCATGAACAGCAAAAAGGCAAAACAGCTAACTACATGAGCTCCATTCATAATTCAGCATCACGCGAGTCTTTGCTGCTGTTTTGGATCTCTGTGGAAAATCATTTTGAGATGAGATTGTGAATGGCCATAGTCCACAGAGAGGAATACATTCATCAGCAGGAGGGACCCCAGCCACTGCTGCCCTACAGTCATGTCCCACACCAGGAGGGAGGCCTTCGGTAAGTCACTCTACGGTGAATGCGGCTGGACAGACTGGCTCAATAAGGGGCTCTCCTCTGGGGGGACCAGGCGCGAGATGAGCCCCCGACCCTCTTTTTGGACTGGGTCCATTTGATCTTGGGATGGGGGCACTCAGAGCACGGCCAGGCTGATCCAAGGGGCCAGTTGTTTACATAATTGTATAGTTTTTAAAGGGCTCCTTGCACCAGCTGATCACTGAGGTTCATGTCCATTTCTCCATGAGGGTCAACAGTATTTCTGCAAAAGAAAAAAATATATATTAATATGATTGTATAATATATATTATACATTTTCCCAAGTAAAACCTGCTATTTTACACTTTTTTTTAGATTTTCTTACACAATTTTGGTCAATCCCAGACTATAGACACACCAAACCTCATTTGACAGTTGTAAACCTCCTGAATTCACTTTGCTCTTGGTACTTAGCTCAGAGAAATAAACTTTTAGGTTGCTTTTCAATTGGCTTTTGATCATATTGACTGACATGTGACAACAAATGTATCTATGGATCCCGAATGACCGCTAGAGGTCATCAGGTGCTGAAAGCATTGAATGATTCCCTGGATTATGAAATAGAACCCAAGGTGTGAGGTTCATACTTCTTTTTTCATAATTGGGAATAAATCAACATTATTAATATTATCAGTAAAAGCAATACAGAGCATAACTTTTAATGTTAAACAATAAGTAGACATCCAGGAACACATAGTCGTCTGCCCTAAAACCAGTGAGTAAAGGTTTAAGCGGGCACTAATGGTCCAACGGTAAATAATTGAAATAATCTAAGTGCCAATATATTTCTATAAAGCGGCAAAGCACATAACTCAGCTGTCAGATAAACTGGTGTGTTACAACAGTTTCAAGTGCAGACAATCAAACAACAGCACCTTAGTTAAATATTAATGGGCTTTTATTGGACTTAAAAGCCTCTGGGATAACAGTGGTGGACACTACATGCAAGTGATAATACCAGGGAGACAATTACCTTGGGCTTTGATGACATAATAAATAAAGACATATTTTATCGTCTGTGTGTTATTAATGAGTAAAATATGTAATTCTGGTTAGAAGCAGTCAGACAAAAGTTGGTCAAAGTTTGAAAAGTGTAGCCCATGACTTCACTGACCAAACATATGAATCTATATGGTCTATATGGTCTAGCTCTAAAGTGCCCGCTGCTAATTACATCACTGTCCTGTAAGTTCAAGGCATGAACCAGAATGCCGACTGTTGACTAAATTATTTACTAGCACAGCAAGTAAGTTCAATAAGTGTGCCCAAACACTTAAGACTCTTACGATCTGATATATGCAGGCAACTTCGAGAAAGTACGAGGAACCTTTTAGTTTTCTTGGCCCCTGGATTACCGTGAAAATCTACAACGGGATAATTTGTGTGTGCTAAAAGTTTACAACTTTCAAAAATAGTTAAAATGATCCTATATTACATTTATGTCATTATAGACTCACACTTTTGAAATGCTTTGTTCAATGTTATTATGTGCTCCTCCTTGTTTTTAAAGTGAATATATTCTCACATTACTCATACTCCAATTACCCTCCTCTCAACATTCAATGAGGTTTGCTGTAGTGGACGCCCTCTGCTGGTTGTTGTATATCCAAGTCATTAGTTATGTATAACTAATGACTTGTTGTATATCCAAGTCATTAGTTATTTTGTTTTTACGCAATATACATGTACCTGCTCCTGGCCCATAGAGGGTAGCCCGGGGGAGGGACCAGAGCCCATAGAAGTGCCAGTCATCTGCGCCCCGATCTGGCCCATGCCACCCATGCCCCCGGCCGCCATGTTGTTGGTCATGGGGTTCATGCCGTTGCCATTAAAGATGTTGCTGTTGTTTTGCTGGGGAAACTGTGGTGAAGGCTGCTGCTGCTGCGAGAACATGCTGTAGAATAGAAAATTTTAAATTAGGATCACAGTTTGCAGAGAGAGCAGTCATGTTTAAAAGGTATCATGAAGAAAAACATCCAGTTGGAAAGTTTGAGGAGAACAAAATGTAATACAATCTGCATTTTAGAGGATTTCTGTCTATTTAAAAATAAACATACAATAATTGGCATTTAAAGAAGTATTTCATCCAAAAAATGATTATAATGATGTAGAGAGATCTTTTTTCTTACCCGTTTCCTGCCATATTTCCCTGTGGCCAACCATTCATGTCAGGGGAACCCTGGAAGGCAGTGTTTCCTTGGCCCTGTTGCATCATGGGGGACTGAGTGTGTGTCATACGAGGAGAGAGTAGTGGGCTCTGAGGTGTGCCCGGACCCCCAAATCCTGCATCTGTCTGCTGGCTCATACCTGTAAGAGGGCCAACACAATATCAGAGGAAGCTGGTACTACTAAGTGTTCAGCAAAATTATGTCCAAAACGAATACATGTTAGGAATGCTGTTAGTGGAAGTAACTGCGGATCAGGCAGTTATAAGCTACATACATGCACACAAGTAACAAACAAGACACTGGAGGACAGGGAAAGAACATACAACTGCCATGGCAGTGATGGAATGGTTAATATGTGCAAATCAATAATTATCAATATAGGAAATTAAATCTTATCAGTGACAAAAGTACAACTTGAATCTATATTAAGTGGGAAGTAAAATGGCAACTGTTGTGTCAGCCCAGTCTCTTATGAGCTTTGATCAATGACCAAAGGCTGCCCTCTGGTGGAGAAATTTTGCACTTACAAGGCACCATTTTAAGTTGTGCACTATATGAAGTGGTTGTTCTGACAAAGCAAGGAAACATTATCATTTTATTATGCAAAACCAGAGCAAAAAGCAGTTTAAAAAAATCAAATGAGAGCTGCTATATATAAGCAGATGATTGGGCCACTACAGACACAACATGGACGCATGGCGCACACACACACAGCTGTAGGTGGTGTGTGTTGGCTGTCAGGAGGCAGTACCTGAGTTGGGAAACTGAAAGGCACTGTGCTGCATTTGGGGGCTGAGTACGGCCCCGTACTGTCCGCCCATCATGTTTGTGTTTCCCATCAACATCTGAGAGGAGGAGGTGGTGGAGGAAGAGGAGGTGCCATGCATGTGGAGCTGAGGGTTGGGGGGCAGAGAAGGCAGGCTGGGGGACAGAGGGGAGGAGAAGGGGCTGGTGGGAGGAGGTGGCGAGGCCAGGCCTGTACTGGTACCGTAGCTGGGCGGGTAGGGGAACTGCTGGGGGTTGGCCTGGGGCATCCGGGCATTGCTCATGCCCCCTGCGGCCATATTGGGGGGCAGGTTGAGACCCTGAGCCCTCATAGCCATGCTCCTCTGCTGTTGGACCTGCTGCACCTGCTGGGCCTGCTGCACCTGCTGCTGCTGCCTCTGCCGCAGGTGATTACTGAGCATCTCACGTTGGCGCTGAGCTAACATCTGAGCATTGATGGTCCCCTGCACACAGCACACAGAATATTACAGCTCATGACCATGAGTCACAGAAGGGAAATTTTCCCGGAGACTGTACCTGGTTTGGAGCACTGGCTCGAAGAGGTAGGTTCACATTAGACACACCGCTCATCTGTGACATCATAGGCTGACGGTTCTGGTGGAACAAGACATTTATTAATAAAAGACATGGTAATTTGATTCTATAGCTTTAAATGCTTTGCAAAAGATAGTAAAATAATCAGTGAATAGTGTTACACAGAGATAAAAACATGGCAAAATCTCATCTCTCATCTGTTATTTACTCATTAAGCTTAACATTAAGCTGCCCAAATGTCAGGCTCAAGGATGATGACACAACTGCTGTGGTCTGTTCAGACTCTACCTGCTGGGCCTGCAGTCGGTGCTGCAGCTGCAGTCGTAGTGCGTTGGGCTGATTGGGAACTCCCGCAGGCCGCAGACCAGGCCGCGGCTGCATTCTCATCATGGGATATCCTGGCCGTGGACCCATCTGGCCTTGCATGGGGTGGAAGCCTGGCTCCTGCATGGGGTTATTGGGATAGCCCCTCTGGGACATGTGAGACTGTGGTGGCCCAAATTGTTGTGAGTACATGGGTGGTTTCTGCTCGAGCATCATGGAGGTGTCCTGTGTGAACTGATCCGGCTCTATAGACTGACTCTGAAACAGAAATAAAGAAAAATAAAATCCAGCAGAGGCTTATGCAGTAAGTGCAGCCAACTCATGCCAACAAGAGGCAGTGAGATTAGCAAGAGAGGAGACCTGCTCTACCAGCGCAGGGATGCCGAGGGCGCGGTCAATCTCCTCCAAACCGTCAAAGTCTTTAAGTGCTGTGTACAACTGTGACATGAGCGCTCCCTCATCCACCGGCCCACTATCACTCGCCCCACACAGCAGCTCATCCTGGGCAGCAGGATGCACAGACCTGAGAAAGCACAAGCAGCCTATTAGTCCACTCGAGTCTTATGTCTAAAGAACGCTTAGTTTTTGCCTCATACTCTTACCGGTTTTGGTTAAAGGATGTTTGGTCGATGGGCATCATGCTATCAGGCCATGGAGCAGTTTGATTGGGAGGAGCCTGCTGCTGTGAGAAATGGTGGCCAACCATAGCCATGTCCATGTCTGGTTGGGCTAAAAAGGAGAATCCAAAAGAGTTAATTAGACACATACGCTTTGATCCCACGGGTTAAAGTTGTTGTGAATAGTTTGTGCTCACCATTTGTCATCATAGAGGATTGTAACATTTGCCTAGGCCCTGGTTGGCTGTTGGGTCTCATAGGGGCAGTATTAGGTCCAATCCTGCCCTGCATGGGCCCCTGCTGCTGTCCCCAAGCCTCCTGGTGCTGCATGCCTGCTCGTGGACCACCTGGGTGTCCTGGATAAGGAGAACACAGTTCATTTCAAACTATATTGATTAACAAGATAATATATAATACAATACACACATTACACTCACCTGCTCCAACTATACCGGGTTGGTTTGGCATCATGTTGTGAGCTCCCATCATGCCTTGCTGCTGTTGCATCAAGGTATATGGGCTTGTGGCTCTCATAGGATACTGTAATGATGACTGCTGTGGTGAGGCATTCAAGTCCAAAGACAGACTTCTGACCGGGAGGCCTCTGCCGGGCTGGTTTGGTCTCATAGCTCCAAAGTCTGAACACAAAAACAGTTGGTTTGAGACCATGCAGGGTAGTTTCTAGTACATTACTATGTTATGCATCATGTGCTTGGATAGTGTGTGTGAGGTAAATGTGGGTACAGTGGACTCACTAGCTGGGCCCATGGCTGGCCCCATGGCTCTGTGCTGCTGCTGTTGCTGTCCCACAAGAGCAGGGTTGGCCTCAGACATCTGCAGGATGTCATTGATGATGTTCTGTTTGTCCATTGGACTAGGCAGTGACACTGGCCGCTGTTCAAAGAGAGGCGGGGCATTCTGCAGTTCATTCAGAATGTCGTCTAGTTCTGATGGCTGCAGAGACATCACAAAAACTATTGTCACATTCTTGAAACATACAGACACATCACACACAGATATACAAATAAAATACATTTTAGTAACACAGAAAAGGCAGCCTTCTCTTTATCTGTATGATATGGACAACAGCCTTAAATTTCATTAAAGATAAACTATCCAACTGTAAATGACGAACACATTTGTCAGATTGTATATAAAATGGCAACATTGGCTCAGATGGCTAACATTACATATGTTGCTTCGCCCCACAGAAGCCACAGTAGTACAGAAGTATATATACTTTAACCAGTTCCAGTGTCTGTCTGTTCATGAAAACAGCTGCAGACAAAACCCAGCTGTACTGGCAGCCCTGGGCTTCATTCCACTCTCCACCAGATCTTGTTCACACTATATCAACCTAGCCTTGTCATTGAAGATAAAAGACAATTACATGGCTCTAAGAGTTAATCAAATTAATTCGTTTTATTAGCGCAAACAAAGCAGAAGATCTCTCAAATTGTATCAACTAAGTGAAAGCTAGAAAATGTGCGATTATTATAATCAGTGATTATTTTAAGAATCTTCAAAACTTAAATCCAAAACAAACGTCTTCTGAAAAACTTGAGCGAGAGCGTGAGCTTTCAAGTAAATAAACTGCAGTAACAATTATGACCACCAGAGAGCAGCACATTAAATTATACAGATTCAACTATTGAGACAGGAAAAGTGAAAAAAAAAAAAAAAAAATGCACCAACCAGCTACAGTGTTGACCTACTGTAGCACACATTACCACACAACTGTCAGTATAGATTAGAGACACTTGTGGAAATGAGACACTTGCTATTATCTTATTCACAAATGATTAAGCTCACACCCACATTCATTTAACATATTTGAAGACCTTTTGCCTTTGTGAGAGATGTGCAATAACACAAACATGTAACACTTGAAGGTTTCCACGCAGCAGCCCGGCACACAGGATATGTGGGAGAGCTGTGGAGTGGAGCAGTGGGGGGGTGGGGGGCAGAGGGGCAGAGAAAAGCCCTAATGAGGTCAGGAGTGATGTAATGCTCCTCTTCCTCCTCCTGCCCTTTCTTTCTTCTCCTCCCACTTTCTGTTGTTCACTTCTTTTCTCTCACTTCCTTTACAATTAAGGGCTCATACTGCCATCAATCGAAGTTCCAATCTGTGTACACTGTATGCAAATGGATGTGATATAACTGTATTTCAGATGGTTGCCTTTTTTATAAGTACTTACAATGACTTAATTCATTTTGATAGATGTGCCCTGTAACATGGCCTGGAAGTCGCACATCCTTGTTTCCATGGAGATAGACAGGTTTAATACTATACCATGGAACACTCCAGACAAAGCTGTATAATATCTCCACTGAAACACACACAAGGTGGATCCTTCACGAGAAAATTTACATTGTTCACCTTTAAATAGCTCCAATTATGTAATCTTTATTAAAAATAAAATTGATCATTAGCCTACATACACCGTAAGGTGTGTTTATGTGCCTGGTGTAGACCAGGGCAGTAGCAGCATAGTGCCATGTTGACCCAGTAACTCTCATGGCATTTAAAGGAACTGAGAACTGTGTGGATGAAGCAGCAGTGTCATTGTAAAGGACAACAAAAACCTTTCACACCATAATTATACAAACCATTTGGCCAAAAACAACTCAGCAAAATCCTTTCCTGCCCTAACAAAGCTGAAATAGTTTTGGAGGCAAAGATATATATATATACATACACACATATACACACATATACACACACACACACACACACACACACACACACACACACACACACATACACACACACATACACATACACATACACACACACACACACACACACACACACACACACACACACATACATACATACACACACACATCTATATCCTTATGTAAAGCAAGTAAATTTGCTACCAGGAAGTTTACAACCCTGATGGCACTCCTGCTTCAATAAAATGATCAATACCTCTTCATGTGCAAAGTATTGCACCATCTTTGTTTAAAATGCATAAATAGGCTTTATCAATAACAATACGGATTTGCCGCTGAAGTTGCTGTTATATGGTCCAGTGTAATATAGACAAACACCTGTACATCTAGCCATAAAACTAAGAGGAAAAGTAGGAAGAGTAAGAAGAAGAAGGCAGCCAGAGCCCAGTGGGTGACGTTGAGAGAGGCATGAGTGGACTTTCACCAGTACAGCCTTCACACATGACTGAATTGCGATATGCCAGAGATACACACCCACTCTCTAATGCCTTTAATGAACTTGTAGTCAGCCACCAACATGGTAGTTAGTAATCACTGAGGAGCACATTCATCTAAAAGATGTAGCTTAGTCAGAGTTATGGTTAAATATGTAGTAGAGATCACTTTGAACTACAGTGGCTCATCACAGATATACTTACAGCTCACATACAGAACATATAAATATGAAATCCACCATGATGCATTTCTATTCTCTGATTCTCCATTGTTCTGAGTGTTGCTCATGCTACAGGCTCACCACTCCCTCTCCCCTTTATCTCCATGGCAGCAGAGAGGACATGCAGGAGCATATGGCTCATCATTTTCACTCTGCCTGCCGAGGCTGCGCTCTCCTGGGGGTATCTACGCCTCCCTCATCTCTCTTCTCTTTGTTCAGTTCAACAGCGCCTCTTATTATCCATCCAATCACCTTTTCCTCTTCCTCCTATGTGCTCAAGTGGACATACAGTCTGCATGTACCACGCGAGGATCAGCAGTCTCTGTGTCAATATGGGCTCACTCAGCCTACACCCTTCTTATTCACACACAGCAGTACATCATAACTACTTCTTCAGTTAAGTTTTTAAAATACATAATTTCCTGCGTTTCTTTAGTGTAAAAAAAAAAAAAACACTTTTTTTTTTTTTTTTTTTTAAATAACAAGGAAACCTTTAATGTACAATACCAATTTTAAGGTTTAAAGAAAAACTGTCATGACAAGCTCTGCTCTAAATCTTGTACAAATTGTGAATTTGCAGTTTTAGCTTTCTTTTACCCCCCCCTTCCCCCCCTCTCCACCAGTGCCAGTCCTGAGCTGGACACTGTGCCAAACATCAGCCAATGGTGATGAAGATCAAATGCTTGCAGAACCACATGGGCACTTTCAAATGTCACCAGTGTTTGAAGCTCGAGTTAAAAAATAAAATATGAATTAATGACATGCTATAGGATGTCTGTGGCCACAAGCACAGCTCGTCCAGTGGGAGAAACATCTGCTCCACAACCAAGATCACTTTAGTGAGAAGTGGAGCAGAACAGGGCAACAGAGTAGAGTTTTCAGTGGTACAAAGAAAGCGAGGTCGCATAACCAGTTTTTCTGCCTGAGCTAATTTATCATTAGTAAGGCAAACTGCATGAGTCTAAAGCAGATCATGACAATTTACAAAATTATGACATAATATCCAACGTTCAAGCAGCCACTGACCTGTTCAGCTCTGTCGTATCCTGCATCTTGTTTCTCTGCTTTGACCAGAGGGTGTTTGCCCCCTTCCACCTTCACCTCCCCAGGCTCCAGCTTAGGGACCTTATCCTTCAGTACAGGGTCTTCCTTGTCCAGCAGGTAGCGCAATAGGGCATTGTCCTTCTTCTTTGGGCTCAGAGGCTCTGGTTTGGGCGTGAGTTCCCCAGCAGCTGCAGCGCTGCCCTGTGGCTGGTCTGGACCCAGCTCTTTCCCTGTGGCCTCTGCAGTGAGTTTTGCCAGGTCTACAGGAGAGGTGGTGTTCTGCAGGAGCTGGTGTAGGATCTTATGCTTTTCTTTGAGAGATGTGGCGTGAGTATTTCCCCCTGTGTGTGCCCCCCTGACCCCTGACAGGTCCTTGCCCTCTCCCGGAGACAGGGGCGTCTCCAGAGGTTCAGGCTTTGTGGTCAAGAGCTGTAGAAGCTTGGTGTGGCCCTTGTTGTCATGAAGACGGCTGTGAGCGTCATTGCTGTCAGAGGAGAGGTCTCTCTCCTCTTTAGGGTCCGTTAAGCCGCCATCCGAGTGCCCTGCACCAACCTCGCTGTGAAGCCCAAAAGAGTCTCCTGCGCCTGTGGGCGTACCTCCTCCTCCTCCCAGTTTAGGTATCTGATGACTGTTTGCCCCTGATCCTGCCATGACCCCAGCTGGTGAGCTTATCTTTCGGTCTGGAGACCCCAGTGTATGAGTCCCATGGCCCACTCCGTGGCACTCGCTGAGGGCCTGCAGGGCTGACAGTGAGCTGCTCGTATAGGTGTTAGCATGGCTGCTAGTGGTGCTACTACTACCTGCACTGCAAGGCCCTCCACCACATATGCTTACAGGTGAAGGCGAGTGCAAGCCCCCGGCGACACGAGGGCTGCCAGCACCCCCAGGACTGCCCCGTTGCCTGGGCGACAGCATTGAGTTCTGTTGTGGGGGGTGAGGCCCTCCTGCTGGGCTGGGACTAGCCCGTGATGGGCTGTTCATCCTCCAGTTAGTGCCCTGCTGAGGTGGTTGCATGCCCCCTGTGTGGTTGTGTGGAGGGGGACAACCAAAGCGGTAACCCTGCATGTGCCCCCCCATGGCAGCTGGTTCTCTTGGTCCAGCTGGGCCAGGGGGGGAGAAAGGCGTGCTATTACTGCTGATGGTAGTGTCTTGGCCCTGAGGCCCCGAGCCAGGCAGACTGCCCGGGGTTGGAGGAGTCATGGAGGGAGTAGATGAGTTCATTGGTTTAGGAGCCATGCCAGTGGCCTGATTACCAGGGCCCATGTCCTGCCCCATTCCACATACCGCTTGTTCCCTTCAGAAAACAAACAAAGAAATGAATATATAATTTCTACAAAATTAAACTCGACAAGTAATGTATGAGGAAAACATGTTTAATGGATAATCTTGCTGCAGCCCATACTAGGACTTCCCCCTAAATAAAATAAAATAAAATGATCAAGGTGTGCTGTAGGTTGCCAACAAGCCTAAACCTGTATTGCACTAAAGTGAAAGTCTGTGTCTGTAACACGCGTGTGTGGTGCAGCATACCTCTGGAGAATGTGCAGAGACATGTAGAGCTGAGGTTCATTAGTGGCAGGTGAGCGCACCAGCTTGCTCTTGGTGTGGGCTGACACAATGGTACCATCAGACAGAGAGAACCGATAAATTGGACTAAAAGCTTGGCCATGACGAAGCACTGTGGACAGACCAAGATATCACTGCGGGATTGCAAACAATGCACACAATGGTGTCTGAGATTCTTCAGTTTCAGTCATTCGGTTCAACAAATGCACACATGAGTTTGATAGCATTGTGACTATACGGGAACTGTACAATGTTACCTTCTTGCTGGTGTCTCTTAGCAAAGGACATCTCTCCATCATTTTGCAAATGGAACCTCTGAATGCAACGCCTAACAAGATCCTCCCATCCAGGCTTCATGGATGCTCGCAACAGACTGGTATCCAAGGAGGTTATCTTTCCTAAACATTAGGGAGACATGCAAGTGGATTAGGGTCGTCGTACTAAAGCCCTTGTAGTGATGACAAAGACTTATGGGATACAAATAACTTAAATAAACTGCAAGCAAGATTTAGATTTTAAATTCAATAAGTAACCGTTTCCCCAGAAACGAGGTAGGCATGCTCGTCATTATCAGTAAAAACATGATTTGATGTATTCTTAAACAACTTGGCCATCATGTCCAATGTTTTGTAATTATGTTAAAAGTTGGCGTTTTGGTTGTCAAGACGACCCAGAATGAGCCTCACATGAGTCTTTCATTTGGGTTGCCAGGATCAATGCTGAAACCCAGTTGGTTGAAACCTACAAGGCCTCTCACCGACCTGAATTCTCATTACCTAAACCCCAGCACTTGTAGTCAACAATACAAGTACTGCATATACTGCTGTAGCAGTATATGCTGTCTTTATACTGAGAATGAGTAAAACTCATATGTGTCTTCTATGTGCAGGTTGGTGATGGTACCTTTTTTAAAACTTTAAGAGTGCAGGCTACATATAGTTCCTAGTTAAAGTTCCTAGTAAAAAAAACAAAAACAAAAACAAAAAAAAAAAGGCTTTCTTGCTTGCTATGCTTGACAATAAAAGTTGTTGTAAGTTTTAAATGGTTCAATTACATTTACACAATGAAGCTAAACTTAAGACCTGGATCACTTTTTGTGTAGTTTTATTGACATTAATATAAGGTGAAACAAGAATATCACTTAACATTTAAGTTCAACAAGCTTGAAGATGATATACAATTAAGATTTTACTATTTAAGTACCCAAGCACAATGGGTAGCCCAGGTGAGCAGAATTAGGGTCTTGATCATTTACCACCCAGAGTGCAGACGGGTGAGACACAGGTGAGACATGGGTGGGACAGCAGTCGCTCCTCAAGGCCCACACTGATATAATAAAGATTACATAGCTCCTCTGTGCTGCTCTGTTATTATAGTGATGATTGTTTGGACTGCAGGGCAAAACACGAAAGAGAACTATTCATTTAGACCTGTCATCTATTAGAAGGTTACTTTAAGCCACAACAGAAAAGACTTAATATAAACCTATGTCCATTCAGTCTAGTAGTAAAAGGGTCATCGTTTTATACCTTGCAGGTCCTGTCGAGTGGTAAAGCTCTCGTGTGTGGGCATGGGCCTCTCCTTCATTGGCACTCTGCGAGCCACACAGATCAGGCACGACTGGAAGTCTGCACAAATACAGAGAAGACAGAGGATGCAGAGGGCCCACAAAAACACAGAAATAAGAAGAGGATAGAGGGAAAGACAGGAGAGAGAAAAAGAAAAGGAAATGTGTGTTATTCCCAGGCAGCATAATTAATACAGTTATTAATGAGCATGGGGAGTAGGGCCGCTCCCTTCAAAGGAGGACCAGTCATCGCCAGTGAGGAAAATGATGAAGTGTGACCTTTGGAGGTGTGTGAGGAAATCTGCTCTTCTATGCACAGGGATAGTCTCACATATAGAGCCATGGAACAATGTAATGACACCCTTCCTATACTGCTCTAAAGGCTGTGGTTATTCAGTCAGAGCCGTTACCCCTGTGACACTCTTGCAGCGATGATTCCTAACCTTTTTTGTGCCTGAAAGAATGCAGAGTGTTACATATGTTCAGGGAAAATGAAATGCATATCAGCCCTGACACAAATTCCTCATTTGGACTTGTAAAAACAGCCTCCAGGGTGGTCTGAGGTTTAGATCTACACAGCTCTTGAAAATGTCCTCTTTGCTCTGTTCTAGACTACTCAATGTTGAACTAATTCATTTAGCTGTGACCACTGCCACCACACATTGTCATGCACCCACATACAAGTATATAAAAACCTTCAACTCTGACTTAGGGCACAGTCATGGCAAAAAGAAGTGTCACAAATCTGTGACAGATGCCTACCTCAAAAATAATATTTACATTGATTGCCAAGTTAGCTTGTAGCAGGATAAAAGCAAAGGCAAAGATTGATTAATCTAGCCATTCTCAAACGTTGCAGTGTCTCCCGTTTAATATTTACTTTACATTGTAATTTTAAAAAGATATATGCCATCTAATGTTGATTTCAAACTCTTTTCTTTTATTATTATTAGCATTATTTTTTTTATTATTCTTGTGTCTGACTCTTTGGCACCCTGGACCCCATTTTGGGAACCTCTTTGTAAATACAGTGGTTCCCATTGTTGTAAGATACATCTCCTAGTCCATGGTGTGTTGCCTACCATCTCCTTCCTCTTTGATGGATTTGGGCTCAGACACGGCAAAGCACTGCATGGTCTCATATTTCTGCTGCTGCGGCTCGTGCTCGTGCGCCTCATCCTGGCTCTCACTGTGCGGGTTCACCAGCATTCGACAGTTGAATGTATGACTGTTTCTTCTTGGACCATCGCTGGACCACGGGACACCATTCACTGTGAGGCAAAAAATACGACAATAGACATTTACCATGTGGCCTCCTGCGGATTTATTTGACAAATATACTGCAGCCAAAACTCCTAAACAAAACAGGGAATATTGGGCACAGTGAAAGTCAAGCCAAGGGAGACTAACAAACAACAAGTGAAAGACATAATGAGAGCAGAGAGAGAGAATAGAGGCGGAAAGAGGAAAAGGAGCGATTCGTTGCTGGGTAAAGATCAGTCATAATGAGCAGTTGGAACCCTGTGCCCTCTGTCATCCGTCCATAGCCATGCATCACAGCCAGGCCTCCATATGCACGTCCTCCAAAGCAGTAGCGCCAGGCGAGAGTGAACACACATGTACAACGAGAACACACACAACACACATACATGCACAACTCTTTTCACCCGCACAAACTCTCATCACACTCCATCTGGTTTGTGAGCTCATTCAGTGCATTGATAATCTCCAGTATCTGGGACACAGCCCACTGATCGTTTCCAGGGTACTTCGCTCTGTGCTGCTCTCTTACCCAGATGGCTGCCTGGGCACTCAGACCTCAATCTGAAGCACCAGAAGAGGGTATGAAGGAGAGAAGGAACTTAAACAGGGCAATGGTAGAAAAGGAATAGCACACTTTGGAGTAAGCTTGGTATATCGTAAAAGGACACTGCCATATTATTGTTACATTAGAAAGCAAACACATGTGGGGTGGTGGGTCATATTGTCGAATGAATATCTTGATATATCATGGGAGGAGGTGAGGGTTATGATAAAATTATGGTGTTTTTAACCAGCCCTCTTGCAAACTGTTTCAATAGACTATACAGCAGATTTGATACACCTCTAGATACACCTCTAGATACACCTCTGTCAGATGGAGAGGGTTTCCATCTGACAGGCAAATACACCAGCCTTGCATTAACCTCGATAATATTTAGTTTGCTTTGAGTTGGCCCAGTTTTGACCAGGGAGTCTAGAGCATTCATTTATCTTCTTATTCCTCCTGTAATTATACATAAACTAAACTAATTTACTATTAGATCAAATGTATATGTTCAGATGGGTCTGTATGCACAAACTGTATTGGTCAGGTATTGGTTCAAAATCTTGATTAAAAAGGTTCACATAAAACTAATGTAGTAAAACCATTGCCCACATAAACTGGCAACTATTTGAATGTATCTGGACTGGAAAAGCTGGATTGTTGTATCCCTAGTTTTACCTTTAAAACAGACAATAGAACAGGAGATGAATAGTTGAGCATACACAAATTGAAGTGAAAGAAGAGAAAGTGACAATAGGAAGGGAGCGATGCTGCTGACAGGAGAGCAGCCCAAAAGGGAAGTTAATTATCTGAAAAAGAAGCACGAATGAGGACTGTACTGGAGCATCAGCAAAAGAGAAAGTGGTAGGTCTTCAGTTGCATACACAGGCTTACATAACAATTAACACTCAAAACATGCAAGTGTGATTTTTAAATGACACTACTATTAAAAACTCCACACTCAAAGCTTTCACTGGATGTGCGAATCATAGTAAGAACAATATGCTGGTATACTGACTAAACAGATAATAAGTGAAAGTAAGTTGTGCAGAGTACAGTGTGAATTCTGACCGAGAGATTTGGGCAGCAGGTTCTTGATGAACTCAGCATGGTCCCCTACGTGCAGCACGCTGTAGACGCTAGTGTTCATCAGCTCCTCCTGGTTGTAGCGCAGGTACTGGGTCACATTCTCTGACACAAATACAATGTTCCCCTCCATGTTCACCACAAAGAAGAAGCCATCCAGGGCCTATGGGATGAGGGGATAAAAAGAAAGGTCAAAAAAGGAAATGTATTAACAGCTATGGTTTAATTTTATGTTGGGTCTAGGTTTATACAGTGTTCCCTTGTTTATTGCGCGGGGTCACGTTCCAAAAATAACCCGTGATAAATGAATTCCGCGAAGTAGAAAACTTTATTTTTTACAATTATTCTATGTTTTGCGACTGTAAAACTCAACACACACTTTATACACTTTTCACAGACAGGCATTAACATTTTGTCACATTTCTCTCTTGTTTAAAAACTCTGGAAGTTCAAACCTTCGTAGACTCTGGTGTATTTCTCAGTTCCTCTGACCGGACCTCTTCGTCTTGGCATCGCGCTGCTGTAATGTCTCGTAATGTTCTTTTTCCTGCAGTCACTGATCCACAAAGCTAAAGTAGACTCAATCCGCACGATGGTTACAGCCCTTTTTTCATCCTTGTTAAAACTTACTGCTGCTGTCGTCCTCATGTTATTTTCCTCCTTCTTTATGTTAGTTCACATGTAAAGTCTCTGTGGACGCGGATTTTGGCCGCGCTGCGTTTCTGCAGCGCATTTTCAAGTGTCAGACGCGCCACTGAACCTCCGTTGATGGGTTTTATGTAATAAATACACTAAAGTCACTCTCTCAACCTGGTCTGCAGTGTTCACAAAGACACAGGGAAAACTAAATATCCAAAGGCACTCGCAGAACGCAGACAACGCGCGTCGGAGGCACTTGTCCTCAAATGCAAAAGGTGTCCAACGTGTTGTTGAGCATCAGAGATTTTGGTAAATTTGGCTGAAAGCATTCTGTACAGTACAGGAGACACGGCGTGTCCTTTAACCAATCAGGACGGAGAACACGCGCCTTCATACACTGTAAAAAAGCATGCAAAGTTGCACAAAAAAAAAATCTGCAAAATAGCGAGCCCGTATAAAGTGAACCGCGATATAGCAAGGGACCACTGTAATGTATTAACATATTTCTAAAACTTTACCTAGCACACTGCATTTTATGTAATTCATCCAAAACGTGCAATATTGTACCAGTAACCAGTATAGAGCGACAGTGTAACTGTACCAGGGACACACAGTTCTGAATTTGGCTCTTATCAAGAGTATATTAGCCGTCATTTACATTGTGTCTCAAAGAGAAGTTTAGTACAGTGTGTGCTGGGTACATGTATCTAACCCTGAACATCATCATTAGATACGATGCGTCATGAAAGTGTACAGTTCTATAGAGACCACAGGAAGTGGATGGGGGACCAATTCAAAAAACACTGCTCCAGGTCAGACAATATCAGGATGGTGGCAGTTAAGATGTCAAATTAGACTAAAATGAAAATTCTGTAACTTCTAATTGCTATAGAGGCCATATTTAAGATTTAAGTCAATAAAAAAAAAAAAAAAAGTGTTATGATACTAAAATTCTGGTACAGCTCAAGGCCATTCTAAAGCTATTGAGAAAAAGTTCATTACTGTCCTGTGAATGTGTCGTTTTTGTATCGATACTGAGTCTAGTTTTGATACTAGTGTGAGAATTGATTAGTATCTGATTTGATACTTTTGACAACCGTACTACTGAATGAACTAAATCTAACCTTAAATGAAGCTCTACCTAAACACAGCTTACAAACATCAATCAAGTGATAAAATGCTTTTTTGTATACTGCCCTACTTGACTATATGTAGCTATGCATAGGCTTAACAAATTAAGATTTCCAGAATAAATACACTGGAGATACAACACTCTACATATTCTTTAATAATATACACCCTGTTGCAAAACGGTTTCTAATGTATAGCTTTAACTGGCACACATAGCACAGAAATGGTACAAACACATTTATATTGGTAAAATCCAGGGCATCTTCAGGTTTAACCTTGTGTAACATTTATTTCATATTACTATAACTTCTTATACGGGCACCATCCAGGCAAGCAAGTGTGCTTTGTGGTAGTATTTTAGGGTCATTGTTTTCTCTAAAGTCAGCCATGGTTCCTACTACAGCCTACATAGCAAAAGTGTGTGGAGGCCTCTGTGATGTCATGTTGGCAAATGCACAGATCCACACACAGTCTGAGGGCACTGTGCTGTAGGGCTGTGAGCAGCGTGGGTACACTTCCTGCCAACAGCCTCTGTGCTCAGAGCATCCTACAAAGAGGCGGGGACACTAGGCAGAGGGGGTGTGAATGACCAGTCGCTGTGTTTTGGGGGCCACTGACAGATGGGAAAGCATGCAGCCTGCACTGAACTATATTTAGCAGAGAGTTAGTATGTCGATTCAGTGACGCTGGACTGGGAGGGCTATAAATATTCAATGACAGGACAGATCTAGAGGCGAATGAGGAGGCTATGGAGGAGGGAGCAAGAACAGAGAAGAAGAGAGAGGGAGGGAGGAAGCAGAGCTCAATGGACCAATTCATTCGGGGGGCTGTTGCTTTGGGTCTCATTATACGTAAGCACTTCAGTGGCCCTCCGCGGGACAACGAGGCCATTGCTCTGTCTGTGATTTACAGCCAATCCAGGACACATCCAAGATGCTGGCAGCTTTCACTCCAATCAGCTACACTTACGCACACCGCCACCAGTGGCACATCTGAGCCCATGCTCCACATAGTGCTCTCCATTAGACAGCCATTGTACAAAGTACCAGTCTGTTTGAATAAAGACTCTTCTTAAGTCCCCACGATCCTGTCAGTGACTACTGCAGCTCTTTTTACTAAAAATAATAGTTTAGTTCTTTCCTTCCGGTTTGGAATATATGAGTGCTATGTTAGTTAAAGAACATATTATACAAAAGGCACTTTGAGCTTTATGTTATGTTTATGTTATATTGTTACCACCTCATCAAATCCATACCTGGAGTTGTATTTTTGCTTAGTTAATTAATCCAATAATCCAATGTAGTCTTCTCTCTCACTCATAAGCAGTGTTGGGAATAACTGCGTTAAACAATAACGGCATTACTAATAGGGCTGGGTATCACCAAGAAGCTGCCGATACGATACGTACCTCGATACACAGTCCGCGATACGATACGTATCTCGATACAGTGCCATTTCGATACGATACGATACGATATATTTCACATCGATACGATACGATTCAGAAAAAAATAAAGGCCTTCAACCTTACTTAAATGGTCAACCCAATTTTCACAAAAAAAACAAACATTAAATGGTGCATTTATCTTCCATTTATTGAAGATTAAAGAACACAATAAAGTGCTTTTTGATTAATGCATGTTTTTAATTAGAGGGAGGAAGGCGGTTGAAACATTTTTTTCTGACATTTTCGTTTCTCTTGCTTTTCTTCACCCGTAAAGAGTAACGTCTAGGGGGAATATCGATATCGATACTAGGAAACAAAAGAATCGATACCGTATCAATTTTTATAATATCGATATATATCGGTGTATCGATATTTAGCACACCCCTAATTACTAACGTGTTGTTTTTTCACTAACGGAGTAATTTAACTAATTACTTTTCCCAGCGTCTCAACACCGTTACCGTTACTGACAGTAAAATGTGGCGCGTTACTATTACTTCAGTTCACTCTGCTCTTCATCAGAGAAGTCTCTCATCGAAGGGAGCTGCAGCGCTGTTGTGTTTCTTTGGTGAAAGAGGAGGCTCGGGGTGAGATCATAGGCTTGTTTGAGATGAGCGAAACGGGCGCAGATAATCTCGTGAGAGCGAGGCCGACACAGGCCGTGTCTCAATTAACCAAAGTGCCTCAAATGCGCCGCTCGAACGGCGCATTTAAGTCGAGCGGTACTTCGACCCGCACTTCGAACATCGAACAGTGCATTTGGCGAATTGGGACACGGCCGCAATTTTTGAGCGAGGTGAGCGCAGCAGCTCTCCACCAACTGCAGCCGTCTGCATGGACTACAAACGCTTAATGCACGATGGGAAATGGTGTCCTGTCACACGTGCATTGACAGCTGATTGGGTCCCAGTTGAGTTTTGATCAGAAACGTGACGCACTGACGCACAACTGCCACTCCCTGCAACTTTACACAAACTACTGCCACATATTAGATATCGACATATGTTTTAAATGTGACTGAAAGTGTCCAACAACAAACAAATGCAATATAATTGCAATCTGTTAAAGTGAAGGTTCACATCAGTTGTGTTTTTATTGTTTTAACATAGTAAGTAACGGCATAGTTACTTTGCCTAGTAACTAGTTACTTCTCCCAAAAAACTTCTACCACCCCTGAGATGGTAACTCAGTTACTTTTTGGGAGAAGTAACTTGTAACTATAACTAATTACATTTTTGAAGTAAGATTCCCAACACTGCTCATAAGTGATCTGTTTGCGTTTTGCCTGTGTAGTAACAGATAAAACTCCAAACTTCTCCTGTGCAGCTTCAATGCTCATAAACCATCACTGGACTCATTCTGCGCTGAAATTGTGTTCACAACTAAAGCATGGCTCTGTTAGCATAGCATTCATGGGGGATTTGTTTACCTTCCCATTTTCATTTGGTGCCGACAGCACAAGGAGCTCTAACACCTAAATGCCTAATTGGAAACGGAGGTGTAGTTTAGAAAGTGTGTTTTCCACATATAGACATAACTATAAGTTAGAAAATGTGAAATACTTATCCCAAGGTCACCAAAAGCATGTTTAAAAGAGCATTAAAGATAAGACTCCATAATATGTGCATGCATCTTTAAACATTTCTTAGCTGGACAAAGCCAGAACAAATATGCCAAACAGTAAAAGCCTAGCAGAAAAGGACAATACCTCCAGCATCATTGGTCCCAAGGCATCTTTGTCGATCACACTTTGGCCTGTCGAAGACACGTCGGCTTTCTGCACCTCCTCCTCATTTGCTGCTGCAGCTTTCTCTGTTAAAAAAAAACAAAAACAAAATCATAGGGTTCATCATATTTGTTACATCATTTTATTTTTGGTTCAGGCCTTCAAACACTGTCAAATTAATTTCTAATAAATCATAATTCAAATGTTTCCCTTTCTGAGGTCTCCCAAACTGGACTGCATTGCATAAGTTTATAGCAAAAGACAAAATTTAAATCTGTCAACCGGACAAAATGTAGGAGTGAAGACATTTTGCTGCTCATCCAAGCCGCTTCTTCAGTTCTGGTCAGATTGCTTGTGGCTTTATATCTATCTGAAGGGAGGAATGAACTACACTGAAACTAAACAGCTATTCAGTGTAGTTAGCTCCTCCCTTCAGATAGATATAAGGCAGTGTCCACCAGCAATCTGACCAGAACTGAAGAAGCAGCTTGGATGAGCAGTGAAACATCAATCAATCAATCAATCCAATTTTATTGTTCACAATAGTCAACGTATGTAGGGCACATACATAAACACACATCTTCACTCCTACAACGATTTGTCCAGTTGACAGATTTTAATTTTGTCTTTTACTATGGATGAGACCTGGACACCTGACATTGCATAGCATGGCACAGACATTGCAGAAGTTAGGGAAACCATGAGTGAGACAATAACAAATCCTAGAAAGAGAATATGCATGTTCTCTTTATAAAATGAACATAAAGAATTAAAAGGTAAAGTCATCATCAAAATATTATATTTAATGTTATTTTTAGTGCAAGTAATTAACATAAAACAATGTCTACTTTTGGAAGTAGAACAGTGTTACACAGACAGACCGGTGTCTAAGTAAGGGCTTATGAGCAGATGAAGCAGCATGGCAGACTGGTAGATAGTGTACACATTACCTGTACACCACTGTACACATCTCACAACACAAACACCAAACTCGGTGGGTCTAAAATTATTTTTAATCAGCAAAGAAGTCACTCAGGAAATATTTTGTTTTTCATTTTAGTGCGAGACCTGCACCTATCATACCCAAGTTAGTTAGATTTGGTCCTATGTACACTGGGTTAATAACCAAGCAGAGAAGCCGTATGTTGCAAGTGTAGGCTGCCCTACTTTTGGAGATGAGAGGCAGAATATGAGTGGGCTGTTGGGGGACATTTTACTGTCACACCACGCCAAGAAGAGAACTGACCATATGGTGAGAAAATGTGTCAAAAAGGGAACTAAAAGATGGCCCTTTACAGAATGTACGAATGCAGGAGCCGACACAAATTTTTTTTGTACACTGTGGCCAATGCCACATCCATCTCCTTCAGCATTAATGATGTGCACAGCAGCAGGACACCTCCAGCCCAGCGGGGACCGCCACACCAGCACAGCTGCCCTGCTACTGCGCCATCACTCAGTGTCAAGAGGAGCTGCTCTGTCCACTGCTTACAGACTAAACCACCAGCTAGCTGGGCATGAGGGACACTGGCGCAGTCCAAAATACAATAATGCTTTTTTATTTGGAATTCACAGACAAAAAGTCAAAAGCTGTCTTCTGAATGTCTACTGTACAAAGACATTGTGTCCAGAGGTGATGGGGAAGGGCACAGTCAAAGAAAATGAGCAAAGGAAAGGAGGGGGAGGGGAAGAGTAATATGGGCAAATGAGTGGGGGGTGGACAGCCGCAGCCACAGTTTGTTTGTGACTCACAGCCCAGCGTTATGTAATCTAATGCAAAAGTGACACACACAGTGACGTCACAAAGCAGGTGATTCATGTAGACACAGGCTGGCCCACAGTTTGTACCACCTAAGCTGTTTCATATATATATGGTGTACAAGACTTACTCACTAATGACAGTGTGTGAAAGCTACAAACCCAAAGTGTAGTAATACTGCTTTCAACAAAAATGGTGAAAGAAAGCCTCCCATAATTGTTTAATGGCACTAGAGAGGAGCAACTGACAAGTACAGCCAAGCTCGCTCTGAGCATTCACCTGATGTTCTGGCTCCTAATGGAAGAGGGAGAGAGCAAAAACAACTGGGCTTTATAAATGTTATATGATGGAAGTAGCAATACATCAATTGTTCTGCCGGCTGTGAACAACATTATTTCTCGTGCGTAGCAAGAAGTCAAACCCATACAAGTTATTAAACCTGATGCCATCGCCAGCCCTGAGCCTCATGTGATACATAGCAATAGTCAGACCAAATATGATTTCAACACAAACATACACACTCACTTACCCTGCTCCTTTATTTGTCGGATCTGCTTCACAGTTTCCTTCAGGATTGCACATTTGTCGGGTTTGACGTTAAAGTTGTCGATGTCGTTGAAATTGGCAAAGATCAGCTCGGCAAGTTCCTCGATGTACTTGTTCTCGTGCTCGCGGTTGCGCTTCTCATTGCTCCTCTTGGGACTACAGTGGCAAAAATGTGAGATATTCAGGTAATGTAGTTGACAGCTACCGGGATGACAATGTTTTTAGTCAGGAATAGTTTTTAGAATCAAACTCACTGTTATATGAATTCAAATGAAATTTTCAAGTTTAGACCATTGTGAAGTGCTCATTATCACTGTATACATGTCTCCACATTATCACAATAAATACAATGCAAGGTCACCCATCTGAGTTTTACTTGAATAAAAAATGGTCCTGATTTTTTATAATTTAGTCCTAATTTAGCTCAACACAGGCCTTCAATGCAAGGCCTGATCGATAACTATTTTAATAATATTATGAAATTGTTGTCATGGCAATATTTGAATATAGCATTTTTCTGGGCAACATAGAAAATGTTCATAAATGATAAAATTTAGCCATAATGTACATTTAGGCATTTAGACATTTACTCAATATTTCTCATGGGGACTTTCTCTTCATAGTAGTGGAAATGTTTTGATAATTTTTTTCTGCAATATGTTTAGAATACGAAGATCTGAGCTGTAGAAGGTTGAATTATGAAC
Source organism: Periophthalmus modestus (assembly GCA_019594935.1). Lineage (NCBI taxonomy): Eukaryota > Metazoa > Chordata > Actinopteri > Gobiiformes > Gobiidae > Periophthalmus > Periophthalmus modestus. The sequence goes on along the minus strand of JAIEZT010000021.1, from coordinate 26,586,288 downwards.
TAAAATTACATAAACAAATGACTTAGTTGTTGCATTCTGCTATTTATTTATACAGCTCAACAGCACTTAACAATATTGTACTTTAGAATATATTTTTGTGGATAATTATGTTTTATTATCATAACTAAACTGACTTCAGCAATATATCGTGCTTCAAGATGTGTTATTGTGACAGGCCTATGTACAATCACTGAATACATGTTTCAAATGCCTTTCAGATTTAACCACAGTGGTCTTACCTGGGTCCCAAAAGTTCGGTTGAACATTCTTTGCGTTTCCGTGACTCTGCCCTAGCAGGGTCAGATGGGTTTTCACTGACTCCACTCATCCTCAATGCATACTAGCGTCTGCAAACACAGCAAACAAGTATTTATCAACACGGAGCACACAGTTGGGAGGGTAGGGCTACACAATTTTGTCAAGAAAATTGAATTGTGATTTTTCTGTATTGTGATACTGTACATGTAAAAATATGATAAAAGTAGTAATCTGTTCAGAGTGTGCATTGTAACATTTTGAGAAAAGCCTAAAATATGAACAGAAGAATCCCATGCATTTCAGAACATGCACATGTAGTTTAGTACTCTACAAATAACAAGATTTTTATAAAGATTTTTATAAAGACAAAAAGCAAAAAAAAACAAAACATCCTATCAATAGAATATCAGTATTTGAGATTTAATAATTGATTCAATTTAAAAATATTTTTCTGCCTTGCCAAGTGCTTGTACATCAACATCAGTAATTTTAGATAAACTATTTACTCTTAGAGAAGGGAAAACATGTGCTGCACTGATAACAAACAGTGTGATGCTGGGGGCACAGGTTGAGCCACTCCGGGAAAAAGCAGTGAAAATGGAGCGCGAAAACAGATTCAATCATGTCTGTGTGATGGTGCAGCCGTCCCCAGAGATGCTGAAATGAGAGCATGGCGTTCAGCCCACAGCACCAGACTGAGCTCTAACATGTACCCAGAGCAACTCCAGTCCACAGCACCAAGCCCAGCCAGCACATGGGGGAGGCAGAGAGGGGCTGCACTATCACTACATATTAAGGCAGCACCATCTATTGCTAAAATCCGAGTTGGCACAATTGTATTAAACCTGTAGTTTAGACCCCTACAAACATGTTCTGAATCAGTTATCATATCACTTTTCAGTTTGTTATATTTAGTCTTCTCTCAAATGTTTTTTTAAACATATATTGTATAATATATACATATAATATAATACATATAAATATATCCTGTGATGATCTGCTGTTTTGAATTGGACAGTTGTGATTTTTAGGGGGCTTTGCTTTTGATGAAATGTTGTTGTCAAGAGGTGCTTTTATGTAAATTAGCACTCATCAGAAAAATTGCAATTATATTTTTGTCCAAATCATGTAGCCTTACTACACATGTTCATTCAACAGCACTGACAACAGTTTTCAACAAGAGGGAAGTTAACATTTGCTCACACAAATGTCGAATCAAGTCTCATATAAAAAAGTGATATGTCTCTTATTCCACTTTGAGTTCAGGGCGGGAGCTCATGCCACTAAACGAAAACCGATCAATAATTTAACAGTGTGATGTCTTAGTAACAACCCACATAATCTTAACTAAAATCTCAAACCAAAGCAAAAGTTACTGTACATGAAGTCCATATGATTTCTATTGCATGTAAGATATTATTTATTTTTAAACCTTCAGATGTCAAACTGTACAAAAATAATAGGCAATGAAACAACATTAAACTTAACAAGTTACAGGTAAGATCTGTGGAGGGACGAACCCGCTTACTCCAAGAATGCATGACTTCAAGGTATCAAGGTTTCTTTGAGCAGAAATGCAGTATAACTGCATTTAGATATGTTTAATGCAATACTGTGGATCATTCCAAGAAAAGAATTAACATCTACGTCAAGACAAGCACCCTCCACTAGAAAGGTTACATAGTGTACCTTTAAGATCATCAGTGTGTCAGTTAAAATCAGAAGCATAAGCAGCACATTTCTGCTGTTTCATGCCTGACAACTGGTTTCCTCAGCCCCTGTAGAAAATCGGGAGAAGGGGGTAGTGCAGATAACAAAGACAGATCTGGGTGAAAGCAAGAGAGTTGAGTAGCACTGGGGCATGCTGTGCAGTGATCCACTCGGAGACACTCAAACCATGGAAACCGCTATGACACACTGCTACGCCATTACATAAGTCAGAGCAGAGTACAGCGCAGCACAATGCCGAGGTGAGGTGGAGGGAGCACAGATTAGCCGGCGCGAGCTAAACTAGCAGAAATGAAGCAGTGATCAAGCAAACTTCACAGTGCCTCCCCACTGGCCTGAGGTGACCTACTTTGAGCTAATGGTGGGGCCTCTGCTCTTGGATTAAACTGGTGCTGACAGGCTGCTGGGGAGAGGGCGACACGAGAACATACTATTGTCACCCACGTCCAGGTTTAGCTAAACGCCCTTGTGTCGCACCTACTAAATGTCATCAGCATGTCACAGCACTGGCCATTGAAATGTCTTTGTAACAGTGGTTTTATGCTTTTATTAATGACAGCTGAAACAGGCCATTAAACTCTCCAAGCTAAGTGCGCTCTCTGCTCCCATTGGTTATGCCCATTCTATCTGACAAGTTACCAGGGGGATTCTGCTGCCGATTGGCCGTGCCGGTCCCATTGGGCTTAATATGATTGGATGTCTGGCTCTCCTTGACATGGCAGTAATGAAGGGTCATTGTACATCGTGACAAATAAGACACACAGGAAGTAGCAAGCACGTTTCAATGACAGCAGTGGCCAGACCATTTGTTTTTTTCGTTCCAGAAGACAGTGCTTTTGTTGCTAGGAAGTTCAAAATTCACACAGGCAGATTAGCAAGCGGTTTTAATCCTGCAGAATGCGCTGGATCCCTGGGCAGCTATAAACAGCTGGGCGGGAGTTAGCACTTACTGGATGGAGGTGGGTTCACAGAGTTAATTATCTTGTTCCGCTCGGGGAGGGGGCAGCGCTAGGCAGAGCTGCAAACTTCATGCCAATGACACTTATTTGAATTCTCAACAGTAAGCCCCATTCTCAGCACATAAGTTTTGTTAACTACGACAATTTCAATGTGATGTACTTGATTTTTACCATGAAAATTAACTAGTTCTGTTTTTCATGTTTAAGTGTTTATAGCACTTTTCACAACTTTCAGAGACCAAAGTGGAGTTTTGCCTTCACTGTAAAGCTAACAACAACTAGCGTGCCAACGGCGCACTTTCTGGTTCTCGGTTGATACACTTCTTTAGAATTAATTGCAGGCAGCACTCGGCAGTCTCATTTTATCCCCAAGTGGGGTAGAACAAAGTTTACTCAACTACATGAAACTAGTAGAGCCACTCATAACAACATAATGTAATGAATAAACATAAAAACAGGATATTGGTCAATTGATGTTTATGCATTCGGTGAGGGTGGCATGGGTGCCCGACAATGTTTTTACTGGGGTGCCACTGGAGCAGACAGAGCCTGGAGAGGTAGGAATGTGGTGAGGACAAGGACCTGCCTCTGCCCTGTCAAGAGTGTTCCAGGACACCATGTACAGCAGTGGTAAAGACATGGTATTCAACTTTGAGTCGGCCAAGTATTCAACCGGTGTAGTGCAAATAAGACATCCTGTGTAGCAATGTTGAACCAATTAGGTGCAATATGATGCCATATGTTCTGGAGGCATTCAAACGCCTGGGGAAATATGAACTCAAAATGGCCATTAAACTATACTGTGTTCTAATCCATACGTAGTGAAGACAGTACAATGTGTATTTAATCAACAACTGTCAGCTTACTTTGAGTTGCAATTGCCAGTGATTTTGTTAATAATAAATCAGGCAGTTACACAGTACAAAAGTACAAAATCTGACATTTACCATGAGTTAACATGCGCATAACATTAAGTGTCACTCTGCTATCAAGCACTCTGAATCCACCACAAATTTAGATAAAATTTCAGCTGTGATCATAAAGCTGAACTATTTTCCTTGGTGGCGAGTCTGCCATGCACTTGTCTCCATGGAGATGTTATTGCCTTGCTTAGAATTTTCTACAGTATGGCATTAAACTTGTCTATCTGGCAGACAAGCAGGTGATGCCATCAGGCCAATAACAACACCTGCAATTGAATAAATTAAATATGGACAAGTATAATACTTTACCGTGGAACATTCCAGGCAATTCATTAACATCAGCATCAAAACAAGTCGGTGGTGTACCCTGCATCATAATGAAACAAAGCACCTAAACATAAAGCATATAATAACAACAACATATCTGCATTAATTAGTTTAATATTCCAAGGCAATAGTACTTTTGGCAGTGATGATTTGTGTAATGCAGGTATTATTGTCAAAGAAACTGGGACAAACGTTGGGTGAGTGTAGCGTGCAGAGTGTAATCCAGGGGCCCCATTACACTCCCTCCCGGAGCCTCCAGAGCTGCTGAATCATCCACTCAAGTCGGACACACCAGTCGGATGCGCTCCAGTCGGACATACAGTAGGAGCAGGAGAGCGTCTAATTGCTGTGGGGAGGGGGTCTGTGCCAGGCTGCTACTCCTGTAATCATGTGAGGAGCAGGGTCTTGATTATAGAGACACGCCCAGTGCTGTGGAGCTCCGGAGCAGAGCAAGGCCTCACTCTGCATTCAAGTATATTATCCCAAAGGCTGCACCAGTGTTTGAAGTGTCCTGTGCTGTAATAGGCAGGGATCTTCCAACGACCAACAAACCACTGAGACCCACAGAACAATGACACCTGGGCACAAATGCGAGACATGGTCTCAACAGGACAAGAAATGAATTTAATCCCAAAAATAATATAAAGCTTTTCAATGTAATTTTGTATGGCCTAAAAATCATAACAGTGGTTGTCTTGCAGAACGATTCAGTCTAGACTCCAAAAAAGTGAACAAATATAATCTGTTTTTTGTTTGCCATTTTTTTCAGTTTTTTTTTCATTCTGAAAGCTGGTCACATACTGGAGGATTATGGCTTCCACAGTTTGGTCTTGGTGTCTATGATTGTGAATAATATCAGGATGTTTATTTTCACAATATTCATAACATTAAACTGTATACTGTGACATCCCTACTCTGAAAGACTGGAGAAAAACAATAACAAACAGCCACAATGTGTACAAGTTCATACACAGCCATTCACAAGTCCAGCATCTATGGGCCAAATACTGTGATGGGTTACAGCGGGACAGTGCAAAATGAGACTGAGGTCTACAGTGACGCACCACACCGACGCACCACACCACTATCTTCTTCCATTGGTGTATTTTAGAGTTCACATGAAGAGTGCTATTCATGCCACCCCTGAGTGAACTCCATCGGCAGTAATAAAAAAGGACTCTTCGAGAAACATTTATGTATTTTGTCCTATTATTTAACCAACTGCTAGACACAATACCTCAGTTATCTTCTGTTCTTATGTAATGTCCTTGGTCCAAACAAAAGCCACAGCTCCACATTTCACATTCTCAAACTTTTGATAAGCGGGAGAAAGTTTCAGATGTGGACCTTATAAGTCGCAGTGAAACACTTTCCCTGCCAACGCAACCAATAAACAAACTAATCCTCCAGTAATGCACTGCACAATACAGTTTGGGTAACAGTGTCAAGAAGTCAGGAGTTCACAGTAATCTTTAAGAATACACATTGTGATAAGGTCTTAATAGATAAGTCAGTCCTATCTACTAAGAGGCTCATGAACGGCGCCGTGAGTAACTGATCTAGTGTCGTCTCTATGGAGGTGTTATTGCTTTGCCTAAATAAGAATGTTACAGTGTGGCATTAAACATATACAAAGAGGCAACCCCGCTCACAGTAAAAATTAGGGCTACAGGTATCGATTATTTTAGTAATCAAGTTATTTATAGATTAATTACTTTGATTAAATCAAGTAATCTTACATTTTTTACCTTCCACAAAATATCCTTAAAACAATATTAGTTTTTTGTTATGGTCCATAGTTAAAACTAATTATTTTTTATACTTGAAATAATACATTCATTCTTAATTACACATCAATAGGGCCCCAAAACAAACATTTCACTTATGCGATGGGCCAGATCAAAATGTCCCTAGAATATTTATTATCAATTTACCTGTTAACAGGCAGTTACACTTCCTAATTACATTTTCATAGAAAATAAAGTTTTACATCTTCAGCTAAGATACATGTGTTTATCCTGCTGTGTTGTGCTTTGAGCTCCGTCTACAAAACCGAGGTAGAGTCATTTTGCAGTGCTAGCTCCGTGTGTCATTCACTTTAGCCTCCATGTCTTTGCCCCTCGTCGTGCCTCTGTTTTTGAACTGGTCTGATTCACCATCTCGCTCTTCCATGCTTTCGCACACAACAAAACTCTGCTCCCTAAACTCACTCTTGGATCTAAAATACACGCTTTCTTCACTGTTGTGGTGCTGTGCAGGCTCCGTGTGGAAACAAGTGCTGCAATGGTTCCGTGCACCCTGTGCGCTTCAGTTTCATGTGGTTATAACCTATTACAATTAAATTAATCATCAAGGCAATAATATAATTGATTTACCTGATTTCAGCCCTAGTAAGAATGCATGCGGTTCAAGACTTTTTTTTTTTGATAATAAAAACACCTGTAGAGAAATTCATGCTAAATAGATACCATACTGTGAATATTCCAAATCATGCAATCTGCTAAAACATCGTACCGGTTACCAGCATGTAGCGGACCCACCACTGAAAATGTTACAGTGTGTGCCTTTAATACCATAACTTTGAAATGCAGGAGAACGACACGACAGACATGACGGTAGCCTCTTACAGAGCCGGCTGTGTCAAGAAAAATGTCTAAATTCCCACAGCTGCATTAGAGTCGTGTACCCTTCGTTTGTCGCTCTCAAGCGCTGCTCCACACTCCAATCACTGCAGTGTAATGGCTCCGAAGTGCTACCCAAAGCCAGGCCCCCATTTACTGAAATCTGATCAGCCTCATGAATCTTTAACACGGCAAGTCACTTTGGGATGTGGCCCTGGATCTCACACAGAAACAGGGAGTATAGCTGGAAGCAAAGACCCAGAGTCCAGGGATTGTAAAATTGATTAACTGATATAAATAAGTGGCTCTTCACAACAGTGCGCTCACCCATTTATCTGTGGTCCAGGGCAATGCCAAAGGGAACTCAGATGTCACTGTGGAAACATGACTTGTTGAAGTTCAGAGGAGAATTTGCTAATAAAACATTAACTACAAGGCAAACTATCAGTAGACTACTTATAATGCAATGTAATGTATTATTGAGAAATCTAAAAACAAGGTCGGAATATCCAACTAAATGTTCTAAATATTCACATTTTCAACCCACTGCAATCTATGTTGAGACATTAGAACAAAAACTCATAGTTTGACAATAGAACACAATGGTATACTATGTAAACTGTGGTCTAGGATTGCACATTATATCACAATCAAATCGGAATTTGTGTTGCCGCAATTGTCAAATCACAAAAGTTGTAACTAAATATAATCAAATCTGCAAAGAACTAAATATCCTGTCTTTTATGGAAAAGATCTTGATGTACCTGTAGATTAGACCTGTACCAACATGTTCTAAAATGCATGGGATTCATATGTTAGTTAATCAGGTCATAATTTTGTCCAAGCTTTAATGTTCCTGGGGTTGTTTATAATGTGCAGTGCACGCTAAACTGAATCATCCTTTAAAACATGTATGTAAAATCCAATTGCAATACATGACAAAAAAACCAAACAAAAAACAACTGACAAGCATGTTGATGTATAAAGAAAATGCTCTTACCTTGGTTTAGTCCAAAGAGTCCCTCAGGCCATTGCAGCAGGACGATAACGCTAGGAAAGCTTTAAGCATTGTCCACTTCTCCCTGCTGAAAAAAAAAAAAAAAAAACAAAAACAGAGTTGGCAACCAGCACAAACTATACATTTGAAAAGTTAATATGTATTCTGTAATATGAGTCAAATCTATGTTTAGGTAGATATAGTTAGGTTTTGGTTAGGCCTTTAAACAAGTTCTTGTTACAAACTTGGAACAGCTAAGGCTAACATCCCCGGGCACATCTTATCTGTTTGCATTGAGTTAGCATGAAGCAGACAGTGGGCTTATCTCCGCTGGGACCTTCAAGCTTATTACACTGTAGAACAATGTGCCTTTTTAATCTGGGCACACAATTAATTAGACAAGAAAAAAACTTTCAAATTTAAACCATATTCCCTTTTGGATAATTAGGAAAAGCAACCAAGTCCAGAGAAAGTCCCAGCTAGGCTATTTGAAACTTTTGAAAGTACTCAGAGTAATCCGGGCCTGGGTGATTTCTTCCTAAAATACCTGCCAAGTGTGCGGGCTGAGGAATGCGGCGCTCATGTGATGTCATCATGTGCTGACATAACTGTGGAGTAAACCGATTCCCCTTCTGAACCCTACGCAACATCACAGCCAACAGCGATGCGGAAGAAAGTTGATATATTTACTATTTCTAAGCCAGTGCGCTGAGATCTGCCACTGTGACTCACTGTATTAACCACACAAGAATCAACACAAGAAAGTAGATCAATAGCTATAAATATTCAGCAGTAATTTAGTGCAATACAACGTCTTATTTTGATACCAATTTCACAACTTCCTTCCTCTTTCTCCTCTTCCCACTTGGCATTTAGTTCTCATCATTGGAGGAATTTCCCTGGGGCCTTAGTGCTGTCACATGCTTGAGCTCAGTCCAGCTCTTGATCTGTGACTGAGTGACAGAATAAGGTGCAGAACGGAGAAAAGGGGGCATAATGAACTAGTTAAAGACTAATTATTGTCACTTCGAACTAAACTTCTAATAACTTTTCTTTGAAGGTGCCAGTGACAAAGTTGAAAGACTTTTGTCTCGCTAAAAGCACAAAAGGATTATCAAAACCTCTGCTGAGCTCACAATCGTACAGATAAAATACACTTGAAGGTTTACAAGAGATGGTCTTCCTAGTAATGAGCATGTCATATCCAAGGAATTTATGCCATTCACATATAATCCGGAAACATATAAGAACTACATGTAGGGCTGTCTAATAGTCTAATAGTTTATCTGTGACAGATGACTGAATGTCAGTTATTCTTGGATCTTTTTAAATCGAACGGTTGTGGACCTCTCTCTCTGAAAGCAAATAGTTTGGAGGAACACATTTGATTTTTTTTTTTTTTTTTTTTTTTTGAAATCATTAAAAGTTTGTTTATATTCAGGAATAGAATACTGAAAGCCATTTTATTAGTTTATAATGAGATGAAAAAATATATAAATTTGTTCTATCGCCCAGCCCTACCTGCTTGCTTTGAACTTTCCACACCTGAAGCTTTTGTTTATTGACCATCCCTTGCGGCTAGAGTATGCTGTGTGTGTCGCAATCCTACAAAAATGACAAAGTCTTGCACCCACACAAAAAAAATAAATAAAGAATTTCTTTAGCCTCATACCAAATGCAATCCTAACTTTTTTCTGAGGTAACAAAACAGGTAATGTTTTATATTATCACCATAGTAAGGCCTGTCTCAATTATTATATCAATTTATCATTCAATACATGGAAGCTGCAACAACATTTTTTTGAGGTCAGTGTCTGTCATCTTTGCACTTTGCAAAGATGACAGACACTGCATTGCAAAAATTTGGTAATTTTTTGATTATTTTTTGGCAATATGATAAGATTTAAGCTGTAAAAGGTTGAATAAATCACTTTTATGACTTATTATAGATACAAACTAAGTTCTAAAGTGTCTCATTCTATTAATTTATTGCAGCTCATGTTTTTTAACAACATTGTACATTTATAATAGTTTTTGTGGTTTAAATCTAAAATTTGTTTCAACTACATTGTTTATCGTCTATATTTTCTTCACCAATATATCACACTTCAAAATTTGTTATCGAGACAGGCCAAACCGTAGCTGGTAATGGTGCAGAACCAGTTATGTGACACAGCCCCCACCCACTGAGCTTTGTCTACCTGTCACTTCTGAAGTGAGACTCGCTGCTGAAATCGGTTATCGTGTGAAAAAAATGACTCATGATTCACACAGCAACATATGCACAAACTGTAAAAACCTCCCACAATTAAACTTGTGTCGTGACTCACAATTAAGGAATGACAAATCTGAAATGTTTGATTACAATACCAGAAAAGCTGCCCACATTGCAATGAACACAGTACCTACACAAGACACTCTTAGGAGAATCTCAGTTTAAGCAGACACTGACTCCATCTGTTAATGGGTTTAGCAGAAGGTCAAAGAGCACCAGGTGAAGAGTTCACGCTCCCCTTAAACATGTAAGATAACTGCTAATCAACAGCTTCATTATTTAGTATTCATGGTTGTATTAGTTCCAGTTGTGCCAGCAAGATTGCAACCATTCAAATAGCAAAAGGATGTTATTTAGTTAGGTAATTTAAAGGTAGTCCCCATAGTCGTGTGTTTAAAACCTGGCAACCTACTATGTTCTATTCGGCTGTTAATATTTCAGTTCTGCTAATGCACCTGGGAAGGTTTTAAATGTCTACTGCAAACTGAATCTTGATTTTTACAACATGCATCATAAAACTAATGGGGCAACAGTGGCTTGGTGGTTAGAGCGTTGGTCCCCCAACCCGAAGTCCCGCTCGGACCAAGTTCTGTCAGTGTGTCCTTAGGCAAGACACTTCACCCACATTGCCTAGTATGAAAAGTGGTGTGTGAATGATTGGTGGTGGTTGGAGGGGCCGTGCTTCCGTCAGTCTGTCCGAGGGCAGCTGTGGCTACAATAGTAGCTTACCATCACCAAGTATGGAGTGAATGAATAATGACTAATGTAGAGCTTTGAGAGGCTTTGACAAGCCTATAAAGCGCATTACAAGTGTAAGGCATTATTAATGCACACTGTATTTAGGAGTCTTTTCTCAAAATTAAAAGCTCTATGACCCGTCTTTGAACATAAGAAAAACATTTTAAAAACTGTTGCCATCTCTAAGTGACACTGACAATGCCAACAGACTCAGTACTAATCAGGTTCACATAGGACAAAAGGCCAGATAGTTCATGCACTAGAAATTGACCATAATGGTGGGGTCAGCAAGGGGCTAAATGTCAGTGGAGCTCCTATTGGGTGCCTTCTGAAGGGCCCTGCTAATGGCCCCAAACTCAATAAGAATTAGGGCTGATGGGTGCCCTAATGAAAACACCTCAGCTCCTCCGCATTTGGCCCAGACCTTCGTCCAAAGCAATTACTCACAAATTAGGTTTCATTTAACACGGCCAAGAAGCTCTGTGACGCTAGAGATAAGTTACGAGTATAAGTGTGACTCAAGATGGTTAGAAATGCTACAGATACCACTGAACAAAGCACAAATACCACGCACACAGGAGAGAGCGATGGCAAATATGAATGGAATCTGGTTGTACTGGGCTGTGACGGACTATTGCTGGGTTTACGATGACATTCTATAGGCCTATCATGTTTAATAGAAATCTTACAACAACGAAAAATGCAATTGTTTTGTTTGTAAGTCACACAGACATCACAACACAAAACACAAGCATTTATCAGTTTTATTTTTTTGCCAGAATAGAAAAGCTATTGTGGGTTGATATGGACTTTTATGAGAGTCTCAATTACCTGCCAATATTTGAAAACAATTACCGCTGTCATTGTTCAAATAAGACTTGAATGTGAAAAAGCTGGAGGCCTACACTTTCCCCTTGGAGTGCAAACAAGCTGTAGAGGAGATGACTGGTGCTCGGTGACATCAGAGAGTGAAGACACGCTCACCGTAAAGCAGGGTTTTATTACAAGATGGCACCTGGCCAGCACATTTCTATTGGCACTGGCGCACATCTGGAGGAGCAGTGCCAGGTGCCCACACAGCTGTTGCTCTCATATGCAACAGGTGGCCACTGCAGTCGTGACCTGGGGGGCAGTAAACACACCGTGGATGTCCCATAACTACAGTGAAGAAGAGTGCATGGCAACCAGGGCAGTCAGGGAGACAAGTGCCAATCTGTACACCAGCTCCACAAAAGCACAAGCTATTTTAGACATGGAGAGCACAAGAAACTTGTGTTAGTATAAAGCCAATATACTGCCTTATGAAATGGTATATGGATGTGTTTGGATGAGTTGGCAAAAACTCAAACTATTAGAGCGAATTTGTGCTTGGAAGGGAAATTTGATAGCAATTTGTAGGACAAAACACCAAAACACCACACTAAATGAGCAACAGCGTGACATAACCAGACTTGAATTTCCACGCATAGTTAGAACCAAAAGCTAAAAGGTTTCATGCATGTAAACACAATGACTAATGTCCAATGAATGGGGTGTGGGCTGAACACAGCTGATGGTCCAGTGACAGATCATTGGTCTTGTGACCACTGTGTGTGTCAGATGCACAGCCATTGTGCATACTATTGAGAACTGCGTATGCTAAGAGTCCTGCTGTCAGCCATGACTGGTAGTGCAGAGTTCCGGTGGGGGCTCCGGGCTGCGCTGTGGAGGCGGGCTCAGGATAAGGAGGTGCTACATGAGACCAGAGGGATCAGCTGACACAACTATGTCGCCTTTATCAGCCTCACACTCACTGTGTGACAGGGCATTTTCCCGAGTTCACACAGGAACAATCTGGAAACTGTACTCAACAATACAAGAATCAAATACAGAATATAGTATTCAATTAAGAGCTTCTGTAAATTTGATTTACATGATATTTAACACAGAAAATGGTAAAGGTTTTGACAAATTAGCACAACTCAAAAAAGGCCCACCTAAAGAGATCCATAAGTGTAGCCCAGAGCAGGATGAACAGATTTCAGTACAATATGAAAACACCAACCAATACAAATGCTGAGACATTCCTTTAGTTAAAACCAAGTGAACATCAAATTGATCCAAATATGCATTTTTTTTAAAGATCAGAAAGTCTGCAACACACTGCAAAAATATTTAGACAGCACACATCATGAAAGGTTCAGTGTCAATAGTGGCTAGTATATAACAGTATAATACATTTATAGAATCACTGAGCCACCAGTAAGTCCTGTACCACTGACAAACACAAGCACCTTGCATGCTGATGTAGAGAGGCAAAGTGTGCACAGGCTAATAATCTGCAATGCACGTTTGGGAGGTGGACTCTAAACCCTGGCATTACCTGATTAAGTAAGCTGCTGCTGCGACTGTAGAACCTGTAATTGGACCAGACAGACCAAAGAGCAATGGCAGCACTCTCTTCTGACAGGTAGAGCGTACTAAAAAAGGTCCACATTAAAAGAAGCATGTTCAAAATGAAAATGCACCATCTTAAAAGCCCTGACCAATGAAGAACCTGGGCCAAACCAAACAGGACTCTGCTCTTTCATTTGACTGTGCACCATCGATCATCCTGAACTCTGGTAACTGGTCCAATATCTGATTTGTGAAGAGACAGCGCAGTGCCACAGCCTCCTCCTCCTCCTCCTGTGTGCCGCCTTTGTAGAGTATTCCACAGCGGAGAAATGGGAGGAGGTGGGTTTGTTTTGACGGCCCACGCCTTCAGGTGCCAAAACCTCAAACCTCTGGAGAAGACATGAATGAAAACAGAAGCTGCAAATCAGACAGACATCAACAAGATCTGAGTGTGAGACCAGGAAGTGCACATATTTAGGAAAACAATACAACCAAGCATGTCTTCTCTTCTGAAATTTACAGGCATCTCAAATTGTTTTGCTTTGCATCTTTCATTGGAGCAGAGACATTTCACAGAATATGTAAACAAGATGGTAATGATGCAGTGTATTGACTTGGTGAATGTAACAATCCCCTCACAAAGGGTCTTGAGATATTCAACTCTTTTTTTCTTTGCATCAGTCCCCAACAAGGATGTAATTGTAAGTTAATTCAGTATACTGTGACTCTACAGACAATACATTGGCATCTGCAGAAGAGAAAAAAAATAGTTCTGATGTATGCAAGTATTGTACAAGTCTTTTTTTTAATAATTATACCATGTATAGAGTGGCAACATTTTGAAAGCCACTGACACCAGTCAAACCAGTTTGTTGGCACTGGGCCATCTGAGGTAACACAAACATGATGCTGTGCATCAGGTGTGTGGTGCCTTGAGAAACAGGCTGAGATTACTTGAGTGGCATAGTGCCAACACAGTACAGAGAGGCATCGCCAATCTTATATAACCAAGCTCATTTTATCCAAATGCAGGAATCGTTATTCAAGATTACTTAAGACTCTCCTGTCTTGAAAGCCCGTTTGTTGCATAACAAAAAGGGAGCAGTCATTTAAGACATATGTGTTAATAACTAAAATAAAACTGAGAGCAGCGTTAATATATAAACAACATCTCAGATTTCAATTATAAAAACAAACACTGTGGTCTGTATCTTAAAAATGATCAAATACAGAATGAACTATAAACAGTTATGTTTGGACTACACAGGACGCTTGAGGAGATTCTGTATATTGCTGAAGCGGTAAAGCAAGATAAAGCAGGCAAAAAGCATATTATAGGTCAGTAAGAGAACAGTGCTGAGTCAGCAGATCAGAGGGAAGAGAGAGAGGGATCCTGCTGGTCAGAGTTTGACCCTCACAATGTGCACAGCATAAAAAGGCACAAAGTGAAGCCTCACATTCCTCTGGCTTTATGACAGCAGAGTGGGAAATGCTCTGTACATGACACTGCAGCCAACTCCGCCTCCTGCTCCGCACACAACACTTAAAGCTCCTTTCCGGGACACCACTGTATACCTCATTTTCACAGCGCCATGTTTGTGGACCACCCACTCCAGCAGGCAGCTTACTCAGGCCAGTCCTCGCTCTCTCCCTCCTCCCATGCCAAGGATTCCACCCTGAGCAATGGGAAGGGTGCCAACCACATGCTAGCACCCTCGCTAACACCCAGCGCAACAAACGCATTGTGGCAAAGAAGAAAGTGATCTAAGCTCTCACAGATACCAGTTCTTCAAGACTGTTTTAAAATATGCATCAAGTATTAAACCAATAATTAAATATTTACATTAACAGATTTAGCCATTAGAGTTTAGTACTTAGCAAAAGTAGCAACAGAAAGCTGGCAATGCTAAAACTAAAAGAGCAGCGCGTTTAAAAAGGGTAACAGGTATTAGAGCTACAATATTGTACAGATAAGCAACACTGCGCTTGTGACAGCTGCAAAAGCATTGTCACACTGGCAGTCATGTCAGCTTTGTTCAGGCCAAACTGGAGCAGGGCACCTTCTTAGCATTGAGCAGCAGACACCACAATATCATTTGGCTCTCTGGATCAATATGCACTTTGCTGTGGCTGACCTACATACAAGGAGCAGTGAGACCTCCACCAGCACAAAGACCACCCCAACCTGCGCCTCTATGAGAACACAAATGCATTACACAACAAATCAAAAATACAATTCATAAAAACATGTGAAGGAATACAAAAGGAGAGAATGAGCTAATTTATGCTGATAAAAATAAATATTGATACAGAAGAGTAGAAGCTATTCCAGGAACACCACTGGAGAACTATAACTGCAGTTAGCAAGTTTAAAGAAAACATTATGTTGTACTGTATCATCGAGTTACGGGATCATTCTCATTTCAAGAGAAATGAAAGTCCATTTCTAGACTTTGAAGCAGTGAATTTGATTAGAAGATGCCATTGAGCAAAACAGTGCAAGTAACTGAACTGCAGATCTGGTTATTGTTTGGACACTTGGCTCTTCTCGACAGAGAGTTAAACCGGCTCTTGTTCAACACTGGCTGTGCACACAACAAGACTCTCCCGCACATTTAGCAGGATGGAGCAGGATGGCTGATTTGAGGTCAGCCGCTGCGACACAATGACGATGTGCCTCGAAGCAACGTACAGGCGGGAGTTAAACGCGCGCCGCTCCGCCTCTTTCGTGTCAGAGCCCTTCTCATTTTTCCAGTGGATCCTCCACTCCATGCAAGAAACCTGCCCATTACCCTGAGCTCATCCCTCACGGCCACCCAGGACCTGTCACAACCACTGTCTCCATGGCGACGTGAACGCAGACACGACCAGGGTGAGATGCCCAGCGAAACAAGGCACCACACACACGTATACTGTATGTATTGGGGGGAGGGGGAGTGTGGTGACAGGAAGAATATACAAGGCAGACCCTATAGGAGTTTATGTGATTGGCAGATAACAGCAATGTGAGGCGTTTATAGTGTGTTCACTTGTGAAGAGTTCACAGGCTGCCTGCTGTTTGTCTGACCACTGTCATTGTCAAAGCATGACATGTATCAATATATATACACAACTAAAAACAATGACTTAAGAATTCAATACTCATCACCTAATTTACATAATTGCTACAAAAATCAATGGATGCTGGCACACTTTCCAGTTGTGAATTTAATTTGATTACAGTGGCTGCATTTATTTACATGACTTGTTGTGATTTTGGTCAATTCTGTCAGTGGCCAACCTCAATGTATTTGGTTTCATCAGAGGAAAACTGGATTTTGATGTGACTACAAGTCACTTAGGTGATTAATTTAAGCACAGCACTACTGGAAAATAAAAATACTGTAAAACTAAATGCAATATTACCTGGAGTGGAGCAGCTGATTCAAGTTAACATTCACAAAAGAGAAGACGGATGAGAAATCAGGGACAAGCTCGTCATTTTCAAGCTCACTTCAAAAATGAATCAAGGTAATGTAATTAATAAAAAGGAAGATGTAGAGACATGAGAGATACATTAGTAGAAAACAGTGTCAAGAAGAAAGCATAGTATTAGTATTTCTTGTGAATGTGAATACTAGTGCCATTTTGAAAATACATTATTAGGTGTCTTACAAAGTTAATACGAAAGGATTTCAGCATTTCCCACAGGTTTATAGTAAGACTATGTTGCCATAAGTGCTCCATATTTTAATAATTTTATTTAATACACTATTTTGCTGTATAAATGTGACTTCTTGCCACTACTGAATAAAAAAAAAAAAGCACTGATTACAGATTAAAATTGGCTACTTCTATATGTTTATGACAACACTACAAGTACTATTTGTTTTACTATTTTTTTGCTCAGCTAGTTTTTAAGACTAAGGGGGTGAAAACTTGACTACGGGGGGCCATTTGATTTAGAGCAACAGTCCACATCAAAGCACACTGGTGTGACTAGCCCACCACACAGATTATTCCATGTTAAATGGACTTCAATGAACAGAACCAAAGAAAACATTGATTTAAAGTTGACAATGCTGCTGTTTGATGCTGCATATGTTCACATACATAAAAATTAACAATTTATTATAAAAAAAAAAAAAAAAAGAAAGAAAAAAAGACAAATTCAAAGACTAGTAATATCCAGCAGAGCAAGGGTCAAAATATTGAATTGCTAAAGTGATGCAATGGGCAAAGGTCGCTGATTACAACAAGGGTTTAGTTCCAAGTGCACAGTCAAGCTACTGATTTTGATGAAATTACCAACATCTAAACATAGGCAGAAGAGAGACTAAATAAGAGTTACTAACCCCAACAATGAGAGCAACAGCTTTGTTTTAAGTATAGAGGAAACAAGATTATGTCAGAGCTCAGCAATAAAACACATACCTTTTGTCTATAGTGTAAAGTCTTGGAACAGTTCATGTAGGTAACTGCCTAAACATGAAGTTAGCAGAGGCAGCGTGAGAACAGCTACCCTCTATTACACTTAAATAAACACATACCAGCTCAGATGAATTCCTTAACTGTGACAATACCGACACACTCATTCCTGGTGAATGCTATATCAGTAAGCATCAAGTCATAACCTAATTGTACACAGCCCACAGTCTTATTGAATGGTTGGGTCCCACTTACAGATAAATCATCATCAAGTAATTAGTTGGTTTTATTTCTGGATTTCAAATGCAGTGCAAATTACAATCATTAAGCTGTAAAGGTAGTGTGCGCTTTGTGGTGTTGTGGAAACAATTAAAGTATAGAGGACATTAGTAAAAATGCCATTAGATTTTGAGAAAACGAATCAATAAATATTATGTCATCAAACGTACCTGACCGGAAAGCATCATTTCCTGACATACAAGCTGTGATACTGCTGTCCCGAGCAGAGGAGTGACACGAGTGGTGTGCACCATAAAGTGGGCATATTCATGCTACAAAAACTGCTCAACTGGTTCCACAAGACGAGTTTCTGCATTTGACAAGAGAGCGCTGACAATCATCGAAATGGCACAAGCTGTCGGCCTGTACATTACTGAGCATGAAGGCTCACACAACAACCAAGTGCAACCTACTCTTACACTCAGCCTTAATGCTACAGCGCCAGGCTACAGCGGGTTTATTCTAACTTTAATGCGCAGCTGAACTTCTGATAACCAAAATCAGACTCCAAAACAGGACATTTCAGTAAGATCAGCATCCATAACACAACTTTTTGGTGTGATCTGTAAGGCGGGTTTATCAAACACTATCCACAGTTGTTGTGTACAAAGCTAATTAGTGGTTAAAACAACCATGAAGCTGGAATGAGACTCGGGCCACTTCACCGCTAAAAACGCGATGTAATAAGGCTAATGTGCGCAACTTGGAGAAGTGCCGTGCTAAAAGTCCATATGTTTAAGTGTGGAAGCAGCTCGGACTCTCACATTTTCTCACAGTCGAGCTGCAGCCACAGTTAGCATGCTAACTCTGTGCTGCTGCTGACGAACTTCGCCCGGTGTCGTCTGCACGGTCACTCGCTCACTCAGCACAAAAAACAATGACATATGAAACTATTGTGCACGCACTCATTTACTTTTCACCCAACGCACACATGTCCACGCGTGCCTTTAGTGTCAGGGGTTGAAGCACACAACAGGATTTTCCCCATAAGATCGCTGTCTTAGCCCTGTAATGTAAGTTGGCTGCAGAAAACACTATTGACACGGGTAGAGAGCTTAGCCAAGAAGCTAACGGTTGCTAATAAGCTAACACTGAAGCAAGAGCCTGTGCCAGACAGACACACAACCGAGATTGAAGACATCGCACTGAAGCATAGATTTTACAACCAAAACATCAAGTGCCGTGTGGAGAAACGGCATCGGTGTGTGTAGCTACTCACATTGAAATACTTTGGCGTGTGTCTCCGCGGTTAAATCCCGTTTAAAAGAAAGTGATCTGACCTTCGCGGTAGTGAAACAACATTTCTGCTGGCTAACTGTGCCGCCATGTTACTCCTGCTCTGCAAACCAATGCTGAGTGTTTATCTGGTGGTAGCTGCTATCCTCCCCCACAGCGGACCACATCACGGGGCTCACGGTATCACCTCCGTCCGACTGTGCCAGCCCAGCACCCGGGGACTTACCTTTTAGGACCACACCACCTCCCGGAGCACTATTTTGATGACTACTACATTTTAATTATGTCACGGGAATATCTAATGTCAAAACAGCCAGCACTAGATGATCAGCTGTGTGAAACTGTCACAGGCTTTAGGCTTTCCCCACAGCATTAACTTCAGTGAGATCCAAATCATCTACAGAGCTTTATGTTATTTAACAACAGATAATAATCAAACACACTGTTACGCATTATTATTTCTAAGTAGTGAAAATACTGTATCAATCATACACAGTTTGTTGTGTTACATTCATTTACCTAATATCTAAACAATTGTTTAAAAACAAATACATATATATCTATATGTCTCTCTCTCTCTCTCTCTCTCTCTCTCTCTCTCTCTCTCTCTCTCTCTCTCTCTCTCTCTCTCTCTCTCTCTCTCTCTCTCTCTCTCTCTCTCTATATATATATATATATATATATATATATATATATATATATATATATATATATATAAAAATTGTCTGTAGATTATTCTCCACAAAATCATGTCGCCTCGGTCCAATTGCGCGCTACTCTTTGCGCTTAGACTACTACAGTAGCCTACTTGAATTGCCCAAAGGGATTTTTTTTGCTTATTTAATAGCCAACATACACTGCCCTACTTATTTATCCACCTTGGTTTAAAGCCTGGTCAACTGTCCATGAATCAAACGCCAGGCGTTTCTCTCACTAAAAATCTGTGCAATAGTGCCACCAAGAGTTTAACTGTATCAACTTATAAAACAAATAAGCCCATAGGCTTTAGTCCAGCTGGTCCTTGGCTAAAATCTTTGTTCAAAGTACGTGTTACTTGGTCAGATCTGCTGTCTGATTACATTTGCAATTTTCTGCTACACCCAATAAACATGACACACAATGCAGAGGCTTCTTCAATAAAACATTTTATTTATCATGACAGATAAAATCTCCAGAAAATATAGGCTATTGGTACACTGCTAATGGCAGTGTGTCTTTATAGGATCTAACTGTACAATAAGGGCTAGTACAGCTTATAAAAGTAGAATCATTTCATGGCATACTGTAGGCATAAATTAACCAATCAGGGTATTCCTTGTTTGGCACAGTCTGTGGTAGTACGAAAATATTCTTATTTCCAGACATTGTTGTTACATCAAGGCTAAGTCTCATGAAATCTACAACAGTAAAGAAAATTAGGAGAATTACATTCAAATAGGAATGTTTGTCACAAATGAAATCAAATACACCAGATAATTTTACAGCTGCAAACAAATCAGCATCTTCAATGCACTCATGGCAATATATCCTACTGCCAGATGTTAAGACCTCCTGTGAGTGGTCTGGACAAACCACTCTGGTGTAATGGAAACAATCATCCTATAAAGCAACCTAAGATTATGAAATAATGAAAAAAGAAATAACTCGCAAGACATTATTAATAAATCAAAAGGCAGTGAGAGGCAGGGTGGTGGAAAACAAACAAAACAATCTGGAATGCCCTGTATTTTGGGAGAAGCACAAAGTGACAAAGTGTTCTTAAAATTTCACTGCCACTGTTAATGTCTTCATCATTAGGCACTTTTGAAGTCAACAAAATTGGTGGCCTTTTTCCAAAATGGCACAGCAGCACAATGCATATTGAACCAAGGAGTGTTGGAGAACTTCCAACCGGCCAAATTTATGTTGATGTTCATGTCCAGTGGGGAGGCTGAGGAGGCTGAGGAAGCTGAAGACGCGTACCACAGCAGAGAGCCAGTGAATCTGTTGGAAGGTCCGGGCAGGGCACGGGGAGTTTAAGCAACTGTTTATTAAACGCTTTCTTATGACGATTTCTCTTTCCTTGCTCTCGGTGAATCATGAGCATGAACTCCATTTACTCCATTAGCTGAAAACAGAACTATTGGTAATACTTTATATAATAAAGTATACTATATATGTATATATATAATTTATACCACATGCCAAAAATGCATTTGATTTACCTTTGTCTTTCTTTGATTTTCCCTTGTTGATAACCTGCTTCTTCTTGAGACTCTGGGCTTCAGCATGCTCTCTCCACCGACGCAATTGGAATTTGATAAATTTCAACATCATAAAGGCTTGGGTGAGGCAGACGGCAGCGAGCACAGTGATCCTTTACAGAAACAAAAACAACATACAAACTTTTACCCCAGTCCATCAAGACAATGTATAAAAATGTACATCAATTTTCACATGCAACTAGAATTGGTATCTGTATTACCCCTTTTTTAGGGGAAAATACAGATGCCAATTCTATTAAGCAAGAGGTACATATTCCCTATATACTGTAATAAAACAACTAAAGGTTGTTCTAAAATGTAGGCAAATCTTGTAGGCAAATGTTACAGACAATAGGGTAACGTATATAGCCTTATATTGGCTTATATGCTGCGAGTTTAATGTAAAGTTCCCACACACTAATCACTCACTTACCTAACAAAGAGTATATTAAAGTTTCCTGCAGCCCAGTCAAAGCCTTGGTTCTCAGCATTGGCAAGGCCAAATCCAACCGTGAGGACAGACAAGGATAGAGTGAGCAGACGCCCAAGGACAAACAAGACCGCCCACATGGTGAACCTAAAACACAGAAATGAGTTTTACAATATGCAACACATTCAATTTATACTTTATTTTGTACATTAAATACTTACCCCATTTGTCGATTCTCATTGCTGAAGTAGATCAAGCGGGAAACATGGAAAAGCAGCTCAACAAAGTAGTGCAAGACAAGCAAAACCAGGCCCAAGCGATTCAAGCTATAAACAAAAGCCACAATTACATTTGTCCTTATCTGAAATATATAATTTTGGAACTACAAAGATTTTCCATGTTCAAATTACCATTACTTATTGCATAATTTTGAATTCGGCAAACAACCAAAATGTTGCAGTCACTAAGTAAAGGTGTTAAGAAAAAAGTGCTTACTTCAAAATGTAGGCCCCCGCAATGTGGACCAGGTAGAGGAGGATGTACACAAGCTGACGTGGAATATCCTCCTAAGGCATACACAGAAAGAATAGCAGGTCAAAAATATTTACAAAAGTGTGGCTTGGGACTTAAGGGGAACAATTTTGAAACTGTGTGGTATAAACAAGGAAGATAGTCAGGGAATGGCCCAAGACAATATAAATGACCAGTTAATTTGTTCCAAAACTAGAAGGTAAACAACTCACTTTCTTTGTTTTCTGAAAGTAGAGTTCAGGAAGAGCATGCAACCAGTAGCCCAGCTGACAAATGTAGAAGAACTTCATTTGAAATCTGAACGGAAAGGTGACACAAAACATAAAAAGTGGTTACATCGACAATTTTTAAAAAAAGCAAAGTCTGTGTAAGACTTTCTGCAAATGTATGAGGTACAGTGTAGAAGAGAGTGCACTTACGGCATCAGAATGTGGGGATAATCTTCCCACAGGGTGACAGGGTTAGATAAAAAGTTTTCCTAAAAGGACAGAGAAGAAGTTCAGTGATTTAAAATCAGCCTTTGGGGATGGCAAGACTGTTATAATGAAAGGTTTTGTTACACTTACAGATACAAGGATGCTAGCTCCCCAGCTGAATGAAAACAGATAGAAGGCACTGAGCTGTCCAGACTCATTGAACTTGCTATGCTTTGTTTTAGAGAAATGCTTCTTCTTGTTAATTTTCTAAATGTAAACCAGTACAGAATGCACAATTAAATACTGCTATTGCTATTTTGAATGAATACCCATCTATTTGCATGTGGTTATATTACTCACATCCAACACATATTCCTGGATGATTGCATGCATGATAATAGCCACCAGCATGTAGAAGAAGATGGTGGCCAAATCTTTGATACCATGTTGAAAATGGTTAATAGTTGTCTGCTCCGGGCCTTCTGTAGAGAGAAAGTATATAAATGTCAAGTATTATTTAAGAAGAAGAAGAAGAAAAAAAGCCTTCTGTGAGCCTTCTGTGCTTGACAATATCATGTCAGATATCAAATACAATAGATGTACCCAAAATTTGCATGGACTGACAAGTAGGAACTAACTTGCCACATCATGGGTAAGTAAAACAAGAACTAAAATGCAAAGTCACAAAAGTCATTGAATTGTTTGTCATTTAAACATTCTATAAATAAGTAACAAGAAAGGTAGGTACATGGCAAGATAACAGAAGAATTACACAATTTGTTAGCATGTTGCAAACGACCAGGATGTGAAAATGCACTGTAAATTAAGACTGGGCTTGCACTTATGTATAGGAGGTCAAAAGGAAGGAAGCTGATAACTTGGCCTGCATCATCCTCAAGTGAACTTAAGTCAGGCAAACAAAACAAAAAGGAGCTCTGAAACTGGTTTTGCAAAAGCAGTAATTAAAATGAGACAAAACACTCAGTAGGTCATAAAAAATACAGTTAACATTTTACTTACCATTTGTTGTTATGGTGACATTGTGCTGGATGGTTATAAAGCACACCGCAAACTTTGAGGTTATCTGCAAACCAAGAGAGGATTTTAGCATTGTAATTAACAACCACAACTTTGACTGATTTATGCTGAAAACAGGTAGTTTTCAAGTAACATTAGAACAAATAAGTTGATCCAAAGACTACATGACATCAGCCATATGCTAGCATTTACAAATCTAATTTGGTTATATTTTGTTTTACATTTACTTATGTGCACTGTTGTATAAAGCAGTTTGTTGTTTTAATTTCCGCATCGTTTTTTATCCATGTTGTCTAGTTTGATGATCAGCTGTAATTATACACACTCAAAATTCACAGTGATGAAAAGTGACGTCGTATTTCACATTAAATGTTTTACTGAACACCCCGTACCAAGTCGCGGCATTTTAAAGTTAAAATAATGCAAAATGTATAAATGTATCAGTACGTCAGTCCGTTACTGGTGGATAGTGCGAAATAAAGAGCAATCATTTCCAACTCGCAATAACAAATAACTTTATTTTGAATAGTTGAAACCGGAAGTAGGAGTCGTTTAGTTTAGCTTAATGGTGATGGCACCTTTTGCATTGAAGATGAAGCACTGAGAGCAAGAGTAACCCTGAGAGAAAGTAGTAAAGAAATGTTGCGGAGAGTAGTTTAGTTAAAACTTTCAGAGCTCGCCTGAGTATGTGTTGTAAAAGTTTTAACAATTCAACTCATCAGTGGCCAGTTTCAGTTTTGCTTTAGTGATGACAGTCCTCCTGCTCGCTCGTTGTGTGATTGCCACGTAACACATCTGTGCGTAAAGAAAGTCGGACTGGTCTTGATCCACCATGCTGCATTAAAGCCAATAACGGCCTCATATTCTCTCTTTGTACATGCATAAAAATAACTACAAAAACAGTTTCATTGCGTACAAAAACTTTAGTTCCCGAGAGGAAGTAGAGTAAAGAAAAGATGAGACAGCCATGTCAGTTTCCAGAAGAAGGAAACATTTGCGTGCGGACTTTCAGTGGATTGGATCCCAGTAAAAAAAAAAAAACTATTCAACATGCGGACAGGACTTACCTCAAACATTAGTCCGAGGAGGAAGACCATCGCAACACAGGACACGATGTCTGCATGATTTTGGATCACAAACTCGTGGCTCATCACCGGCGGATTCTTGTTCGTGCTCTTTTTTCGGATCCCCATCTCGGACAGATTTGGTGGAACTTTGGCTTCTTTTCTTGTATATAAAGTCTCTTCCTGTGAAACAGAACAGTTTTTATATCTTTTTGGGAGGACGCTGTATGGACCCACTGCTTCCAACGAGCATCAGTGGCGAGCTGCCGCGATTGAATGGCGTGTCACTCTTGTGCTGATGGGAGGGTCCACACACAGAGGGATCCGCTGCGCCTTTACGCACAGGAGACAAACAACTGCAGGGGCACTCTGGCGCCATCTATGTGCGCGGAGTGGAAGGAAACATGGAATTTGAACAGATTTTTATGTGAAACTATTTTGTTTTTATCTAGTCATCGTTCTTTATGAGTTTTAAATCGACACCTACCACTAGGGGGACCTAGCTAGTGTGCAAGGCTTACTATCAGTTATTACTATTATTTATAGTTCTAATCTATAAGCAGCAACTACACTGTAGATTATTCTTTGTATAATATTTAGGTCTTCAGTTCAGAATCTCCCAAAAATAATTAAAGATGTGGGGTTTTTGTTTTTTGATGAATATAAAAAATAAGCTGTATACTTCCACTTTGTCATAATTATAGTCCTAATGTACAAGCAGACATCCGTTTATCAAAGCCAGCACAAAACTAAAAAGACAAATAAGGCTTTTACCTACAGGAAAAACTCAAATTACACTGTAGTTTATTAATACGTGCTAGATCTGTAGTTCCTATAAGACTTGCTTGTTTCCGGTAGGCAGTAAACACACCCAATGAACAGGTAGTCCCTGACGTCTGATTATGTAATGGCATATTTCTCGCCTGACAGTTCACTCATTTACTGAGGTGGAGCGAGGAGGAGCCTCTCACCATTTCTGTGGAAACATTTGGGGCCAGCTGTTCACCGTGAACCAAGCTGTGGTAAGTAGCTACATGAGTGTTATTGTATAGGCCTTATATTTGAATAACAAACTCTATCTGGTTTAATTATGAGAACAATGTAAATACATTTTAAATTTTAATTGTTGTAGTTGAAAGGAATACTGAACTAAGTTCAACCCGTTTACTTGCCTAAAGAATTTGATGGATGGATAGTGGCTTTTAAAATTGGATTGTTAAAGTTAGGTTTTCATTCCTGTTCATGTGATCTTTTACTGCTAGTAATATAATTAATTGCTTGTTACATGTTTTATCTGACCATGTTTTATCAGGGAGTGAGTTGTAGAGCAAAAGGTCGACTTTGCATATCAGATTTACCTTTGCTAATATTTGGGATTATAAATAAATACTTATTTTGCATACAAGCAACATTGTCTTAACCTTAACCTTTCTCTTTCTTTAACAGACATCCACATGGTCTAACAATGCTAAAATCACTCCAACTACAATACAGCTCTCATGGCTTCCCGGTAAACATGTGATTAGATTACACAGCCATGTCTGCCTCGGACTTTGAGTACACCAAGCTGAGATGGGTCCTGACCATATCTGGGTTGTGTCTGTATGCTGCAGACATTTGGACGGACATTTGTCTCGCACTGACATATTACCAAGAGGAGCATTATCTATGGGCTGGGCTGACCCTTGCTTTCATTTTCGCTGGATTGCTGGTTTCTCAGATCTTCAGCTTTTCTTGGTACTGGGATGATATGAACGACTGTTTTATAAACCCAAATGGGAAAGCAACCAAAGCCGGCCTGTCTAAAAGTGGACTGGGTGTACTTCACTTATTCGGCCTGGGAATCTTCACCAGGTAAATGAAAGTAACTAATTGAGTAATTTTTCAACACTGTTTTGATCAGTGTTTCTCATACTGTGGTACAGACCCCGGTGGTTGTATTACTTCAACTTCTTGTTTGATTCTAAGTGTATTTTATAATAAGATTATATAATAGATATAAGATTTTAAGCATTATATCTATCTATCTATCTATCTATCTATCTATCTATCTATCTATCTATCTATCTATCTATCTATCTATCTATCTATCTATCTATCTATCTATCTATCTATCTATATCTATTTTTTTTGTTTTGTTTTGGGGGTTTTTTTGGTCATATGTTAATAGTGTAGAAATGTGCAGACATGCAGCTATGTACTGAATGCTAAGAACAGTACAATACGCTGTGTGGGATGAGAAAACTGGAATGACCACTTTGTATCTGGCTATGGATTATAGAGCATTCTTAATCCTAAATATGAATGGATAGGATTAATAACTGTTTTGTTTGTGTTTGCCCTGTTGTCAGGTATTACCAGTTGCTGAAGAAGGGCTTTGTTGTGCTATGGAAAACCACTCCTTTCTCCACAGAGGAAGAGCGCAGGCAGAGGCACCACAATCTGTTTTGTATGGCCACTGATCTGAGCATGCTGAAGTTGTTCGAAACATTTCTGGAGAGTGCCCCCCAGCTCCTCCTGCAAGTCTACATTGTTCTGCCTGGCTACAGGGAAGCCTCAGTATTGAACTGTAAGTTTGGGACTTGTGCTGTACTAGTAATTCCTATGATTTTAAAAGTAGCTATTACAATTATAATATACTCAATTAAAAGAACAAATACAGGTTTAAAATATACTCAAAAAAGTACAACTACCCCAAAACTCTACTAAATTAATGCAGCTATTTGTAATTATGCAGTTACTTTCCACTCCTGCTGACAGTTGTGTAATGCTGTCTATCTCCTTCTGCTGTCAAGAGTGGGGAATGGAACATGGTGAAATATCACATTTGCAGCAAAGCTATTATGAACAAAGGGTTGACAGATAAGTGCTTTGTAAAGGAATTTGCGTACTTAAATAACAAGAAGATGTATGAACTTAAGCCTTTCCTAGTTTTTACATCAGATTGAATTAAAAGTGAATGTTTAGTTATATGTTGTATGTGTCTTTTTCAGATTTGTCCATGGCCTTTTCCTTCCTCAGCATTGCCTGGTCCCTGGTGGATTATCGACGGTGTCTACGTAGGTCACTCCCTCATATCAGCGAGATGCCCTCTGGCCTGCCCACTGCTGTTTACCTCCTTTATAAGCTCTGCACCATCACCAGCCTTATACTAAGCTACAGTCTATATTTAATAATGAGTGCCTATTCCACAGTAGCGCTCACTCTTGTGTGGCTGG
Organism: Periophthalmus modestus; assembly: GCA_019594935.1. Classification (NCBI taxonomy): domain Eukaryota; kingdom Metazoa; phylum Chordata; class Actinopteri; order Gobiiformes; family Gobiidae; genus Periophthalmus; species Periophthalmus modestus. The sequence continues at coordinate 26,558,224 of JAIEZT010000021.1, read as the reverse complement.
CAATGCTAACATGGACAAATATTCTTAAGACCAACTTCTGCTCTTACCGAGGACTGGAAATGCTGTACAGGGCTGTGGTTGGAGTCATTCTTACGTTCACCTTTTTCAATGTTAAAGGAAAAGACACTAAAGTACCTATTGGTATTTACTACAGTACATTCTGTGTTATTAATGTTTCCTCACCAATACTGTTGTCTGTACTAATGCCAGAATTCAATGCAAGTACCTTGTTGGCAGTGGATATTTTAATTTTGTGCGGTGTTTTTCTGGGACTATTTTGCCTTGTTTTGTACTATGTCCTGCTGCACCCCAGGGTGAAGCTACATGAGACAGATGAGGTGGATGGGCTAAGTGAAGAGAACAACAGTTTGAGAAGGATTAACAAATTTTTACAACCTTAAAAAACATAAAGCACTTTATAAATATTTATATCCAAAATCTATTTTGACTGAGTGACAATTTCTTTTGTAATACTGTATAACATTTTGCAGTTAAATCAAATACAGTGTACTACATTTTTTCACCAGTAGATGGCAACACTGCACTAATCATAAATGCTTGTCTAGGCTCTCAACTCCATTCCAATGCATGTAGTTATAAGCTATTAATACAGAAAACATTTTATAGACAGCCTTTCCATTTAAAAATATCAATTAGAGTCATATTATAACCAATATAGACAGTAAAGGTGCTAAAACTCCCCACCTTAAAGAGCTCACAAGAAGTCATAAATGTCTGCTACTGCTCCTGACTCCTTAATCCCACTACTGAGTAGCTTTGAGGTGGCAAATAAACAGTGCCTCTCACTCAATAAATGTTGAAGGCAAAGGTCATGGATGAGCTAACGAAGAACAACAAACCTGCACTAATTTTGTTTTGACTACCACAAAATATTGAGTGAGTCCGGCTGAGGACGCAGTAGGTTGGTGTGCTCTGGGGGAGTGTGAGCTCACCTGGGAGGCATGCTGACAAACCACAAGGTTTCAGCTTGGCTTTTAAATATGCACATTCTCCTTACTTTAATTTAGCCAACTTTTGGACTTGTTTATTTCCAGAGACTACTTTAACTTCATGTGTCGGTTGGGCCGTGTCTGACGCACTCCATAAAATGACAAATTTAAATAGGAGCCTGCGCTGGAGAGGAAATGGCTTACTGTGAATGCTATTATGCACTTGGTCTAGTAGATGAATATTCAATAATGCCAAATTTCCTGATTTCCTCATCCAGATGAAGTACTAAAAAGCACTCCCAAACTTCACAATAGTATCCATATGGTATTTAGACTGTCTCTCTTCCTTCTATTTTATTAGGTTCAGAATAATGGTATCCAAGTCTGTCAAAACACATTTTATTGTAAAAAGACGCACATGTCCTTGATTGAGCAAACAAGTAATTTTTTTTTTAACTTCCTAAAACCAGAGTGCTGTGCAGGGCATCTGGATTACAGCAGTAAACATTATAGACACAAATTTGGATTTAAAAGTATCCACCCCATTTGCAATCTGAAATTCGGTCATCACCAGTCACTCCACAGCAAAAAAGAAAAAAAAAAGAAAAAAGGTTAGCTTACAGATATACAACATATGTTTTAAAAATCAATAGTAAACTATATATATATTTTTAAACTACATATTTATTTGAGCAGGTATCAGTAGTGAAAAAAATATAATAAGGACACAGTTGGACCTTTATCTTATCTATATTAGCACTCGTATTCAATGCAATTTGTTTTGTAAGACCACATGGTAATATTAAAGCTACTGCTATCTTTGTGTGTATTATATAGAAAAGAGTACTGCATTGAGCCTTTTCCTTATTATCAAAATCAAGTTTGAAATTAAACCAAGACATATACCCCTGAAAGGTCCATCCCTCTCATCTGCCCAGTTTGCTCTAATTAAACCCTGCCTCTTTATAAACAACCTTGACCTTTGACCCCACTGTAACCATCATTCGCCTTATTGCTTTTCGCCAAATCTTATCTCTCGATGTGTTTTTCATCACCACATCCTGTTGCAGCCAGTCAAGTAAAGGTAGAGGAGGGGGCATTCCTGGCGGATGCTGCAGCCCCGCAATTTGTAGAGACACAATAAACCCGGAGAGGCAGGCTGTTTTCTATTAAGGCTTCAAAGTCTATATAAACCATGATTAATGAAGCCCTGAAATGCTGTATGTCTTTAATTATTATAACTCGCTTGTAGTGCTTCAGATGCTTGAGCGATGTTGGCGATCTGTGCAAGCCGGGCCTGAAATTTCCCTAAATGTGAAGCATAGACAGAGGAAGAGGAGGAGGAAGAAGAGGAGGAGGGGGGCATAGGTACTGTATGTATGTATGTAGGTAAGGCCCTTTTTTCAATAGCACCAGAGTTTCTTTAATCACTGTACATGCACACTAACAAATGAGTTCGGGCAGTGACAGATTGGATAGCAGGCTCTTGGTAATTACAAGCAGTGGGCTGGTGTGTGATCAGAGCGTGGCATTGCGTTTCCCTACAGGGTTTTGTAAATAAAGACTCGTGCAGTGAATGAGGAGATTGTGAAGGGCATTATGCAGCATACAATGGTACAAAGTATTGTTACTTTTTGGATTTGTGCTGTTGGGATAGTGTGACTAAAAGGCAACAGGAAAGTTGGTACAGGAGTGGGATGAAAGTACTTTAAAATGAGGTCAGCGCATGTAAATCTGGCATGAGGAATGCCTTAAATCTGAAACTGAGTGGTTTATAAGAAATCAACTTTTGCTGCTAGCCTTGTGATTGATGTATTATTTATATTAGTGTTGGGCAAAAGTGTGCCTAACTGATTGATTTCTATAGAGAAAAATTATGCAAAAAGGTTATTTAAATCCATGTACTATATGGAAACAGAATATTCTCATTTTGTATAATCCCTGTGTGTTGTACAATGGTATGACAGTAGTGCAGTGGTAGAGCATTTGCCCATAAACCTGATAATGATAATAATAATAATAATGATAATAATAATAATACTGAAATATCACTTTTCATGACACTCAAAAACACTTCACACAGTTCAAGACAGACAAAAAACAAATGAAAGAAAGAGATAATAAACAAGATGTTATTTGAAAGCAAATTTGAACAGGTGAGTTTTCAGGGCTTTTTTGGAGGTGAGTGTGGATGAGTCTCTGATGTGTTTGGGCATGGTGTTCTAGCGGGTGGAGCAGCAGTGGGGAAGGCCCTGTCCTGATGTGGGGAGACAGGAGGTTGGCATCAGCTGACCACACAGTGGGCAATTTGATTCCAGCTCTGAGCAGTGCATGCTGCTGTTGTTTCCTTTACCCAGACACTTCATCCACCTTTGTATGAATGTGGTCTGCAATGATCAGTAATTGTCACAAGGGCAAAATCAGTGGTGGAATGTAAAGAAGTAAAAGTTATAAAGTACTGTATTTAAGTCGATTATGAAGTGGACAATTTTTACTTTTACTTTACTACACTTGAGAGTAGCTGTCTGTACTCTACTCCACTACATTTAAAAACAGAGTTAAAAAGTAAAAGTTTTTTTTTTTTTTTGTTTGAGACCAGCTAAAAAGGTAGAGGGGTTTATTTTTAACTCATTTGCAGTTTGAGCAAACAAAAATATACAAATAAAAACAGGTAGGAAAAAACAACAAAAACGGATCAATTCAATTGTCAGCACAAATCTTGTACACTTGAAGCTTTCTTAGATCTCAAAAGCTGCAAAAATACTTTTACTTTTTTAAATTAGTACTTTAATACTTTTACTTAAGTAGATTTGTTTCCCATGTGATACTTTACTTGAGTATTTTTTGCTCTGGTATTTGTACTTTTTTGTTATGTAACAAAACTGAGTACTTCTTCCACCACTGGGCACAAACAACATTTCAATCCCTCCACCACAGGCAGATGTTCAATAGTATGTTAGATCTAGTAAATGCTCTTGCTTAATGTTTTGAATATTTCAGTTTATTGTGATAAGTCATATTTTACATTATTCTTTTCACTGCACATTAATGGAATTATGTGAACAAGGTTATAAAAATATAAGCGATTCTTTTAACAGAGAACACACACCTGGTGGCTCCACACTGCTTGTGGGTTGTCCATTGTAACAGCATTAATTGTTAAACCAGGATACAAGAGTGCTTAATCACAGCTTTCTTTCCCACTGCATTGGCCACTCTAAGGATTCTGCCTAGGGTTTGTCAGCAGCTCATTTTTAACTTTAAATTATGAGCGCTTGGCAAAATATATTCCCTTTATTGAACGAATAAACAGTTGCTCCTGACTCTAGTAATAAAATAGTGGACTGTGTTATGTTCATGAGACAGGAAGGGAAGAGGAAGCTCATTGGTATAATCTATTTAAGTCAGTTTATGTTTCATTATTACATATTGGTGCTACCCATCTAAGCTCCCACACAGACTCCCATTCTCTGTCCATAGATAGAAAACAGGAGCCATGTTAGTACTGGGCACGCTCCCACTGCACCGAGATGATGGATTATGGACTGTTGCTGTTTATTTATGTAGTGCCGGGTGGAGGACTATAGGCACCTCATGCATACAGCCAATGTACGGCAAATACAATCAAGGGCAGAGGGAAAATGGCATATTATGAATGAGCAATGGGTACACACATAGAGAGGGGACACACACATGCGTATATGCGTGCACAGGAAGAAAGGCTTGTGTTGATTAACCTGGCCAAAGGGAACCCAGCATGTTTTTCAGCTGACGTCACCGAGAGCTGCAGTGGAAGACATCAATTCTCGTTTGTCTGCGGCCTGTCTGTTCTGGGCTTTTGTTGTTCTGTCATGTGTGCTGATGCTGACACTGCCTTTGGAAAGATGTGAGCAATGAAAAGCATGGAGATAATTCTTTGGGCAGCTGTAAAATGAACAAAAAGGTTGACATTTTAGCAGTGGTGACAGTTAAGTGATTCAAATGAAGAGACAAAAATATATTCTTCAACATTTTTTTTCAAATCTCAAAATTAAATTAGCAGTAGTACAATTTGTAGTTGTAATACTCTTATAGGAGCAGCTGCAGTGAACTACTTACTGAATTCATTCTATTGGCAAATTCTATATTTATTTGCAACACCTTGGTACACATTTTAAGCATTCTTATATTCAGGTAGTAGCATTTATGTAGTACTAGTCCTATAAATAGGCTATTAGTAATATCTGCTCACTAGTGTTAGTTGGAGCAGCAATGGAGCTCAACAGTGACACCCTGCTCAGGTTTCAGAAGTAAATTTTCCATTAATTTTTCCCATAAACTTTCCTGGAAATTCAAATATTAAGAGTTCAAAGGCATCTCAGAGGCTAACCAGCTATGTGCTAACTAATATCCCTAACGTGTTATTTTAAGTCCAAAAAGGCCGTTTAAAATGCAAGATTCTGCAAAATGTTTGTGGTCATTAGTTACCACATAGCTGATTATCCTTGAGCAAGATTTCAAACTTTTAATATACTTTTTTTTTTTTTCTCAAAGTCTATAAGAAAAATGAATGGGAAATTTAGTTCTGGATCTGCAGGGTGGGCAGTCAGTGTTGAGCTCCATAATTTACTATAGGGTTGTCAAAAGTATAGAAAATCAGATACTAATCAGCACTACAACTAGTATCAAAACTAGATACTTATTTGAGAAGGTATTGATCCTAAAAAAGTCAGATTCACAGAATAGAAATGAACCTTTCCTGAATATCTTTAGAATGATCTTGAACTCTATCAGAACAAGTATAAGACCACATAGACTTGTATAGGCCCATGGGCCACGATGGGACATACTTGGACAACTGAGGGATTACACAAATATAACCGCCGGGTAATTTAAAAGAAAGAACTACAATTTAATGTTGAAAATCACATTCTATTGTCTAAAGAAAGAGGTATTGGTATCAGTATTGAGAAGCAAGTCTATTCCTTAATTTCAAAATCAATTTTGAAATGTTAGTATCGTGACAACACTACTGTAGTATAGTCTTTAGTCAGGTACACTTCAGTATGGGTAGGCTAATGATATTTTGCTGTTATATTATTTTCATTTGGCTGTTTTACCACTACACCAACACAAGCACGTTCTCCATGACAAACGTTTTTGTCTCACACTTTGTACTCAGAAGTCTGCATATCCCACAACTTATCACCCCCTTGACAACTTTATTTTCTCCTTTATCAGGAGTCTCCAGCTGAGGAAAAGATGCTATGGCTGATTACTACAGGGGGCTCTGTCTTTGATGCCTGTACGCTCAAATTTGTTCTATGTTAAGCCAGTGCTAATGTGATTATAGACATTGATCCATTAAATCTACTGTAAAAATGCGGCCCGCGCCAGTTTTTAACTCGACACCACACAGAAATGTGAGAGGCGCTGCGCAACATTAAAGATGCTTTGATGTAATATTTAACCCATCTGTACAGTAAGGGGTAAATGTCCATAAAACGCATTTGGGGCTGGAGTCAGGAGTGCACCATCCCATGTGAGAAATGGGATGTGTGATTTTGCTTTGTCGCCGAATGGGCATGAAACGGCGCAACTGTCTGTAACTATTACCCTAGAGGCTATTTTATCAGGGTAGTAAAATCAGCCATATTGTAGCTGGCTTTGGAATGCCCTGTGCTTGTCAGTTTTACTTCAATGCAACAGCAATGGGAAAATCCAATACAAGTTCATTTATATAGCCAAACCACTATGCCATGGCTAAATGTAATTGTGGTAAAAATGATTATTACAGGGTCATGACTCCTTTTTAAATTGCAGCTAAGTGTCATTTGTCCAGTTCATTGGATCTGATGATAAATTATGTACAAGGCAGTCATTACTTTTATCTGATTACATGTGCGTGCCATTACTGGTCAGAGCTCTGTTAGTGATATCTGGAGTTTTCATCAGTAATTATTGATTGCAGGAGACTATAGTACATTTATGGACCACCTACGCCAATTCCTCTTGAAATACAGTCTTGGTTGATTGTGAAGAGTGAAAATTAGGACCATTGCCATCAGTGGTGGAGGGTAACAAGTAGTAAAGTACAGAATTTAAATAAAATGTTTAGGTATCTGTACTTCACGTAAGTACATTTTACAGTGGATACTTTTTACTTTGACGTCACGCCATTTGAGAGCAGCTATCTGTACATTCTATTCCACTACATTTTTGAACTGGACTGAAAGAAAAATAAAGAAATTGATTCGTATTGCAACTGTTGACCAAAGTATGTATAATTTTTAATCAGTATCACTGTATTTAACACTTAAACAAATTAACAAAAATTCATTAAAAAATCTGTGTGAAATACTTTTATTTTTTACTCTAAAAGTAATTTTTTAAACGGGTACTTAAATACTTTTACATAAGTAGACTTTTTCATGCGATACTTTTACTTTTACTTGAGTAACTTTTTGCCTCTATATCTATACTTTTATTTAAGTAATTTCTAGGGAGGGACACTGCAAATCAGCCTTGGTTATAAATCTTGTGGAAGGTGCCTAATGTGCATACTTACACCCACCAAATAAATAAATAAATAAAATAAAATCTGCCACTGGTTGCGATGGTTGGCGATGTTATACCTTTTAAAAAAAAGTCCTTAAAATGTTGCATATAGCTTTCTTTATTTCTGCACGATATTGATCAGTGTAAAAGTAAGAAAAGATTTCTATACACTGATAACCTGTGCAGGAGGCCATGCAGTGTCTCTTACCTTGTATTACACAAAACAGAAGTATCGTCCCCCAAAGTGCCAATCTGTGGGTTTTCGCAGGACGTTCCAAGTCACTGAAGGATCTTTCACTGCGCCCTATAATGAAACAAAGGTGTGGTGACTGAGTAATCTGCTTAAACAGGCTCCCTGCTATAGCCATGGGTTCACCTCTGGGCCCCCAAGTCTATACCAAAGGAAATACCCCCCTTCCATCCACACAAACGCACACACGCACACACACGCACACACACACACACACACACATTCAATCCCCTGTCAGATCCCAACTCAGATAAAGCTCTCTGGTGACATCATCGTCTCTGGGTTTCTAAAAACATGCCAGTGGTCGTCCCTTATTAGCATGTGCTGGGCAGTGGGTAGAGGAAACCATTCTGCTCTCCGTCACACAACCCAAGTATTCAGACAGGGACCACAGAGCTCTAGACAGAGGCCAAACTAAACAACAGAGAAGAGAAAGGATGGTCAAAGCATCACAACTGAAGAATAGAATTTGGGCTCAATATTTAAAAGTCTATGGAATATTTAAGGTTTGAGATAATGAATGGTGTTTAATGAGACTGAGGAGGCAGTTATTATTAGAGTATTCAGGCAGCCACACAAGTCCAAACACCAGCTTGTTCTGGGATGAGCACAACAAGTATATTTATGAATATTTATAAAACATGGACAACAAACATGGAGCCCAGCAGTGTGCTACCTTTCAAAGTCTTTTCATAAAACGTTGCGAATTATGATCTGTTGAAAAGCCTAACTCGTAAATGCCTATTGTCTTATGTTGAATCACATTATTACTATTTGTCAACAGTTTCAGAGTAGTTACCTCCTCCCTTCAGATAAAGGCAGTGTCCACCAGCAATCTGACCAAGATTGACAGAATTAAACTTCGTCTTTTGCTATGGATCAGACCTGGACGACTGAGGCATTACACAGACATTATTATTATTTGTTAAGAATTGGCCCCACAAACTCGCATTCATCTTTTAACTTTAAAGTCCATCCAAAGTTATTCTTTCGGTTGAATAATGTCACCACTATCGCAAAGGACTTTCTTTTCATGATAGGCCCAGTAACTAAAGAAAAAAACTCTATAAACCAATTCAAAACATGTGCAATCTGAAAGTTAAACAAATGACCTTACCGTACCTTTCTGACCTGTCCTGCAGCTCAGGTTGAAGTTGTGATGTCACGTGGACCAAACCTATTGATTTGCCTCATTGTGCGCACGAAAGCAAAATAAGTGTAGTTCTCTCTCCCACCGGTAGATGTCAGTAAGTGTACACCGTGCTTGCCGTGCAGCAGCAGCAGCTCCTACGCAGCCCCGGCCTCTCGGTGTTTGTCGGGCCGCAGTTTGAGCGCAGGCCGCCGGTCACACAGACACCTGATCCGCCTCATTAGCCTTTTCACCACTTGGCGCTAATTATCCACCTCGCGAGCGCATCGTTTGCACTCAAGAAAACTGCTCCTGGTCAGGGTGACATTTAAACAAAAGCTTTTCATTCTAAACTTACTTTTTTCCAGTGATTAGTTCTGTATAGATGAAAAAACGTATTAATAATAATCTATAAATGCAAAATTTACATCGGCTAAAATTATGCTAACATTAACGGGCCGGAGGTTGAGTCGCTTTTTTTGTCGTAACAAAATAAGAAATGACCGGAAATAGCCTACATTTTTTATAAATCACTACATTAGTTTTAATTTTAATGTAAGTCTAAATAGTCTAGAACAAACCATTACACTAAATAAATTTAAAAAGGCCCGCCCTATTATTAAAATAATTATTATTAATAATATTATTAAAAAAAAAAAACATGTATTTACATGTATTAATGTTTATATTGTTTATTATATTTTTATTCGTATAACCTATTTGGGAATATTACAGTTATTTACAGTGCATGGGACTTATTATGTTCTTAAATGTACCTGTGGAAAAAGAAAAGCTGGCCTGTGCGCATTTGTCCGCTGTGGTGCGGTAATAAGCGTTTACCTTGAGCCTCCAGAGCACGTCCCTGTCCAGATCATCAATAATCATGTCCGCGGTTTGGGACAGTGGCAGAGACTCACGTGACCCAGATTCCAGCGCGGCTGCAGGACCTTGACACTAAAAGGACGATTGAGTTTCAAGACTGTGAGAAGTTCAGGTTTCATCCCAAAATGAAGTGGCCACTGCTAATGAAACCGGGGAATCATAGACGCGTGCTGTGTGGACGCGAAACGTGCAGAACTTATAGATTTTATTTTGTATGTAGGACCAGAATTTGTGTCTTATTGAAAAAATCTGCTCTGAAGGTGTCCACTTCACAGAACTGACTGATGTGATTTATTTATTATTGATGTATAGCTAATATTGTTAAATACAGTTAATTCAGGACATAGCATTATATAAAATAGATTGGGGCATTTAAGGCAATATCAATCTTTATTACAAATTACAATTGTGTACTATATTGTGAAATATAGTGTGTAAATGTATAGTAAAAATATATAAATTTACACTTTAAATAGCATGATTGACTTGATTTGAAATATTATTTTTCTCTCAAGGTTAGAGACAAATTAGAATAATATAAATTTAAAATATATATTAATTAATGCAGTACATGGTAATAGAATGGAGCAAAGACTGCGTTTTTTTTTTTTTTTTTTTTTTTGTTTTTTTTTTTTTTTTTGCAGAATTTTAAGTTACTAGCTAGGCCTATATTTACAGTAATATGAATAAAAGTAAAATTACCTATTGTTGGACCAATACTCCCATATTCTGGCAGTGATAAACTGCTTGATCTTATTCACCTCTTTTAGGAAGTGATGGCCTATAGTACTCTTAATGATTTCCACAGGACAGACTGAGTTTGACAGACACCAGTGAATCAGGCCCTCATAGCAATACACACTAATGCTGTCCTAACTATCAGGAGGACGTGGTCTACCCTGTGTTTGTATAAGCTACATTTTCACAACTGGAAAGTAATAGCCAGAGCAGGCTGGAGAGGTATCGTATGTGAGCAGGTAACCTGCAGCTATTAAAATCACACAGTCCAAGATGTTTCTCTCTCTCTCATTTTCTCTCTATCTGTTTCTCTTTCTCTGGCTCTCTGTCTTTCTCTGGTTCTCTGTCTCTGTCTGTTTCTCTCTCTCTTTCACTGTCCTCCCGCCCTCTCTCTCAACCTCTCTGTCTGTCTCTCCCTCTCTTCTCTCCTGTCTCTCTCTCTCTGGTCTCTCTCTTCTCTCTCTCTTTCACTGTCCTCCCGCCCTCTCTCTCTCAACCTCTCTGTCTGTCTCTCCCTCTCTTCTCTCTCTGTCTCTCTCTTTACCCCCTTTCCCCCCCCCCCCCCCCCCCCCCCCCCCCCCCCCCCCCCCCCCCCCCCCCCTCTCTACCTCTGTCTCTGTCTGTCTCTCCCTCTCTCTCTCTCTCGCTCTCTCTCTTTCTCTCTCTCTCATACATTAAAGAAAAAGGAAAAAAAATAAAATGACAAAGATGAAATATTGTTGAGGTGCCGCTTTGTCAAAAACATTTACAGTGGTAGGACATACCAGAAAGGAATAGGCATTGAAAATGGTGATTTATGGATGTGACAAAGACACCGGATACATGTGTCGTTCAGTGCACATTTATGCAAGGCTATGAAGCAATGAACAGAAAAGGAAAGTGTGTTATTATTGCACAAAAAGGCACTCAATTTAAATACATAAAACACATATTGCAATGGTAATATGACACCTATAATATTCTACAGACTCAATATGGTACATTTTTGGCTAAAGGTAATAAATTGTCATTTTAGAGAAGTTCAGAATTCTTTCCAAATGGGATGGAAAATTGTCAGTGTAAGCCCATTTTCCCATTCAAATACACTATAAACAATAATACAAAACATATTTCCTAAAGCCTACATATGCAACTAACTAGATTTTGAATAATACTGTCTACTTTTGTCATAACAGTTGTTACTACGATTCAGCAATTCAGTCCCACTTTCCAACACAAATCCCATGTCTTTCTTAGCTTCAGACTGATGGGCCGGTGAGTGTCACTCCCCTCCAGGTAAGCCACATTCCCAGGCCAGAGCTCTCCAGGTATACTGTGGGAATCTAGCCCCCACCTCGTCCCCTGCTCAAAGGGCGTGTGCGACCCCGTGATGACATATGACCTCTTCAATCGCTCTCCCGAGCCGCATCTGTCAGTCCCCACAATCTCACACTCATTTTCATCTCAGGCCATAAGCTCCAAATTACAGGAAAGGGCACTGTGAGCTTCCTCCTTCTGCCAGTGCATAGAGCCACTAGTCAAATCAATTCTACAACAGTATGCTAATAAGATAAATTTATCACAAGAGATGGAAAATCACAGTATAATCAGGAATGATGTGTGTTACAGTTGGAACATTTAAATGTAATTAGCTTTGATTAATATTTGGAGTAGATAGGTAGATAGCAGCAGTGGAAGGTAATGCAGTACAAGTGGTAAAGTACTGTACTTAAGTAAAATGTTTAGGTATCTGTACTTTACTTAAATACATTTTTGAGTGGATAGTTTTTATTTTTACTTTACTACATTTGAGAGCAGGTATCTGTACTTTCTACTCCACTACATTTTTGAACTGGACTGAAAAGTAAAAAGTATTTTTCAAATGATTTAAGGGGTTATTTTGACCACGTTCCTGGTAACATCTTGACTACATTTTTTTAGTTCAAGCTTTGGTTTTGAGGAAAACAAAAATAAATACACAAAAATAAATAAGTAAGAAACTGATTTGTATTGCCACAGTTGACCAAAATATGTAACATTTTTGAATCAATATCACATTGACATTTAACACTTTAACAAATTAACAAGATAATTTTACATTTTTAAATGTGTACTTAAATACTTAAGTAGATTTTTTTCAAGTGATACTTTTACTTGAGTAACTTTTTGCTTCTGTATTTGTACTGTAATTGAGTACTTTTTTTTTCCACCACTGGCAGATAGTATAGGGGAGTGTGTGTATACTTATAAAAGTGTATATACTTACTTACTGATAAGCATTAAAATTTTAAACAAGATATATCTTAATATCGTCTAATGACTTCTTCTTCTGTTTCAGGATGATGTATACTGCCTGCCATTACCCTCTGTACTCTGCCGCTCTCTTCCCAGTCTTCCCCATCACACACGCCCTGTCCCAGGACAGAGAGGCAAGAGCAGCGGCCCATCTGCCTGAGACAGCCTGCGCACAGACGGAAGCTATTGAGGTGGAACATGGAGCAGAGAGGGCCTGACAAGATAAAGATATCAGAGGTAGACAAGGGCAAAGGAACATATTGATGGAGAGGCCGGGCTCCCTGGGCGCGCTGACACCAGATACCTGCTATTTAAAACAGAGGTTTCGCTTGCTCATGGATTTGTCCATGGTGTAGTGCCATAACCTAACTGGGCTGAGGGCTGTGAACTCTTCTTTACTGTCTCTATACTCCCCTTTCTCACCATATCTTCTCCCTCTTTTACACAGTGTCAAACAGGCAAACACACTCACCCTTATAACTGCTAATGCTGCCTACATAGGGCTCCATCTTTGGCCCCTCATGAAATATGAATATGTGTTATGGAGTACCAAAGTGGATCGTATTAAAACAGTCCAGCCCTGTCTGATACAGAGTTAACCATTAGGGCTGCTCTAGTCTTTCACTGCGACTGCATGGGGCCCGGTTTGGCTGAGGGCCAATGCCCCTTTTGAGGATGGATGCTGGACCAGTCTGCCCATTGGTTATGCATGTGTGTGTGTGTGTGTGTAGTGTGTGCAGAGGGGGGCAAGTGACAGTGAGGCCTGGGCAACAGCTGAAAGACACTGAAATACAGGGAGGGGTTGGCTCTGTCTAAAATCACTCAGAAGAGGAAGCTGCGAAACAAAAATGTCGTGTAGGATTTGTTCAGGTTTTTTTTATACAATTTCAAAGTTGTGCTGTTTGGAATTCTTTTAAAAATCATTATTACAATTTTATTAACTTCTAGTAATATCCCAGAAAGTCATCAGCTGATTAATGGAAAAATAAATAACACAATAGCAGTATAACTATGGCTATTTACATGAAATCAAAATATGACACCAACTTCCTCCCAACTTCTAATACAGTTTTAAACTAGTAATCAAATTAGTGAAAAGTCTTGTGTTTCTTGCCTTGGGACAGTGCTGGAGTTGTTATTAATGAGTTTTCCTGGCCTGAGCAGACAGCCGCACGCATTAACTGTCTCCATCTATCTACAGTAGGTTTCATGGCCTTTTACTCTCCTTGACCCTCACTCTCCCCAGTGTCTGACTCCTCCCCTGTCCCGCGGCCGATTATAGCCCCTGGGTCCCTGTGCCCCGTCACCACCTGCCCCTCCCCCTCCTGTCTGTCGCACAGTCCCGCTGCTGCCCTGTCACACCCCGGCTCTGATGGATGGCCTGGGTCACTGGTTCAGCTGTGGAGTTCAAGCCTGTGGGACTCCATGGACACCCCCCTCCCCATGCACTCTCCCTCTGCCTCCCTCCCAGTCTGAGTTTTACTACTTTTTCTCCTTGCACTTGGTCGGACAAACCATCAAAAAGCAGAAAACTTGGGGACCCTTAGCTTAGAAAGCTCATAACTTTCCTTTGGCTTTCTACTGCAGGCGCACCTCTGTTAACACTGCAAAAATAATATAGGCCTACAGGAGATGATATGACTTGAATTTAGAATTTATTTACCTTCATTAGAGTAGTTTTAAACATTTTTGAGACAGACTAGCTATAACTGGAGTGAGACAGTTGCTATTAAAAATAAATTAACTACATAAGTAAAAAAAACTTACTTAATGGAGGTATAAGTTAGCCTGTAATCAGTCTGAAGTCCCTTGAAATCCAAAATAGTAGACCCACTAACCAAATCCAAACTAGTCAAAACTACTCAAATAAATTAATATTCTAAATGAGAGAATGAACTCATATAGCTCTTGACTTTTTACAGTGGACACTTTCATTCCTGCCCAGCCCTCAAATAGCGGCGGCTTACTGGGGCCACATAAATCAGTGGGGGGTCAGCGCGGGCCCCGGAGTCAGGCCTCACCTCATGTTCAGTGTACAGGCAGGTCAGTGTGTGTCTATGCAGCCTGAGTTATCTCTTTATAATGACGCCTCTCAGCTGTCTGACAGTGTGTGGGAACGTGTGAACATATACTTTTATGTGGCAAAGGGGCAGATAACAAATATGCAGAGGTGAAGAGGTGCACAAGTATTATCTTAATATTTGCTTTGAAATAAAAATATTTACCTGGACAACTGAAACATGATTTGAGCAGAGTAGGCTACTGAATATAAAGTAGTAGTAGTAATCGTAGTAGCAGCAGTAGTAGTAGTAGTATGTTATGGTGGGGGGAAGAATACTTTAAAACTTGATTCTGATTCTTAAAATGTTTTTAGTCACAGGTATTGAGAATATCAAATACGTCAATTGAAATGTATTTTGTAACTTATTCTGAATAATCTGAGTACTGTTGCATTGAGCTAAATTATAGTTTAGTGCAAAAACACAACATAGATGTATGACTGATTAGAGATGGAACAACTGCAAATGCACACACCAAGAGGGATGATGTTTACTTTCCTTACTAATGCCATGCAGTCTGAAGCCTAAACTGCATAATCAAATACTATAATGTATTACTTTGGTTTTAGGAAAGTCACTATATTCTCAATACCACTAAATGAACTGTACCAGAATACAGTTACTCAAAATTAGCATCATGAGTACATATTTTCACAGCTACTCAGTTTCTTGTCCAAACCACAGGGTTGGACATTTGATATAGATTACATGTCCCGTATGTAACAACCCATGTATCAGCTGTTATAGGACACATTTGCAATTAGTCTATTAGGTTCTGGTGTATGTATTATTTTATTTCTAAAACTCAACAGTGTTATGCAGTGATTCACTACAATCAGCACGATGGTACTTTTGGCTACGATTAACATTAGCTCACTCTGGTACTGTTTACTGTCTGATCCCAGCCTCACATCTGCAGCTCCCATTCAACATATAGTTCCCATTGATTCCATAACCAGCATGTCTGGACTGTCTCACGGCCTGCACCTCAATCTGTGCTGACACACTCTGCGCTCTTATGCTAATCACAATCTTTAGGAGCCGAAAAAGCTAGGAGAACCAAGGCTGGTTTGGTGGGGGGCCGATGGATTCCAGTAGTTTTCAAAATGCAGCAATTATCAGCATTAGCCCGCTCTCCCTCGAACCCACCCCAACAAAGTGAGCGGAAATGGCAGCAATCACACATGATTTCCCCCTGTGATGCTGGATGGCCTGGACAGGACACACACATCCCCATGTCAGACAGAGTGGAGAGAAAGTACTACACTGTAAAACATTCTGAATAATACTAGAAAATGTTACTGTGTACCTAGGTTGAATTAACAAACAGTTTGAGTCACTTGTTACAAATACATTCAACTAAATATTGTAATTTTTAATTTACACAGGATACAGGATAAAGGATTGCTACTTCTAAGACTGCTGCTTACTATCTGTATTGCAGATTATCACTAAATAGCCACAACTTTTTCTTTTTTTGTCACTTAATGTACCAATACTGCCATAATATTTGTAAAACAGGATGTAGGGTACAACTAGTAAATAATTGAATTTTTTTGGTACTTTTACTCATATTAATACCATTGAGAGCACATATCAAAAGTTATTCTATTAATAACAATGTCACCTTCTTCATGCAATGCTAAATTCAATCTGAATTTGCAGAGTTCGAAGCGAATATTTTATAATTTTGCTGGATATTTCCGCACAATTTAGAAATACTGTAAAAGCTCGAAGAAACTTGTCCAGTTTACTATAGGTTCTAAAGTAAGTAATTTGCCAGTGGTTATATTAAACCTGTCTAGTAACCTAATTGTTTACGTTAGATGATGTTTTACAGTGTACCAGAGCAGCGTGAGCTCTGACAGATGGGGGGCTGAGGCAGGGCAGGTCCTGGGGCTGACAGCGATGTTGCCAAAATTGCTGTTGGATTGACTAACAATTAAGATATCAAAAGAGATCAGCGCAGCTCACTGACAGCTGCGTCAATTGTTTGCACCTGCTGCCCTGGTGTTCCACACATGTCTGGCACGGATTAAGGCTAACCCGCACTGGACACATTTCACCTTTCTACAAGTGATTTACTCCAGAGTCATCCTCCCACCTCGGCTAATGCTAGGGTCTGGAGCTAACCTGTAGCTAACCATTAGGTAGAGCAATATAGCCCGAACTGTGGAGTGACACTGATTGGTTAATGGTGCATGCCATCAAACATTATGTGACCCAGGCTACTAAAACACTTCAGTTTAGTAAGCACACCTACTAGCACATTCAGTGTATGTAGATCAGTCAGTGAAAACTAAACAATGTAACCCTAAAAAATAAATATTTTTTGCACATAGCATCAAACCAGTGCAATACAGGGGAAGAGAGAGAGGTTACAGAAAGATTGTTAGTCATAAAACTGTATGAATCAAATATGATTTTTCATTTTTTCCATTTCTGTAGATCTAGGCAAAAACTTGAACAATATATTATGTATCTGATACTTTACACAGACATATAGAGGTGCAGTATGATGAATCAGTGTGTGCGTGGTTCTAAAATGAAAGCTGGAGCACTACTTTCTCAAATGATCTTGATACCAGCCTCCACCTTCATTAAAGCCTCTTCTGTGGGCACAATACCTGCAGTCTTCTCTATCTGTGTGCTGTCATTGTCCAGTGTTTTTTACCTGACGGAAGCTTCCTCTTGTATATAGACCTGTAGACAAGCCAATTACACAAGTATGTCCCTCTACAGCACAGGAAGAGGATGGGCGGATGTGGAGGTGGCAGCTTAGCCCATACACACATAGCCTGTGAGGGGGAGACCAGGCCAGGCTGTACCCAGTGCCAACCCCAGCTCTGGAGCCAGGCCCAGCCCATGGAGGCTGTGGATCATGTTCTAGTACAGACCGATGTGGCTGCTTGGTCCCTGTGTGTAATTCAAGAGCGGCCCCTGACACAGTACAGGTATGTCCCCGGGGGCCCAGATTACCAGGGGACTGTGTAAACAGCGCCGCTAATCTGAGGAAGTATCCTGTTGGCACAACCGCATAGGCTGCTTCTGACTGCAGGCCTATATGAACACTATAAAGCAATTTATATTAAACATATATATTTTAGGGTTGTAACTGCCATGTTTTTCCATTCATTGTAATTATCCATGCGAACTTCCAAAAGCACTGAAGGTATATTGTCTTCCTATATTTCCATGTTCTTATTGAAGAACATATATTGTGCTTGAGTCTTCTATATAGTTATGATCTATGACACTTGAGGATCATTATGTTATAATTTGGATCTTAAATCACAGTTCTACTAAAATGACATTGGCGTAAATGTCATCACAACAAAAAAACTGTGAAGTTATCAGCCCATCCAATGGATAGCTGCAGACCAAAACGTGATGCTGCAGAATCTTGCGTGCATCACCAATTAAAAAGTAAGAAGGAGAAAGAAGTATGGAGCAGTGGGCTTATGCCAGTGATGGTGTTGATCAGCAATATGACACTTTGAAAATAAGCATTAAAGATTGCTCACACATGCACAAATCACTCCAAAAACCTTGAGAGGGTAAATGAGAAGGGGAAACAACTGCAACATGCTCTCTAAAAGCTCTGAAAGTCAATTTTCTGCTTTAAACATTTGCTTGTCAGTGCTAATCTCTGCCTACATTTTTCTCACCATCGAGGGCCTGCAAGATTAATATGATTTTTTTTTTTTTTTTATTCACATACATATTTTTCTGACATTAATGTTTTTTTTTAAAATACATTGATGTTGACAACACTTGAAGATAACCTTTTTTATTAGTTAAAGGTTCACAATGTAAATTTTCTGGTGGGGGGTCTGCCACCTGCTTGCCTCCACAGAGATATTATTGCTTTGCTTGGAATGTTCCACAGTACGGTATTAAGATACATCTTTCATTTATTTAATTACAGGTGTTTTTCTTGCTCAAAAATGCTTGAAAAAAAATTATTCTTACTGTGAGCAATATCTGATCTGTAATTTGGCATGGTGCCATCACCTGCTTGTCTCCATGGAGATAGATCAGTTAACTTTATTGCCACACTTCAGGCAACGTTATAACATTAAAAAATAAAACTAACTAAACCTTCTTGCACATTTACTAGCTTCAATTTGATTGACCAATTCGTCCAACAGTCATTTATGTAGACACTTCTGTAATTTGTGTGAGCTCCCAAATTGACCACACATCGAGTCCGCCTGACTTTTACTAAATCTGTCACCTGTCCGACCTTTTGTGGTGGAGAATGCACAGCCTGTGTCTTTAAGTCTCTTTAATCTGCTAACAGCCTGCGCTCCGGCCCTGCTCCTGTCTTCTGGCCCTCTTTCCATTGTCCTATATGTCATCTCCAGGCAGACACTCTTTAGATATTAATGGCTGCATGATGAGATGGCCTCCTTACAAGCCTGCCCTCACTGGATAATTGATCATGTAGTGAATGACATGTGGTTCGGGTTTAGGCTGCTCCAGCATAGAAGTAATCCACTGTTTTTGCCCAACGCTTTGGAGAAATCGCGTTCATATCCTTTAAACAGAACAAGATGTCACCGGATTCTAAAAATGGTGAAAATTTACTGGAAAATCTTGGCTGACATAAATCACACTTTAAATAATAATTCTTGCAGCAAAAAACAAACACGGTTGGAAAAACTCCTGAGTGGTTTCTTTGATGACTTTTCTGGAGCAGTCACTAATCCTGCAGACTAAATGAGAGAAGTAATGAGCATTCTTTGCCCACATGAGCTTGTTTATAGCAGTGCAACTCTAGCATGTAAAAACGCATGGAAGCACTTCGCCGGCGTGGAATAAAGTCATTAAGAATAGCTCTTCCATTTTTCTCCCCCATGGCTAAATAACGCTAGCTTTCTGTGCTCAAGTCCATCATCGCAGCAACTTGACATCCTGACCCTGGACGCTTAATTTATTGATTTTCATTTTATTCGGATGTGAAGGCTTCTTGCGCTTTTAAATTAATCCAGGTTAATTTGGCAAAGACCGCCGTCCCACCCAGCATGAATGGACTCTCTGTTGGGTAGAAAAGGCCCGGGCCACCCAGTTTTATGGGAATCTGCAGTGAATTAGAAAATCTGTCAATGCGAGAGGAGCGGTGGCGCGCGGATATGCCGTGTCACTCTACCTGTAAAAGAACTGCTCTTTGTCTATTATCTCGAGGCTTACCTGAGGAGAGTTAACCTTGAGGTCAATAACATCTCCGCGCTGCTTCACGACTGGCTGGGTCTGCTATAGGGCCTGAGGAGAACCATTGTTAACACAGGGGCCGTAGACCTGCACTTCCTCCCACTGTTGGCTCTCCTCGCTGAATACCTCTGAAACACATCTGTGAGGACCACTGATAGGAACCATAAAGGCTGATCGCTTTCACAGGCACCGCGCCAACGATACCAACTTTGGCTTTGTCCACATTCAGTTTTGTTCATTTGACAGCAATAAAACCGACAATGTATAAACAAAATGCCACAACAAAAGCAGATATGAAAGTGATTTAGTCGTTTCCTTTTTGTGGTTGTGCACATTTGGAGAGCATAGTTAGTGCTACTTTACCAATGTCAGATAGGCCAGATTTAACTCTTTCTAGTTCAAGCATAAATGGTTTTCTTGTTTTTAGTTTCTAGCTCTTGGTCCTATTGGTTTCAGAATGTTTCTGAACACCTAAAAACGCATCTGCATATCACAATCAATGATAAATGTTTTCGAAAAGTTGTGAGGAAGAAGCCTGAAAATGACCCAGGTTAGCTCTGTTCAGGCGACAGTAGCTCAGTTGGTGGATGTTTGTCCACTGATCTGAAAGATAGCGCTTCAAATCCACTCCCACGCCTACCCACCTCACCCCTAGTGTCTGCCTACACTTGTGTATGAATGTGTGGGTGAATGTTTGAGTGGTTCCTTGATGTAAAGCTCTTTGAGCCTTAAAGGTGGAAAACTATGACCATGTACCATTTACCATTTCAGCATGTAACCCACCTAAATCCAAAGTTGCCTTTATTTAAAAAAAACAAAACGCTACCAAAATATTATTAACACATTATTTACTGTATAGAGTTTTATCTCCAAAACATTTGTACATTTATATTTCATGAAATGTTCTCTAATAGCTCTACAATTACAATACCATGCTCATACTCCATCTGAGGCCCAGTTTGTTTCCAAACACACAGAATCTTGGCTCTGTGCCTTCTCTGTGTCATTGTCTTCATGCTCTGCTGTGCCATGGGACTTTGTAGTTAAGCATGCCCGTATTCAAATCTAAGCGTCCCAGATTGGAGCGTAATTTGCCTGCGCATATCTGTTGCTCTGTGCTAATCACCCACATGGCTGAAATAATTGTGAGTATGTAGGAAACTTTTAGACTTTGTGCCAACTAAATAACAAGTATTTGTCGCAGCATTATGTCCTCTAATCCCTCATCTGCTGCAAGCCTGGCTCAGTTTCACCCATGCATAGATTTAACTGTCTTTTGCATTCCTTGAAATTATTCACCAGGACGGATTTGAAATAGTAAAAACAATTGGGGATTGGCGTCTGCAGCATTTGTTTATTTCCATTTATCGTGGAGACCTTATACAAATTGATGCACAATCACAAGTCAGTTGAGGCTGTTTGTTTTGAAATGGCCCTGCGTTTAGATAGGGACATTTGAA
Source organism: Periophthalmus modestus (assembly GCA_019594935.1). NCBI lineage: Eukaryota > Metazoa > Chordata > Actinopteri > Gobiiformes > Gobiidae > Periophthalmus > Periophthalmus modestus. The sequence goes on along the minus strand of JAIEZT010000021.1, from coordinate 26,536,730 downwards.
TAGGATTTGACCGGCATGGAAATGTATGGGCAAGGAGAAGTTTACTTTGAGAGCAGGGAGCAGGTGCGGTGCTCTCTGGACCAGGGCAGGTGTTGTGAACAATACGACCGAAAAGTGCTGGTGTTTGTCCTCACATGACAAAGCAATGCATTATGGAGCCAATTTGGCGTCTAATAAAGCCATGAGCAGTTATATCCTCATTTAAGTATAGGTGCGTATCATGTGGAAATAAAGATTTGCCTCATTTGGGTAAAAGTTTTCATGGCAGTCATGCAAGAAGAGGCAACAAAGGGACATCATTTTTAGGAAAACTCGTCTGTTCTTGTTAGCTTAAGCAATCTCTTTCAGCAAATATGGGCCTATATATGACAAGAAACTCCCTGAAAGACAGTAGTAAGTTCCAAAGAAAGGCAGGCTGCACCCTTACTTGACCTAAGACCATCACATGCTGTCCCAAGATGCAACATGCCCTGGAATCTGTTCACTAAATCTAGAATTATGTTATGGTAACATTAGCAACATGGGGAAATCTGATCTACAGTGCATCCAGATCATGGGCTAACACATTGAGAGTGCATAACTGAAGGACTTATTTTTAGACCTGCAACTAACAATTATTTTAGTAGATTATGTTTTTTGTTAGCCAAGTAGTAAAAAAAAAAGTATTTCTGAAGTGGCTTGGAAAGTTTAAGTGAATGCTAAAATAAGCCAAATGGGGGCATATTTATGAAAAATATCTACTCAATTTCATAACGGTGTTTTCTTGGTGATAAAATCAGTTTTGATTGCAGATGTTATCGTCTCTTTATATTTCAGATAACGATCATTATAATGATTATTTTAGTAGTCACAACTATTCTGATTGCAGCCCTACTGTTTAGCTTGTTTTATGTTTTGGACAAGGCAGACATAGAGTTGACAAACATAATCATCAAAGAGAGATGGTAGGAAAAAATGTCTTACAGTTAGCAGTAGGGATCATATCATGTGGAACAAAGAATAAGCCAAATTTAATAGCTGTTTTCCAGTCACTCAAGCGTTTGTCAACAAGAACCAACAAAGCAAGACGGACCGCCGCACACTACACACGCTGACAGCAAATTAAACAGTGCTAGACTGATTACTGCCTCTAGTCCGATGTGGGTTTATTTTACCAAAACAAAAGCAGGAAGATAGATGTCTGCTTCGGGGTGCTCCTGGGAAACAAGTCCTTCTCTCACATAATGCGTGCTGCGGGTTTTGGACCTCATAGCCTTTACCAATCAGCTCATATCGATCTTCATTATACCCACTGATGGACTATTTGCCTCTGCTCCTGTTGTGGAAAGCTGCATACGCTAGCAGCCCCAAGAGGGTGGTGTGGAGGCGAGGGAACCGAGTCGGGCCAAGCACATCACCTGTTCCCCTCTCCGAATTAGGACACAACTTGAGATTCAATTTTAGCTTGAGTGTTGTTAACTGACAGTGCTGTAACAAGCAATGATGAGTGATGATCCCAGGCCTAAGTCACAACGGGATGTCCCCAGAGGGCTCATTTCAAGATACCTGCCACTTAATGCATGTAAAACACTAATAATATCACACGGTATGACAACTTACTTGGCATGGAGTTGATGTGGCTATTACATGGAGTGGATTCTACATTTTCTTCCCAATAATGTAAGGTTGCTTTACCATTATCATTTGTGAATTTACTCTTTGTAACAACAACTTAAAACTAGGATCACTGTATACTGTTTTTATGTGCTTGAGCAAGACACTTTACCCACCTATCCCTATGTATGAAAGTGGGAAGAGCATAAGTGATTGGTGGTAGTCAAAGGGGCCGATGGCACAGATAGGCAGCCTCACTTCTGTCAGTCTACCCTGCAGGCAGCCGCAGCTTGGATGGGTCTGCAACTGTCACCTTAGGGTTGTTATTGCTGGTATAGTCTCCCCTAACAAGAATAAGTGGAAGGATCAGTGAATGAATGCGGGCCAGTAATGAGACATCTTATTTATCTGATTTTGCCATTTGCTTAGGTCGCCACAATGAGTTTGAAAACAAAAGAATATGATTAAGAGAAAGCATGTATGTAACATGATCCACAGAATCATCAGTAATCTAAATCACTCCTCTTCCTCAGAGGAAGATGAAGTCATGACCCGCTCCTGATTGTCAGGTCCTGATGATACCTAGTTGATTCCAGCAGCTGGTGTGTGCCTGCAGCCTGTGCCTCGTCTCACTGCCATCATAAAACACAATAAACCACAAGACAAATATTTGTTTTTTGTTTTCTGCTTTCGAGTGGGGGCTTTGAAATCCTAACTGGCCGACTCATTGCTCAGACCAGCGCTGAGAAATCTAAAGTGACACAGCATTTCTGTCTGCCGGTCCTGCTAACAACTGCAGATGTTACGCTTTTTCATCATTAGGAAAAAGTAACCCGCCCCGTTCTGCTTTGTGTATTTAATCCTTTGTGAAGGTTTGTGGTTATTTGCACTTGTAATTAGACTGTTTCCATTAAGGAATATTATTGCTAAATGAATCCAGTACTTTAGGTCCTGCTTCGTCATAGGAAAATGGCCAGCTTTGGGGAAAGGAATGCAGGCCCGAATTGGATCAAAAGTGGAACACTGACTCACACCTGAATGATCCTATGCTTAGCTCTAAATCTTTAGAAGTAGCTTACTTTGTATTACTGTTATAGACCTGGTCATCACATTAGATTTTCAAATGTCACCAGTGTTTCCGAGCTACATCTGTTGTATCCTTTTGGAAGAGTTTTTCTGAAGATGGGATTGCTGCATTAAAATTAGCATGACCAATACATTTAATTTTATTCCATCTACCGTTTCTTCTGTTAGCTTGATGTTCAAAATTTTAACCAACAACAATAAGATTCTTGGTCAAGATTCACAGCTGTGCTTCCATATTCTTTATTCATTATAATATAGTTAAATACCATTCATTGTGTCAATCAATGCAAAGTGTTTGAATTCTAAAAGTGCATAGCAGTACACAGTTGTTTTCCTGTTTGTGAACACCTGTAAACCACACCATGTCCCTTGTTTCAGTGGCATATTGTTTGCTAAATGTGTTTGTTGAAATGCCTCCTCCCTGTTAGGATCACAGCAGCATTGACGCAGGCCTACAGCCCGCAGCCCTCCTGTCACCGATCCCTCTGCGTTTCTCCCATAATAGGCCACAGTGACACGGGCTTGTCACCTGGACTTTGTTTGGTGCGTGCCTGTGCCTCCCCACCCTGCTCCCTCGGGGTGATTCCCAGCCTCGCACTGCGCACTCCTCCCTTTTGTATTCAGACGCCACACAATGCACTCTCCTACCCCTGGGCCCTTTTTACACCTCGAAGCTTTGTTAGCGTCCCCTCCCTACTCTCCTCCTGAAAAATGCTGGAAATGACAGACCTGATCAATTGCAAAAATATATTTAGGGAACTTTGGGAAAAGCGTAAGTGCCTGTGGCCTACAGCGCTGTCCCACAAAAGACTGAAAAGTTATTGTTGTTGTGAGACGTTATGGCAGACATAGCGTGACACAAGACAACAGCCCCTTTCAGCTTTATGGGTATGAGTAGTGCAACAGTAATTATCTGCAGACAACACGGTGATGTTTAAGTAGAAATATTATTATAACTGACATTAACCTCTAAATACATTATATTACTATCACAGTGGTACTGTCAAATTACAACCATATTTGTGTGTGTTTGTAATGTGAAGAGAGCACACATATAATTGGAAATAGGAAAATAACTTTGTGAATTTGCTGGATGAGTAACACAAGCATTTGTTAATATAGTGAGATGAACAACGTCTTGTCTAATGATGAGTTTGCTTAAAAGGGAAAGAAAGCTACATCACCAGTGGATGTGCCGATGATCGCCCATTCATTTGTATATGGAAAATTCAGTGCAGCAACTCCATTTTCCCAGACACTTTAGTTCAGTTTAGGCAATGAGATGCCCAGAAATGAAAAATGACTGTCTATTTGGCTGCAATGTTTTTGTTACTCTTGTTGAGGCGGTTTTGGACAATCCAGAGCAGTTCAGACCATGTGAAAACATACAGTTACATTTCTGAAAACCAAAAATTGGCTGGCAGATGGCCTATATTTGACGCAGATTTCAACATATTAGGAAATAATGTTCTTTCTTCAAAATCATTCTTGTGAGAATTACACATATTTCAGTAAAACATGTCAGCCCACAGTTTACTATGGCCTTTAACTGCCCAGTTTGTAAAGCAGACCCACTGATCTTTACTTGTATTAACTGCCTCGTATCCATTCCCTGGTCTTAACTATGATGACAATACTTTCCAAATCCCAATCATTTAAGTTTCTGTAAACAGCCCTCTGCTTTCATCTCTGTATAAACTACAGTGAGGACCTCTAATAGTGCATATCTATAGCTATTAGGACTGGGGGGTAGAGCGGGGGTCCCATTATCCCAAACCAGCAAAATAAATATTACCATGTGCGGTATTTGGCCCGTCCAGAAGAGTTAGGCCTGTCCAAAAACCATCAGAGCTGAGGGGGGACGTCAGCGTACCTGCCTTACCTCAGCATCCCCTCATCATTAAGGGCTTAGTGTCCCAAATGGATTTTACAGTTTCTGCTTCAGGACACACACAGAAAAGCAGAGAGAGAGGCTGCTCCAGGCCGTACAGGCCAATGAAAACCACTTGTGGAGTCAGAGGTAAACTTATTATAAACTATTACGTACACTGGCTATTTGAAATCAGATAGTACCCTACAAATATTTAACAAGTGGCCTAAATAATATGGAGACATCTTATAATTATGCAGATGACTTGTTATTTCCTTTTTTCAACTATATTTCAAATTCATTTTTTTGTTGTTTTGCCTACAACAGACAAAATAAGAATTGTATTTGCCCAAATCAAAAAGTGACTATAAAAGTACCTCCTGGTACACTGTGACTGTAAAAAAGATGTTCTTACTGTCAGTCTGATGTAGAACAGGAGCAGTGCCTATGCCTGACATGAGTCTCATTTGTGTGTGTAAATAAGTGAGCACTGACCACATGTGTCACTCTGCCTCAGACACGCCAGAGGAAAAACCACTGCAGCCTGTCACCACTGTCTGTCATCTGCTCCTGTCTCTGAGCCATCGGGAGGATGCTCCATGTCTGTTACTATTCCTAAATAACTTAGCACTTAGTTCTTTTCTTTCTTACCTGTCAGAATGTATTGCTTTTGAAACACACACGCAACAATCTAGTTTTATTTAAGGTGCTCAAGACAGCAGTAAAGTGTCTGCCCTTCATACAGTGCTGTTGGGATGCTCTCTCCTTCATGTGCATGGGTGTATGCTGTCTTCATGTCTATGGGAAGATTGTGTGTGTGTAAATGCAGCGGCACATGGAGCTGGCCACAGAGGAGCTGACCCCGAGAGGCCAGTGCTCACAGTGAGTGAGAGATGGAGCCTGTCTTTTATCAGTGCGCATTAGAGGGGACAGGGTCCACTGCTGCCTGTGTGCGTGTGTGGTTGTGTGCGTGTGTGAGAGAGAGAAGAGAGAGACTTAAACACTCGCATTAATCTCCATGAGTGAACACGAGCAGGTGTTAACCTATGTCACTCCTGGACTCCATGGCAACAGAGACTTGGCACCTGGAGGTGTCCGTGATGCCTGGTCATGTGATCCTTGTCCTGTTCTGCATGAGTAGGGACAACATAATATAAAATTATTTTGAACATTTCCATCTAGAATCCCCGATTATGTTCTGCAGAAGAGGCCTAGATGTGTCTAGTGGGTGTCATGGCTGACAAATGCTAACGTTGTTATGCAGTCAGTGTCTTCACATTGTGTCCTTCATGCTTCTTTCATCATGTTTATATCGTACTCAGACTGCACATACATTTCTGATTAGCTATGGGTGTGTAATAATATCGTAAAGTTATTTATTTTCGTGAACAGTAACAAAAATCTAAGCATGAACAAATCTGTGAGTGTGGTTTATACAGGGAGAACATCATCTTCTCCAGGGCAGCATCATTTTATCCCTTCAAGGCCCTTAATCCCAAAATGAGACTATCTTTTGGGATTAAGAATATCTTGTGTGCAGTGTAATTTTGGTTGAGGTCAAGCGCTGATGGTTTTGGGCCGAGCTCTCCTAATGCTTTCCTAAGTCCTTCAGCTCTTTGAATACATTTGTCTGGCAGACTCACGCTCACTATTCTGTTTCTTTGAAGGAAATGCTGTGGATGCACTGGAGGGCTGGAATGTGGCACGACCGGGCAATCTCCCAGAAGGCCATGCTCACCAAGAGGCCCCAGACCGTCTGCCACACGCCCCCGCGGCCAGAGGTCAAGTCTGCGCCCCTACACCCTCCATGCTTGCATCATTTTGGGGGTACAAATATTTCCACCCCCTCCACTCTCCATCCTAAGGGAGTTCAAGTCGAAGTATGCAAGAGGCCAAGTGTCAGATAAGCACGTTCAGATCGAAGATAGAAAAAGAAAAATCTGTGCAAGAATAGGCCCTGACATGGCGTCGCGATCTTGTTTACATTGTGAAGGAGGTGACCGAGTCGTTGGAAGCTAACCTCTGGTGGCAGCTCCGTCTTGGACCCAGCCCCTCCCCCCTCCTCTGGGCTTTCAGTTGGCAGGTCCAGCTGTCAACTTTCTAATGATTTCTTTATTTTGCAGGAAGAGCTTGTCGCCAGGGGAAACGCTCCACTTCCGGCTCGGGGGGAAACATGAGGCAGGGCAGGGCGACGCTGGACCCCGCTCCGTCTGCAGCCGCCTCGCCAGGGACCGTGGCCGCCTTTCATCCAGACGTGTTTCTTTGCTTTCTTTCTCCCTCTATCCACACAGTCATCAGTATCACCCTTTCTATGCGACTCCCTCATGTCCTCCGGGGGTTTAGCTTTACTTCTCAGTAGTAATAGTTTTCTTTTGACTTGGGCTATTTTGCATTTTTCTATTTGGAGAACATGTGTGCTGTCTTTGATGAGATCTAATCTCTACACTATTAATACAGAATCCTCTATTAGGCCCATTTCCTATCTACGTCACATCGGTCTATTTTTAAATTACCAGCACACATTTACACACTTACTTTGCACCAATGACGTGCGGTGAGGTTCGTGGCTGGTGAGGCACTGAAGTCATCACAATCAGATTTTCAAACATGTAAACCAGGTGACAGTACATTTGGCCCCGGGTCAATTTCTCTCCCAGTGACTTGGGGCCAGAATAAAAAAGAATTTCAAAATAAAAGTTCCGAAGTCTGTATGAAATAGCTCTAATAGTATAAAATAAAAAGCAAGCTGTTTTTTTTTATTTTTTATCCTTATTCTGGTTCCCCAATTTTCAAGATGGAAAATGGATGATGGAAGATGGATTGAAGTCTTACCATTTTGTACCACGCTGTTTGAAAAGAGCAAGTCTTACGTCCCGTAGTTTGGAGCAAACCATTTAGCTCCTTTAGCGTTGGTCTTCCTTTAATTAAAACCTCCTGCTTCATCCGAAAGTCCAGTTTAGAAAACAGCTTGAGCTTTAATATGTAATCTTACTCCATTTAAAAAGGAGGGCCAGAGAGAAAAAAGTGAACGGATTGCTAAAGTTGACTTGCTAACTCTAAATTGTAGTTTGCGGCCCCTATTCGGCAGGAGTTATAAGAATCCCTGGGCTCATGAGTGCCCCCTTAAATGAGGCAGGGTAACTACATGCCTCACCCGGCGCCTTTTCACAGCCGCTTAAAACAGCAACGTCACAGAGCTACAGCACAGTCAGTCCATCTGAGGCACTAATGGCAGGTGCCTCACCACGCATCTCTTCTCAGGATTTCAACGGTAAACGTAAAACATCGAAAAAAAAAAAAAAAAAAAAAAAAAAAAAAAGAGTAAAAAAAAGAATTAAATTGCAAAGTTAAATAGAAAATAACTTTATAGAGAAAATCATGGGATAAATATAACCATTTCATTAATTTTTTTCTCTGTGATGAGAGGTGAGGCACTGCCACCTGCCTCACCTGACTGCACGTCACTGCTTTGCACATACATTTTGAAACAATACCCGTTTCATATTACCATGAATACATTTCATCTTAAATATTTTTTATCATCTTTCTAATGTGGAATTGCTTTGTGTACAAATTGAGCTCTATAAATACACTTGATTTGCCTTTTTTCATTAAGCTATAAATCAATATTTTTGTGTTGCTCCCAAGACTGGAAAATAGTAGGAAATACTGAAACCCATAAAAAACATACCCACTATTTTCCAAAATAAAGTTTTAATACTGACAAAAAATATTTTCAGAAAGAAATCTGCACTGCAGTTCTTTAGTGGTTCCATTTTTTTTTTTTTTTTTTTTTTTGTATAATTCTAATGCAGTAGCACCACAATGTGATGTTTCAGGTCAAGCCCAGTGCTATTAAAATAATGATAATGCAAAAAATTGGGAGTGCCAAAGAATTGCTGTGTGAATATGTTTTGGGTTTTTGTTTTTTTGTTTTGTTTTGTTTTGTTTTTTTGTTTTTTGGGGTATTTTTTTTTTTGGGGTTTTTTTTTCTTTTTTACAATTTTTGTCTTTGGACTCAGCACACAGACTCAACTTTTATTGGATGTGCATGTCTCTATCAGAACAATATTTTAAAACCCAAATAGTTAACTGTACAGCTCTATTATAGTATATGTAGAGGCCCTTGACAAAAAATATACCTCCCTAAGCACAATCAGAGCAGCCTCTCAATCATGAAACCCAAGTTGAGCACGACTTGCAGCCCGCACTTCTCTCCGGGTCTGTGGCTGATTGTTCCAGTAACAACAGATGGAAAATTGTCAGAGTAAACATGTAAATATTGCAAGAGTCACGATCTCCCATTTAGCATCAAGGGAAGTGATTACAGCATGAAACAGGGCAAAACATCCACTCTGTGTCACAAGTGATAGCTGTCAGGGCCTGAACAGAAGCATAAACATGTGTAGTCCAACCAGACCAGGGAATCAGCGCTGTGGGAGGACTCAAGGCAGTTTTCACCTTAATTTAATCTGACAAACATTCAGAAAATGTGTAAATATATCCGGAATATTGTATATCACTGAAAACAAACTTTTAATAGTGATTCAACTTGATTTTCAACCCACACATTTCTAAATCAGCACCAATTCCTAAACAAAAACTAAATGTAAAAATGCCAAAAATATGTCACATGTAAAAGCTTTAAACTTTTTTCAATAGGAGAAAAAACTTTTACAATAAAATAGATTTGACAAAGCTATTACAATCCAAAATCTTTTCAATATGGTGCTCAAAATGTGACCATCTTTCCTGCATAAAAGTATTCATATGTTCTTCATTCACTTCTAAAATCCCAAACTAAACAATAAAAACTTAGTGAATCATACCTAATTGCAGTCATGTGCTTAATTCCTACATAGCGGGGTTTGCCTTATATAAATGGAAACATACAGCTATCTTGTCCTTCTTTCCTTAAAATTGTTCACTTTAATTCAGCAGTAGAGCATGGGCACCTGAGCTAAAGCATGCGCCACTGCCCAAATGTAAACACTTGGTAAAACTGATTGGTATCCAGACCGCAGGACCGTTACCTGTCAGGTCCCAACAGTATTTACCACTTTGATTGGATGTGTGTGTGTATGTGCGTGTATGCGTGTCTGTGTGCATATGTGTGCATGTGTGCGTGTGCATATGTGTGCATGTGTGCCTGTGTGTTATTGCGTGTGCATACATGATTATATGTGATTGAAGGGAGGTCGGCCCAAGACACCAAAAAAGTTCTGCTTAAAATCACAGAGCACGCTCCACTTCAGAGTGACAGTGCCACGCTATAATCTAAATTCTTCCTTGATTTCTGACATCGCTGAAAGAATGTAAATACACGGAGGAGGAAAGCAGCTCTTGATGAAGCAAGAAAATATTGTTGCAGGATTGTGCCGTGATCAAAGTCTGGTACATGACGTCTTAAACACTAGATTTACAATAGGGAAAATGCCATTTGGATTGACAGCGCTTTAAATCTACCTTCAGGTGGGTTTGTTTCATGATCCAAGGAGGAAATTTTGCATATTCCATAAATCTGTATTGTGGGCTACGAAGAAGTAGAACAGTTCATAATTAGGCTGCAATAAAATGAAAGTGATACATCAGTTGGCAACAACAACTTGGATTGGTTGTTATTCAAGCAAGTCAGTTTAAAGCGGCTGCACACAATTTCTGTCCATAGCAAAATTTGTTCCACCGCAGTACAGATGAATTGTAAAAAGCTGCTTTTTTTTCTTATGTTGTCATCAGGGGCAGTTGGTATACATGCAAAGACTATGGTAGGCAAGGTTGTTGGCAAGTCAAAATTTTCATTTTTTTTTCATTTATCTTATCATGAGCACCCTGTTCAAATACAGAACAAAACACACAAAAACAAATAAAACAGATAGCTATATAGGTGCATGTAAAAAGTGCAGCTGTGATTATAAATGTGTATCACCAGATTAAAGTGCACTACTGGCACCAATTTATCCAGTTTTGCATGTCCTTGAAATATATTCAGTGTTTGGAATGCAAAATAACCAAAAGCTGTCCACCCACTCCCCCACCCCTCCACCCCCATTTAGTATATAAAGATTTGTAGCTTGCACATAATATTTTATTTATTTATTTATTTCTAATAAAATTCAGGTTTGCATTCAATTGATAATTTAAGATTTTTGATGGAATTATGGATTTCATTAAAAAACAACAACAACAACAACAACAACAACAAAACCCAAAACTGCAGTTTTAAAATCATCTGATCAGCAGAGGGAGCACTTACATAATTGCATTATCTGCATATAAAGGTATGAGACTTTTTCTTAAATTGCAACTTATGGAATTAATAAAAATATAGTAAAAAGTAGTGGGCCCAAAATGGAGCCTTGGTGTACTCCTTTGCTAAAAGTGAAAAGATTTTAGCAGATTCTTTTTCCAGACCAAGGTTTAATTTGTTTTGAAGCAGGACGACAGCGCCATCCTCAGTCCACCGAACAATCAGCTGACTGGACAATTCACAGCAACATCATGTGACCACTCTGAGAAAGACCACTAGTGAGCAGTAAAAGTGTCAGATAGGAAAACAAATGAAACATTGGTGTGGAAAAAGAATCTATTAAAATAAATTAATGAAAGACGAGATGAACCTCATTGGATTAAAAGATTTTATTTAAATCCCTTGGCTACTGCTGCCAGCATTCTGTTTGGAAGATAATTTTGGAACCAATTACATGTAGCGTTGTCAAATCCTATACACTTCAGATACATAGGATCAAGAGGATGAGACCACTGTGTGTTGTCTGCATTCAGTTATAAAGTATTTTAACATCTGAGAAAGTGAAGTGAAGTGCACTGTTAGAATGCTAGTTATTATCTTTACTGTGATTTACGAAAAGTGACCCCAGCTCTGTTTTTCATATTTTTAAGACAAAATCAGGAACAGCACCTTTTATTGTAAAAGTATAGAATACATATGTAAAGAAAGACTTACAACTTGGGTAGAAGATAGAATAGAATAAATAAGAATATATGCAGGGGGAGGGGGAACTGACAAAAACTCAGCCGCTTCAACAATCACAACCACACAACACAGGCTTCACGTTATAAGCCAGTCGCTCTACCAGCCCTGTAATTTTTGTGTATGTATCACGTAAAGTTTGTACAAGATTTGTAACTGTTTGATAATCTCCTCACTATAGAAAGAATGGATCAGTGCTTTTACTGATATCAACAAGCTGTGAAGTAAATTAATTTGTCTAATAATAGCAGCTGTTTTTTTTTTGGTTTTTTTTTTGCCAAACACACAGTCACTCAGATGATACCAACACTGACTTAAATTCTACAATATATTCATACATTAAGCCTGCTACTTCCTTTCCGTTCTTTTAATAGAGTTAAGTCTAAAATTATCAGACCACTTCCTGCATTTTTGGCCACAGATTCTGTCACAACTGCTCCCCTCTGCATAACATTGTCATTGTGTTGCCACCATTAAAGGCCTGAGTGACAGCTGGGGCAGTCTGCGATCAGTGCTGGGGGCTCAACACTAAGGGGGAGCTGCCATGGATATCACTGTGCACTCTTCTATTGGCAGGTGGGTTCTGGCTGTGATTAGATCTCAGCTTTAGCCCCTGCCATCAGCATTATTGTGCCGGGATTCCCCAAGTCCCCGCTCTCCGGATCCTCTGTCACATTCTGTCATGCCAGCGTGGGTCCCTGCCAGCTGGCCTTGTGGCATGGCATAGCACACACCATGTTACCACTTCTGATTGTCTCTCACTACATTTTAAGCTTTGGTCGTCATGCTGTTGTAATAAGGCAGTCCTATTAGGTTGCAAGAAAATCAGCTTCCTATAGTTTCCAACCACCAGTGACCACAAAAAAATAGGAACTTTTAAACTATTATTGTTATTTTTATTATCTATAAAGCATAATTGTTAACTTACAAATGAATTTGTCTTAAATTTAAAAATGAGAGCTTCTGTTACATCCCAGTTTTGTTGTTATGAAATCTGTCTTTACTCTGAGTGGGCGTGCATCTCCACAAACATGACAAGGAAGAGGGCCTCGTTCTACTTGGTTCCATGGAAATGTTGTTCCTTTGACTAGAATCCTACACAGTTTGGCATAAAACGTATCTATCTCCATGTAGAATGTTTGATCCAAAAATTTACACACTAGACCTTTAATTTCGTTTAATTGAGTGAAAAAATGCACACTATGTAGCCTAGCTGTAATACCCCACACATGTCATGCTTATTTGCTACTATTTTATTTATTTGCTAGTATTTTTATCTAAAAATCTGTAGTATTCTGGCCCACCCACTGATCAGCTGGAGTGGTTAGTCCATGTTTACAATACAGTGTGTTTTGGTGTCATTGGATGTTAGCGATTACTGCCTAATGATAGGAACGTGCAGCTTGGAGGGTTCGATGGGTACAACCTGGGACTCAAGCTAAAGGTCAGGTACTTCCTATGTATGTCTGTGTTTGTTTAAGTGAGAGGGGGCCACTTTACATCTCGTACATAATTATAGCATTTCAGAATAATTTTAGATCATCTTTGTGTCGTCAACATCATAATTACCCCATTTGCCCTCCAAGTTCTGACAAATTATTCTCAAGTAACCTGACCTTCTCTCTGTAAGGGCAAAAAGCTGATTCAGGGATTTTCAACTTGACTAACAACAACGAGTTAGCATGGTTATGAAGGCATTTTACCCCTTTTGCCATGTTTATGTTTAGGTTAGCTCATTTTCTGTCACTCTGAATAATGAAATCATAGTTGGCCAATAAGAACAGGTATTTTTTGGGTGGAATAAAAAAGTACCGTATTTATCAATGCAAGATGCTTTGGAGCTTATGTTTGGGAGAATGATTCGGATAAATATGGAAATGGTTTCATTGGTTTCATAGAACTAACTTTGAAGCTTTCTTGTCTGACATTTTGAGTTCCCAACATCTGATATTTTTTATGGACAATTAGTTATTCATGCTATGAACTTGCTTTTTGACCCATACAGGCGAATGTCAGTAATTAAAACTGGAGCGTAGAGTTAGTTATTCAGAGATACTTAATGTGCGAACATAATCAAAATAATCTAAACCTTAAATGTGTAGCTATATAAGTATATATTTTTTGAAAAGTGCTTAAGAAACATTTTTATATACTGTATAATATTCTGTTCTATTTCCTCCTGTGTGCCTATGTGACTTGTATAGTACACTAGCTATAGCGTGTCTTTCTTTTGGACTGCACATTAATACCATGTCTGCATACATGTCAGCTCTGTGCATCCGCATGCCACTGAGGCCTGGAGGTGTTGTACATATCTGAGGTACATGTGAATATTAGATTACAGTGGCTTGGCTTTCACTGATATCTGGTGTGGTGACAGAAGTCGTTTGTCCATTCAAAAGTAGCCGGTGACGCATCAGGTGTGTACATTATATCACCAGTACAGCCACCACCTCCTGCTGTGAAAGTGTCAATGTTATGAAGGACTGTTATCTGATCTAATGGCTCTATGTGGAGCTGTCAGTGGCCTATTCCTGGCTATTGTTTTAACCAAATAGTTTACCACTGTTAGTTTGGTTGTCCCAGCAACTCTATATTATTCCATTTTATCTGATCTAACACCCAGGCTTATATGGGGAGTCCATCATGTCATTTTTGTTGACAGGGGATTTTCCTTTGTACTTGCAGATTCAGTATTCTGTCAGCTCTAAGACTAAGGCCAGTGAGTGGTTCATGGAACACTGTTTGGCCTGTGTGCGTTTGTGTCTACGCCCATGCTGCCACATGTCCTCTGTGCAAAAGTCTGTAAAGAGCAACAAATGCCAAAACACACAAGAGACATGGATTTGTGCTCCGCAAAGGCCAGTCTGCCTAATTTCACCGCGGCCGGTGCTTATGGAAAATGTTGGAAAAGTCGAGTTTAAAATCATCGTTATTACCACTTGTTTTTGTTTCATCCGCTCCAGTCTTGACTGTGTCACTGATGATGCCTACATCTAACACTGTGCTGTTGACTTTTCGTATCTATATCTGTTTACCTTGGGTGTGGGGAACTCCTCTGGGTGCTAAAAATCATTTGGCTGATGACCTCATGCTGTATATGCACTTGTCAACTGAATACTGAAGTATGAGAGCCCTTCATACAGCACTTTTCTATGGCCTTCTTTTTAATGTATCATAAATGATAGATTTTAATTTTAATTTTTTTTTTAAGAAACAGCACAGAGGGTAGTCACAGCTCAGGAGCACACAGGGCCATCTGACGGTACATCGAGGAGTGGCACATACCAAAGACATGATTAGTAATCCTATGCACCATGAAACTAGTCCAGACTGTCCAGCCCGTGTGTGTGTGCACATGCACCAGCTCTGCCCACTGTCTGTGAGCTCCACGTAAGGGTGACTCAAGTCCTTCTGTGTCCTGCTAGAATCATCAGGACTCTCTTTGTCCTCTATAGGACGTCTGCTGTCTCCTCCCTGCACTGAACTGCTCAGAAAAGAACTGTTCTCAAAAAGAGGAAGAATAGAGTGGGTGTGTCTGACAAAAAGTAAGACACATCCTTCAAATCTAAATAAATCTGACAAAGAAATGTTTTACGAGCTGCCACCTGAGGTAGCCCTAAAAGCAGCAGTGAGCAGAGTGGCCATACGGTAGAGTATAATCCAATTGGCTTGTCGCTCTGAAACCGTCTTAGCAGATGGGAGCAGTAATATGAAAGTTACTCTCCCACTCACTGTGACGGTGCGTCTGTTATATCACCATGTCCTGTTATTCTTTATGGCTTCCATAGGCACTAAAGAGGACAGAACTTATTTTCTTTTCATTACTTCTCTCTCGGGGACTCACAGACTTGCTTAGCTCTTCCCCTCAGTTCTGAAATTCTTTTCAATTAAAGCCCTCTCCACAGATGTTATAGACATTAGGCCCAGGTTCTGTTGATGTGCCGCCAGTGCAACCAATGGACAGCTATTTCATTTACCACACAGTAAATCCTCAGGCACCTAATGCCCCACAGCACAAGCTGCCAGCACCCCAAACACACACACCGTCCCAGGGTAAGTGTCAGGCTCAGCTCCCCCTATACACCTCCACTCCCCCAATCAGGCCTGTATTGTCTTTGCCATGGATCAATTAAAAGGATGAGGTCTAAAAAAAGGGCCATTTGTAAAATGGACGTCCTCTAAGAAGTGAAACAGCAGCAGAGAGCATTGGAAGCGTGAATAATTTATCCCGAAACCCTATCACAGTCTTTGTATCAGATTCCATCATAAAGCGTGGTGAGGGAGCGGCGTGGTGAGGGAGCGGCGTTGTGAGGGAGCAGCATGGAGGGAATACATCAAGCTGTGACAGACTCTGCAGGGAGGGTACGGTGGGTCTATGGGTCTATGGGTCTATGGGCAACCTGAGCCATAAATCCACTCTGTGTCACTGTGGGAGGAGGAGGGCAGTAGCACAGGCAGGAATCACTGCACCCTGAACAAGGAACATCTCACAAAAATGCATATGGCCAAGTGACATTGCATTGATATGGACCATATCTGATGACCATATCTGAAAAATCATACACATGAAATGGCAGGGTATTACGTCTCATTCCTGTATCCATCTTAAAACTTGCCTATAAGAACCATGCATTTGTTGCCAAACACTCTACAGTCTTGCCAAACACCAGGACAAAAGGAAGAAACAGATATTACACAATAGGCCTCATGTGGACATGTGATATTATATTATACAGTGTTTGATATGGCCTGTAAACGTGATTTTATGGTGCAGTCTGTGAAAGCAGCTGTTGTGTAAATAATGTCCCTCTTACTTCCTGAACATAGATGCAGATTGGATATTGGAGCCTTGATACCTGACAAATATAGTTGGGTCTTGCTTTTATCTACAGTATGTTTCATTAACTAGGGACAGGTGATTCTTTGTATGGAGCATTAAAGAAGAGCATTATTTTAAGGACTATTAAGGTGACTTGTTTTGCTGTTCTTGTCATTTACGTCAAACCATTTTTATTTCCTAGCTGCTGTACAGCCAGACCTACTCAGATGTGCTCAAAACTCACCACAACCTCATGGTCCACGCCAATCCTCCACCGCTCCAGTGGATATTACAGTTTTCTGTATTAAGTCTGTTTTTAAAGGTTGAGAAACCAGGCTTGTTCAACCCACTCCTCGTCAAGCAGGATCTATGGGACAGGAGAGGAAATCCCATAGACTTGAACTCAGTCAAAACAAGGACTGCTGTCAGAATCAGAGACCTCACTATTTTCACACATTGTTCTACCTGGTAAAGGTGTTTGCACTCACTTACTTATGATCTGGATGGGAGGGGTGAGTTAAAGTGGTGTGATGTAAAAGGCAATAAACTACAAGCCGGTAGATCTATTGAGTGTATAGTGATAGTGACGTGTTTGTATTATCGTAATGTGTTGGGACGTCTCATATTCATATACAGTAAGTGCTCTCTCTCCCTCTTTCTCTGTCCTGCTCTCTCTTTTTATCTCTTTCCCTGTCCACATGTTCCTTAGTTGTATTTTTTAGTATAATTGATAATTCATGGTAAACCCACATCTGGCTCATTTAGACACTGTCCCATCAGAGCAAAATTGTGGTAGTTTGGTCAATAGAACATATGGTGGTTGTGGCCTTGAGCAAGGCACTGCTATTCTTATGTTTTTCCATTTATCACTATTTAAAAGATATAATATTTAGTTTTTGGTGGTCAGAGACTGGCCGATTTCTGAAGTAGTAATTTAGGCATCTCATGTTCTTTTGCATACAGCTTATTTGCTTGTTGTTGTTTTTTTTTAATTATCTAAATTTAAATGAAATAGTTTATAACAATGGCTAAAACTGTCCCATTAGTTCACCTTATGCCTCGGCCTGTCCAGAGTTAAAGGGGTGGTTTTATGCGGCATCCATAAATAGAAGGTGCACTGCGAAGTCCCCATAGAGGTGAGTGCATATCGGGTTAGCAGGCTGAAGAGGTGCTAACCTGCTGCTGGCAACCTCCACACCAAACAATACTGGTGACGGAGGAGCCCGGACATCGGAGCAGTGTTGTGTGAAGAGTGAACAAATGTTATGTGCAGTAAAACAGTAGAAAGTGAAATGCAATCTTCTGCTTGTTATTGTCAAATGCAGGTTCAGCGCACAAAAATGACATTACAAGTATGTCAGGAAGAGAGAAGATGGAAATACAACGCTGAACTGGGTTAAGTCAATTATCTTTGTATGATTCAAACAAAAGAACGATTCACTGGACCTGTTTCAACACTGATACAAAATACAGTTCAACTCTTAAGGAATGTGTGCCTAGTTTTGATGGCTTTGTGAATGCATTTCAACATTAATTCCAGATCACTTATGTAACTTTCATTCTTTATATTTATATGAATTTATATTATAATACCACATCTGATAACTCCAGCAATTATTTAGAGTTACAACAATCTTAAAATTATAGATAACAAAGTACGCTGCTAACAAAATATTACACAATCATTTTTTTTTTTTTTATCCCAAAATATGATATCACAAAATATTTAGCCCAAAAATTAAAAAACTACTTTTAGTTTTTGTGGAGAAAATTGTGTTCTTTTTGTCAAACTAATTTTGAGCGCAGGTAACAGGTACTTTATATAACTTGAAGCAGTATCCTGTTTCTCTTTGTTATCCAACATGTTGCCAAGATTAAATGTGTTACAAACCGTCCTTTCACATCAGAGATAATCACCCAGAGATAGCCTGCTTCAACATTTACTGGTGTTTTTGTGTGGTTGGCTGCGCAACAATGTGTGAAAATGCACATTAAGACAGCATATCGCTTACCCAAACCACAACACCGCTATTACTGTGCTTGCATTTTGTGGCGGGGACACACCCTGATTTTACCTGCTCTTAAAAACCTATGTAAAAGTATAAGTCTTCAAGAACAAACGCGAGAAATTGCCAACAACCAACTTCCTTCCTTTACCTCCATAAAGCATAAAGCCCAGAGGCAGTGCCAACCAGCATAAACTCGCAGACATGAAGAGGTGAGCGCTATGCCGGCCTGCGGTCACAAGTCTTTTGTTGCACTGGTTCTTTTGAAGATTTAAGGGGAAAAAAGTCTAAGTGTTGGAAGCTGACAGACCATTGGACAATTAGGGTCTGGCTCAGTGTCAGAAAAACCCGAGTCAACTAAGGAGAGACAGGGAGTGACAGGCAAAGGGTGATTTTAGCTCTCCTGGTTTTTAGGTTGATAAAGAAAGAGGTAGCTCAGATATTGCCGTCTTGAAGGATGACAACTTGACAAGGTATTTGATGGTTTACGGGAATAAAGCAGATATTTGGCACAGACACACATATAGTACAAGATGTAGTGTACTTTTGAGAGAGGAGTGAGGAGAGAATGTGTGGCCCGACTACAGCCTGTCGCTCTCTCCTTCCCAGCCAACGCAGGAAATGAAGAAATAGGATCACATCAAAATATGCAAGCCCTATCAGCCGAAACACACCTTACTCAAGACACGGCTGGGCCAGGAGCGGATTCACAAGATTATCCTGTACTCGGAGAAGGGGGACAAACTTCTTACTTTAGTCTACTGGAATTAAAGGTGCACTTTTTCGCCTCTATGGAGATGCTATTGCTTTGACATGAATGCTCCACAGTATGGTATTAAATCTTTCTCCTTGGAAACAAGCAAGTGACACTGAATAGCCCCCATATGCAAAATATATACATTTAATGCCATACGGTGAAACATTCCAGACAAAGCAAAAACATTAAGCAGGTAGTAGACCCACCACTGGAAAGATGCACAGTAAATGCGTCTCTAAATTAATATTTAAGTTGATAAATTTAATATTTTTCATGCACTTACACTTAACCAATCTTACAATACATGTCCCCAGTAAGGAGCAAAATCCAGGGACCATTCTTCAAATCTTGACCTATAGATTTCCACAAATATTTAGAATTATTCTGTCGAGAAATAGTTGTCTTAAAAGCCAGCCTGGGGCCTTCTTGCAGTGAGAGTACTACGCACATAGCTTCCATACAATACAAAATATGTCAAAGTAATATGATAAATGATTATATAGTTTATTTGGGGCAGCCTTCACATCGGGTAACCAAAAAGTTTTCGCTCCTACCATAAACTTTTAGCACAGTGGAGTCGAGGATGATTACAAAGTGAAATCCAGTTGTAGTTTTTGTGTGGTATCTGTCTTCTCTGAGTAATAATAAAGACATAAAGTGGTACACTGGATGTGTTTGGAGCAGGTGGGCTGTTTGCCTCCTCGTGGGCACTGATTACTGTTGGCTTCCATCCACTCAGCCTGCAGCTAGCAAAACATTAGCATGGCTCCCTCAGTAAATTCACTTTTATTTGATTTTTCTCTCATGGCGTCTCCATAGTTCCGTGACAAAAACCCATACTTCGATTGTCAGTCTTTATAAATTATCCTGAAGTTTATAATTTGGACGTGTTACCGAAAATAAAACACTTTGTTACAATCAGAATTCCAAACACCAAACGTGTGAGAAGTTTAGTGCCTTTAAAAGTCATTGGCAGACGTGGATCATTTTGCAAAATATAATATAAACAGTTTACCAATCATTGATGTTGATTTATGCTTTAACACCAAATGCCCTGTGTCTTTGGATTTGTTTAGGTCTTTTTTATTATTCTCTTGGACATTTACCCGCACATTAAGAAGAAAAATCCACAAATCACAGTTAGATGACTCTCCTCCCTCCTCTCCTCTCCACAGCAGTCTTCATGGACACTCAGGGAGCTCATAAAGACTTAGGATCCGGCTGATGTAATTTTCTGTGTGCGTCAGAGAGCAGCTAGCCTGGTGATTTAGCCGGAGCGTGCACACGACGTGACAGAGACTAATTACCTTCATTAATCACGTTTCGCAGTGCTCTTTGTGGAGGTAAACTGATTGAAATCCTCTTACCTGTCAGGGCGCCAAAGCGGTAGTCACAGAGGGGAGAGAGGCTGCTGGGATGGGGGCCCAAAGGTGCACGCTGAAAGGAGGAATGAGCAGGAAATGAAGCCCTAACTACAAATAAACCACCATCTTTGTCTAGACAAATCTCTTTTCGGGCCGTAATGCTCTCAGAAATGTGTTAATGTCATGTAAAGTCTTTCAGGGGGCTGCGCAGATGAGCGGGAGAAGCCAAATGTGGAGCGGTGAAAGAACCAAAGCTCTCTTCCAGGATAAAACACCAAATCCAATTATTCTCCCGGTCCAGCTGTCATGGCGTCAGAGCAGAGGATCCGGGGCCTAATACCTCTGTGTGTGACAAGGGCCATTATGGAGGCCTCTATAGAAGAAAGAGGGAGACATCGCAACAGGACACAGGGAGGGACAGCAGCAGAGGTATGCACATCTTATATATGCCTTAATCCTTACAGTAAATGAGCTAAACAATTCACAAACAAATTTACATGGCAGTGGCCCTTAAAATTACCCTACATAACTTTTTGAAAGGGGGGTTTCCATGGAGATCTTATTGCTTGACCTGGAATATAGCATTTAACTTTCATTGCATTTCAACTATGTTTTTCGGCTTGAGCGAAAAAGATAGTGTGTGAGCAGTCACACCACTCTGGTCTGTAACTTGGCATGGCGGTCTAACCTGCTTTTCTCCTTAAATGCCATAATTTGGAACATTCTTGGCAAAGTAATAGCATCTCCATGGAGACTTGCAGGTAGCAAACTATTCATCAGAAAAGTTACATAATGCATGGATTGTAAAAACCTGCTTCCCCTGTACGATGTAAGTGATGTTCAGTGGTGGGAGAAGTGTTCAATGTTGTTACTTAAGTAAAAGAACAGATACAGAGGCAAAACGTTGCTCGACCAAAAGTATCATCACATGAAAAAAATATTAAAAATACACTTCAAGAGTAAAGTAAAAGTATTTCACCCAAGTGTTGTTAATTTGTTTAAGTGTAAATGTAGTGATATTGATTAAAAAATGATACATATTTTGGTCAACATTTGCAATATGAACCAACTTCTTATTTTTTCTCATGAATTTTGTGTATTTATTTTTGTTTGCTCAAAGCTGAAGCTTGAATGCAAAACCTTTAGTCAGGATGTTACCATAAACATGGTAAAAATAACCCTTCAGATCATATGAAAAAATACTTTTTACTTTTCAGTCCTGTTCAAAAATGTAGTGGAGTAGAAAGTACACATACCTGTTCTCAAATGCAGTGAAGTAAAAGTAAAAAGTATGCACTCTAAAATGTACTTAAATCCTACCTAAGTACACTATTTTACTATGTGTATTCCTTACCTTCCACCACTGGTGATGTTGTCCATTATGTCTCCTGGTGGGATCCTTTTTGACATGTAAGTGATGTTGACAGCATTCTGTATTATTTATAATCAACTCATTACATAATTCTAATGGTTCATTACCAGCCAGCTAAATTTGATGGTTCAGCGTTTTCTTGTATTGTGTCATTTGATCTCAGTGTAAACTCAAGTTAAGCTGGATTTGCAATGCTCTGTGATTATGGTCCAAATAAGAGTATGACTACAAAGACTTAACCGCCCTCACATTTGTCAGAAGTGCCAGTCAAACCTCCACATTTCATTCAGTCTGGTCTTATATGAGTTTAATGGCAGAACCACACCTGCACACTCTAACACAGCGTTTGGCAGAGGTATTCAGAGCTGTGATTGCCGTGTGAACGTCCCTCCTCCTGCCTCAGAGAGCAGCTCCAGTTACCAGGTCACACACAATTAGAAAGAGAGGATCAGACGGCCCCTGGTTGTCATAGTGCTGTAGTCCGCTCTGTGGTCACTGCACGCCTACAGGAACACGTATGTGCGCTGATGGGTACTGCTGTACTTAACAACTCACACGTATACACTAAAGTCATTACTACATATGCCTCAACACTTGTTTTCAAATTAGCTGTTCATACATTTCACCTAAATTGTATTAACTGTATTGATATACTGGTGTCTTGATTCAATTGAACTAAAAAAGATAAAGGTATCACATGTTTTTCTATCTTAAATAATTAAAGTAAGAGAAATGTTATTTGTCCAACAATGGGGAAATTCACATGTTACAATACAGTGTCAGAACATTAAGAGAATAATAGTTAAAATACAAAATGGCATGGAATAATAAAATTGTAGACTGTACAAGTAGAGTAAAACTATGACCAGAACTTCAGCACAGTCAAGTCAACTCCCGGGGATTTAATATCAACTCTCTTTCAGTGTCAGAAAAGTGTTAATTATTATCTCTCGAAAAGGTGCTAGCATGAACTATTTTTAAGAGGCTTCTAATTATTGTAATAAATTAAGTTAAAAAACAACCCCTAGTGTTTAATTTTTTAGTTTTTTAGTTTTTTTTTTTTTGTGCTTTAAATCTCACTTAAATTATACAAAAATAGACCATTATTCATTAAATTATACTTTATTTTATTTAAGACATTTCAACATGATATACATACAATAAAATATGACACAATATGATACATAAATGTACATTCTTAAAAAAAGGATTCTAGTTAATCAGTACCAGTGAAAACAGGTCACTTTGGAAATTAAGCATGAGAGAATATTAAATACTGGAAAATGAACAGAACTTTTGAGGTTTTACAAATAAAACAATATAGTAGAATGTGTACAGTTATTCTCCATGTAATGTTTGTGTTATAAACTGTGGTTTGTAGAAACCTGTAAGTGCTTCTTTGTAGGAAAAACAGAACACTATGGTCTTCACATGGCACATGGCACAGAGCACAGAGCACAGAACATATTGCAGGGCAATGAAGAACATGATAACAATGAAGAACTTCTCCGTTTACTTCTTTTTTTTTCCAGTGCAAAGCAGGGAGAGCCATTCTACGTCCTCAGTTTCTTGGGATGTGGAGAGAGTTCCCTCCTAAAATGGGAACATAAATAACAATAAAAATGTATTTAAAGTCTATATGACAGGTGGGACATATGAACTAAAAGTTGACTCACTTTCTCAAAAATTAAAGTTTTGCTTTCCATTTCCTTAGTAAAATAAATAAAAGATAATTAAGGCATGTTTACATGAACTTACTGATTAAAGAAGCCTGAAACCTGGTCACAACAAACCCGAGTCCCGACACCACCACAGTCACTGCAGTAAGCTTGTCTGACACAGCCATGTGCACGCTCTCTCTCAGAGGAGTTACCATAGTAACTCTGTGAGGGTTATCAGGTCCTCTGGACCCCCACTATATGACAAATGGGAGCGAAACCAACCTGGAAATGACTCATAGAGGATAAAATCAACTCTACACATGCTGAAAAAGGTAAACCTCCAAACGTGAACACTTTTAAATGAACTGTACATGTTTATGTACAGTACAGATTATGGATAAACAGCAGGTAAAGTGACATTAAACAGTGAAAATACAGTGACGATAAACAGCAGGTAGGTGTGTTGTATTGTAGTGATGAAGATTTACATTGTGATATTTATTGATTTACAAACACGACCTCTCAGTGTCCACATACAATTTAAAATACATTATGAATAAATAAATAGTAAATATAAATAGTAAATAATTGTGATATTTATTTTTACATTTTTTTTTTTTTTTTTGTTCCAATCAGAATGAGATTCTCACTATACCACAGAAAATTGCTCTCTCAACATCATTCTAAAACATATTCTCAGTTGTATAATAGACATTTTCATTTTAAAATGTGAATTGTGACCCACCGTGGACTGGTGTAGTGGGCAGACGTATCCCTGCGTAGCTGGGTGCGTACAGCGCTTCCCTGGGGTGTTTTGGGTCCCTCAAAAATAATAAAAGCACGGGGTTAGAGTCCCCAACTGGTGCGTAATATTGTTACGGGGTTAGAGTCCTCGGTGAGGGTTTAAGTCCCTCATGAAGAAAGGTTCCGTGTTCAGGTTAAAGTCCTGATAGTAAAACAGGTTAAAGTCCTGTATACAGGTTTGAATTGTATTGTTTTGATTTGTATGATTTCATTGTCTTTCTTACTCTGTAAAGCACTTTGAATTGCCTTGTGTACGAATTGTGCTATACAAATAAACTTGCCTTGCCTTGCCAATTATGAAGGTACTTTAAATGAGCATCTTCAGCCCTGTTCAAAAGACACCTCTCACTTCCTCCCACTCGTACTCAGACAAACATCTGGATCTGTGGCCCGTGGCCACAGATCCAGACGCTTTTTGGGAGGTGAAAATGTAATCCAAGTTTTAGGAATGAATTTATTTGCCAAAACTGCTATCTGTAGATCTGCAGGGTGTTTGCTACTTCCTCTTGTCACTGCACTGCTCTCTCTCTCTCCTCCTCTCCCTCCCTCATCTCTTTCCCCTCTCTCACCTCTTCCCCTTCCTCACCTCTACCTCCTCCTCCCTCACTGCACAGAGGACCAAGGGCCTGTAGGGACACGGGCCCACTCCAGATCTTATCACCCTCCCATCCCGGCTAAGGTTACATCCATTTTTTAATTTAGCATACTGGAGACAAGTCAGCATTCACAATGAGGCCATTATGATCCGTGTCGGTGGCATTGGTCGACAGAAAATACACTTTAGCCAGAGGTAATCACTGAGCTGTATAACCCTGTAGGGAGATTACTTTTGGGGGAAATTGGAGCTAAACAGCATTTAACTTTTAGAAAATCTGCCTGTAAATTGATTTTTGTAGTGAAATTTGATTCTTCCAAATAATATAACTTTAGAAGTACATTTCTACTGCTAATACAATCTGTTTTATCAATCAACATTTGTGTGATCCAGTTTTGTATACATTTGAGTTTACATTTTGAATGGGCACTGTTGTTCTGAATGTTTCGCATTATGGCATTAAACTATCCCAAGAGCAAAAAGCAGTGGTGCCACCAGGTCAAGTTACAGGTCAGATCTGTGGAGAGGCGACCCTGCTCTCATATTTTCAAGGGTTTTCTCAGGAATAAAACATCCTTAATGAAATACTTGCTAGCCAGATAGGTATAAAGCCATACTGCTGAACATTCCAAGCAAAGCAAGACAAAGCAAGTGGCACCAGAAAAGTTCTACAGTGTGCCTTTATGTTTACTAGGATAACTATAAAATCATAATAGTAAAGGTACTAACTTACTCCTCAGATACCTTGCATTAACCCGTAATAGTTAAAGCAGCTTATTGTCAGAAATAATTGCAGTCTGGTGAGTGTAGCGCTGATGTGAATTGGCATAATCTGCGGCTGTATAAACTTGGGGAGTTAACACAGTGAACTCTGTCAGAGCTGCCGCTTCACAGGGACATGAATAATGCAAAGAGCTTTAAACAGCACTCACTTACTTTTTATTCTCAGGCTGGTGGGAGCTGTGTGTGCCGGGGCCTATGTTAAATACTATACATCTATAAGAATTATTTCAAAGCAAGTTTATTTCGTAATATCAAAGTAATTCAAAGTACTTTACAGAAAAAGAAAGAAACATAAATAAAAAACATCAATAATCATTATAAAATTAACATTAAAAGAGAAGAGTGCAGGACAAAAACATATGCACAGCTAAACAGAACCGTTTGGAGCCTGGATTTAAACATTGTTAAAGTAGAGGCCTGTTTCACATCTTCAGGAAGATTGTTCCAGGTTTTAGCTGCATAAAACTGAAATGCAGATTCCCCATGTTGGTTCATATGGCACTAACATATGGGAGATGTACTTTGGTGCTAGGCCATAGAGAGACTTGTACACAAGTAGAGCTGCTTTAAAGTCTATTCTCTGAATCACAGGAAGCCAGTGCAAAGACCTGAGCACAGGACACATGTGTAAAGTACTTCTGGTTCAATGAAAAAGAATGATATGAAAAAAGTGTAATATAGAGAGTGACAAAGAACAGTATTTGTCCACTGATTAGAAGGTTGTCAGTTTGAATCCCACTCTTCTATAAACACTACATAAACGCCATTGGTAGAGTGATTAGTTACACTGACCCACAGGTTGGCAATTCCAGCTCCCACAAATGAATGCTGTCATTGTGTTCTTGGGCAATACACTTAACCCACCTCACCCCCAGTGTCTGTGTACACTGCTACATGAATGTGTGTGTGAATGGGTGAGTGGTTTCTTGATGTGAAGTGCTTTGAGTTCCTTGAAGGTGGAAAAGCGCTATATGAAAATGTGACCAATGTGACCACATGTGGAAGCTCCCTTTGGATGCAGTTTTTGCTCTGTATGTAACTTGATTCCATGGATATAGAAACTATTCAACATTTAGATACTATGGCTTTAAGTACATATGAAAATGGTGATTTCTGCATTTAATTTGCATGCTGGTACCTCAGCCTTACTGATAGAAAACCAAAAATCTGATTATCTTTTTTGAGTGAATTCATAAAATGTTGTAATATGTTTTTTTTCAATGCACTCCCAATCCTATCTGTCTTTCAGACATTCAGTTGCCTCTGTAGCTGTCATCTTGGTTGACACAAAAACCTGTGCCCACTTGAGGTCAACATTCAGACTCTAAAAATATTTCTCTTTGCCGCGATAACCCGCACCATGGGACCGCTAATATACCAGGTGTACATACAGATGCATGCTGGGATATTGGAACGAGCCGACGCTGAGTAGACAACATAACCATTGAGGGGTGGTCAGGCCTGGCAGAGGAGAGAGAGGGGGCAGAGGCTTGGCTGTGTGGCTGCTGGGGCCTAGGTCTGAGGGATGAGGTGCGGAGTTTGGGGTTAGGGAGGATAACCGAGAGGACGCCTGTACTTCCTGTGTGTGCGCAGGTACACAAAGGCCCTGTTGAGGAGTGTGGAGAGAAGCGGTGGGATGAAACACAGCCACTGATGGTTAACAGATCCATCCCCCAGGACCACAGCGCCCCCTCCCATACCTCACCTCCAAAGACATCACAACAGGACTGAGGGAGGGACAGCACTTGTCCAGTTTTATGCATATTTATATCTGGCTAAGGATGTATTTTAAAATGTAATCATACCTTAAAAATAACACTGAGTAGGAGGTAATGGGAGGTAAACAAGCCACACAAGACAAACCAAACAGTTTTCATCAAACTGAGTAACCTTTGCACTATGTAACTTTTCTGCTGGAGAGTATGCCCACTATTTGTTTCCATGGATATGTTATTGCTTTGCCTGGAAATTTCCACAATATGGCATTAAACTTATCTATACTATGGAGACAACCAGGTGAAGCCACCAAGCCAAACCACAGGCTAGATCCGTGAAGAGGTGCAAAACTGTGGAACAATCCCAAGTAATAACATTTCTCTAGAGACAAGCAGGTGGCAGACTGGACCCTCAACCAAAAGCAACATAGTGCACCCCTAAAAAGACTGCTCCCATGATGATTTTGATCACCTAAGTTACGCTGTCATTCTGCTGTCTAATGTCCCTCTTGCTATAGCAACACCTAGAAGAGTTTTTAGCATTTTCAAGCCAAGTCAAACAGTCTTGGCGTAGCTCCAGGCTGCTGACTGCCATATTCCCAGACCAGAAATGTCACTTACCACTTTGCTCTGCTTCATCCGCCAGTTAAACCCTTTGTAATCCCCCAAAAGAGCAGAGTCACTCTGGATATCAAATATTTTCTCCTGTCCAGTGGAACTGGACTGCTCCTCTGTCCTGCACTGTCCTATAAGAGAATAGAGCACAGAGCAAGATCCAGCCAACAGGAATGAAACATTAACATTCCAGCCGGGCCAGTAAAGACACAGACGGGAGATAGAGAAATGTGGTGGAAAACAGCACTCATGTAGGTCGGCACTGATCACTGCATTTTGGCCTTTTCACTGCTTTATATGGTGACTAAGTTCATAAAAACAGACTACATTTCATCCATTATATGTTGGATTACGTGCACGTTGTAGATGAGGAAAAGCAGTGTATTTGAGGTACATTTGAGGGGCCAGCACACCTCCCTGTGTAAACTTTTTATTGGAGCCTCTTTAGCTGAGTAAATAGTTGCTGCACCTCTGTGTCTGGACCCATTGGGCTGAGAAGGCTCTGCTCCACTGTGCAGTGTCCAAGTATTTTCATCTTTAACCTGGGTTCATGAACGTGTTTCTGTGATCACACGTTTCACACACTTCACTGAGGTTCCAAATGCCACCGAAGAATTCACTAAATTGATGTTCTAATATAATACAAATTGCACATTTTTAATAATAATAAAACTAATGCTTCTGATTTATATAGCAGATTTCAAGACACACAAAACGCTTTACCGGGCAGTTATTCATTCACTTCATACTCTGCAATGTTGCCACAGCTGCCTTGAGGTAGACTCAAGGATGCAAGGCTACCAGTTTATGCCATTGGCCTTTTCGACCACCACCAGTCACACACTAAGACACCTTATTCACACTAGGCAAGGTGAGT
The DNA here is from genome assembly GCA_019594935.1 of Periophthalmus modestus. Lineage (NCBI taxonomy): Eukaryota > Metazoa > Chordata > Actinopteri > Gobiiformes > Gobiidae > Periophthalmus > Periophthalmus modestus. The sequence goes on along the minus strand of JAIEZT010000021.1, from coordinate 26,507,822 downwards.
GAAGTGTCTTGCCTAAGGACACAACAACAGCATGCACTAGAAAGAGATGTGGTATCTCCCATCCGAGTTCAAACCAGGCTCCTCACTCCTCATCATCAGCAGGAACCCATTGCATATAGGTTTTAGCCGTAGAATCTGGCAACGAAAAACTAGCAGCTTATGAAAGCTTTGTTGGATAATTGCACAAACTGTACAACCAGCTTTGATATTTGTAAAATGTTTTTCTAATTTTGGATATATCATTGTTGTAGGAGATAAATATGTGATGTTTATGAAATATTAAAAAAAAAAAACATCCTTAACATAACTACCTTTAAAGCTTAAATCGAGGCCTGATTAAAAAAAGAAAATGTAAACAATACCACTCCACAAATGTACAAACTCTGCCGTCCAAGTTCCTCTCTCCTCCCTTCACACTTGAGTCCAGTGCTGGTCCTAGAATAACCATCATTAAAAGTCAAACCAAGAAAAACAGCAGCCATGACTTATCGCTGAAACGGGAGGCTGTTTTATGAACCACATGACACACACAGCACGGAATGACAGCTAGCCAGATGAGAAAACACTGGCACTTATCCAAGACCTAACTGGACCAATTAACAAATCTTTACCAAAAGTGAGAATCGGGAAAAAAAAAAAAAAAAAAAAAAAAAGTGTATTAAAAAAAAAAAGAGTATAATTTCTTACACCTCGGATAAAAACAAAACAAAAAAACGAAAACGCAAAAAAAAAAAACTAGGCATACAGGGAGGTCTGACCGGGCCAAAGTACCCTCTGGGGCTCTGGAGCTCAGTACTAGTACACACAAGTTTGAAGTTGTGGGGTGGCCAGGCTGGACCTTATAAATCTCTGCCCCTCTCCTACAAGCAGAGTGGTGCGGTGGGCCCTGTAAATATGGGGAGTGTGAGTTTGACCGCAGGGCAGGTGAAGGGAGTTTAAAAAAAGAACAGGCCAACACTGTAAAAACGAATGACTTGCATAAAACAGGTTCAATTCTGAAAAGCAATTTTGTTTGACTAGTTTAGATTTAATTAGTTGATAGATTTCAATTTTGTGACTTCTTTTGAAGTATTAGTACAAGTACAAGAAAAAAGTTGCAAGATTTTGATGTTAAAGGCATAATTTTATAAAAATAAAGTAGCAATATTTTGAGATCAAAGTCATAGCCAAAAAATTATCAAACCAAAAATAAAGTTGAAATTTAATGACTTAGGGGTCAATGCATAAACAAAGCGAACACAGACTGCAAAAGACTGGTGCTTAGATGAATTAAAAGCTTACATAAATGCCCATAAAGGAGGTCAAATTTGAAATGCTGATATTTTACGTCCCGTATGTTTGTAAGTTATTAGACAGATCGCCACTGCAGTTTAGCTGCCACCTCTCTGCTTGTATGCATCAATCACAAACTGGTGAATGAAGTAGGCTACATTTTCTTCCCATGGAGAGACTGGACTCCTCCTTGGAAAAAGCCGAGACTGCAGCGTGGCGCTTCCTGGGGCTCATTGGGCAGGACAAAGGCTGTGCTCCAAGCCGCAAACAGGTGGAGGAGTCACAGCGCGATCTTTACCCATACATATGTCACTTCTTGATGATTCTAAACATTGGGCACTTTGCATACAATCACTGTTCAAGCTACTCTTTATGGGCTTGTGGAGCCATGTGAGTGGGCAGCCCCAGTTTTATTCACCAATTATAATTATAATGTAGCCTTATCCCTATTGCCCCTGCACTGCCCTGTTTCTGTCTCCAAATCTGTACAGTTTGATGCAATACACTGAGCTGAAAGTGGTTTTAGTCTCTGATCCTGAATTCTTTATGTATAATCAACCAGGGCATACTGTCCTCACTGTTCCCCAGTAAAGGTTCTGGAGCACTGCATACACCCCGTATGTGTAGATGTTCCAGGCAGGCTGCGTAAACATCAGCTGCCACTGCCTGGTTGCGCACAGCTCCACAAGCCCGCAAACAAATGAAAACAAGTCCAGAAAGCCCAAAGCCAAGGGAACAGATTTGGTGAAAATTGTGCCAAGACTCCTACACCTGTAACTGGTTGTGGATCGGAGCACGGTCGGTGTCCTGCCCAGAAACACTCAACTATGGGCAGAGGCGGATTCCCGGGGAAATGATTTAACAGTTGTTTATGTTTATAAGACCATAAAGTTCTACATCTATCGTTTGTACCCATCTTTTGTGTCACAGGAGCAACCTGTCAGGAGCAGTGGGACCTTTACCTGCCTAGCCAGAACAACACACTTTGACAAAACTTTCCAAAGACGAGTAGATCTGGAGCGTGATTAGAAGGTAGATTAATCAATCAGAGAGACACATGGTCTGTTTGTATCAAAAACAAACACAGTGGCTTACACATAAAAAGAGGAAAAAAAAACAATATAAAGAATTGAGAAACTGCAGATTTTTGCAGAATCAACATTCGAAGAATCAAACCCTTATTTATCTCAGGTAAAAGAAGCTATACTGTACTATACTGAATGTTACAAGAATTTTTGAAAATAGACACCTTCTGCTTTTGAGAAACACGTGATACAAATTAGCGACTGTGGTGTGACCGTCTCAAGGTACGACGGAGGATTTTCACCCTCCATTTTCAGGTTCCAGACACTTTTTAATTCTATCAAGATGTAGTGGGGACTGGCTGCTCAGGCAAGTGGGACCCATCTCCAGGTCTAGAGCTAGGTCAGGACTACCTTTTTCAGCTTATGGGGGAAATCAGAGTACCTGAAACCTTCTTGCTATGAGGCAAAGGTTCTTGCCACTCAGCCACCATGCTGCAGCAGTGGACATTGAAAACAGCCCAAACTTTTTTGTAACTAACATCCAGCAAATATTTAGAAGCTCTGACGTATATTATGAGCTATTAGTGACTGTGACTGTAGCAACCAGAGAGCTATGTCTAGATGTCACAGGATCGCATATCTTTTTGTCTATAAAAATCAACTTTATGTGCCTGCTCATGTCCCACGGTTGTATTTTAGCCCTATAGGGAGTCAGTGGCTATCGTGGCACATTGCACTAATACTGTACATCAACACTGTATTTTTATCCTGTAGGAGCTCGGATGAGGGAGTATGTAAGGATGAGATCATTTGTTGTTTATGCTTTGTTAATCTAGTTGTAGACTGCTGCTACTAGACATATCATTTATATAGCACTGCATGTCAAAACAAGTACTTTGGCCTTTAGTCCAACCTCATCTAACACCAGGCAACCTCAGAACAAAAACACTTTCCCCTGGGTGGGTTTATATCACGTTGTGGGGACTACACAGTCATATCATGGGAACCTGCCTCCTTTATGGGGACAAAATCAGGTCCCCATGATCAACAACATGGTTTTAAGTTTACATATGGGTTAAAAGTTAGGGTTCAGGTTAAGGTTACGCAAGTACTGACTATGGTTATGTCTCCAGAAAATGAATGTAAGTCAATGCAATGTCCCCAGAAAGCATGGAAACCCACCTGTGTGTACTGAATGTGTGTGCCAGCCTTGTCCTGGTCCAGTCTCTCTTGGGAAATGCCTCTTGTCTGTGGAGCTGTCCTGGCTTTGGCATCCACCACTTCCTGATTCCCAGCTGTCTCTGCCCTCCAGTGCCCATCAGATCCTGGTTACCTAGAAACAAACAGTCAACAAAAGGCCTAGTTTAGAATGGGAGCTTGACATTGCGGTGGATTTCATTTGTCACTCTGGTTGCCTGCTGAAGTGAAAGTTAGCCTGATGCACAAGGGAGCGTGTAGGAGGTGTAATCAGTGGCAGAGGCTTCACATGGGTCTGGACAAACGGTTTTAGTGAAATCAGGGGGTTGAGGACACAGGACAGAACATACTAAACTTTCTTACCAAATCTGAACCCAAAGATTATAACTGAGTGTTACTGAAGTACAGCTAGAAAGTAGTGATCCAAAAAAGCTCTCAAATAGGAGTAAACAGTGGTAAAAATTATAAACTAAGTACTGTCTGGGCATCAATATAGTTTTTTAAATGATCCAGAAGAACCCTGTGCCGTTTCACACTTTGAGACCCGTGGCACTGGAACCAGATTATACAGGGATGTTACGGCTCTTAGGTTGAGCAGAAACCTCTCTCTTGTTGCGCTCCTTCAGATGTAAACCCCCTCCTAATGTCCCAATCTCCCGACATCTGCCCAGCTTAGACAAATTCCCCAAACCTGAGACTCTGGTCCTCAAGAGCAGAACCTATTAATAGGCTTCCTGCTCGTAAAGACAGACGTGGCAGATCAGGTTTTGGGGGGAGTTTGATATGCACGTAATACAATATATGTTCAATTGAGATGCACCGTTACAGCCCACCCCCCCATGGAAATCTGCATGAAATCACTGTCTGGGCAGGACTGTAAATCAGCAATGACTTTGTTTATTATTGCTGTACAGTTTTATGGAGAGCCGGAGCTTTCTTCTGGGACGTCCTACGGAGGAATGTCCCAATACAGAACCAGCTAAGGTAATGGATGCGTTATTTCCAAAATGGGAGAACAGTAGGCCCTCTGAGCATACAAAAAGGCTGATTATAACACACATACTATATAGTAATCATGGTAGTATAGTAATCAGTGTACTCAAATGGGCAAAACAAAGAAATGTAGCTATGGGCTGAATATTACTGATTGTAATTTGCTGTCATTTTTCCTTGGGTCACTCCAAATAAGAAATTCATATTTGACTTTTTCGTTTTCTAAATGGGAGTTTGGATCAAGAACATATTTTAAGTACTTTTGTTGTTTCAGGCATGAGAAGAACTCTTTCCCAGTACATTTTGGTACTTTGTTTTGCTCTAAACGGCACTGGCACATCTATCCATCCATTTTATTCTGCTTGTCTGGGGCCAGGTTGTGAGAGAAGTCTAAGCAGGGACTCCCAGACACTTCTCCAGCTTCCCCGGAGGGACCCCAAGGTATCCCCAGGACAGCCGAGAGACACAATCCCTCCAGCATGTCCTAGGTTTTCCCCGGGGCCTATTCCCGGTGGGACACTAGCACATTACATTTTCAATTCTCAAAATAACGTATCATGCGGGCTATTCAAGGTGGCATGGGCCTATTGCTATAACACTTAGTATACGTTCACAGTGCATACGGTACTTGTTTTGGTGCTGATTTAAGCCCTGTTAGGCTTGGTTTAGATCTTGTTTAGTCCAGGTTTACTTTTGAGTTTTCACTTGTGTATGCAAGTGTGACTGTACTAATAGCAACAGATGCCTTTATATTGTTAAATGTTACAATATTTGAAAAAAATGTAATGCATTCTCAGCCTTTGTTTTGAATCTGATGTTTGAATATTCAAGTTGTATTGGTAAAACAGCCACAATTTTAAAAAGGCAAATATTGGGGGACAGATATGATTAAAATGTATTATTAATCATTCTGTCAATAGTTTTACAGCCCGTTTGCTGGTCTGGAAGTTTATGAGACAAAGTGTAAGCCCACCAGACATATTTTTTTTGTATTTTTGTTCTAATGTTATGTATGTGCAGCCAAACCATCAGCCGACTGACCGCCACAACACCCACTTTCTCTTCTCATGTCTGCTCTGGCCCTATGTGGTTTGCCTGGCAGCCCCCGAAACAGGAGGAAAAGTTATCAAAAAGAACAACGCTTTTATTCTGCTCCTCTCAGCTGGAGCCAACCTCAGACACTACTCAGTCGACAGCTGCTTGAACCTGGGACAACATCACCAGGGGTCATTGCACCATGCACAAAATTGAAACGCAGAATTGATCTAGATATTAAGAATTTTGTACTCGAATTCCTCACTTGCTCCAATACTCCAGCATGGCTTTGGAGGTTGAAACTTTTCCCCAGTCCAGTCTAGTGTTACATACTGTGTCCACCTAATAAAACCAACCTCATAAATATTTTTCATATGTTATTGAAATGAATCGCTATATGGTTTGGAGAGGGCCACTGTTGGTAAATTATGCATGCAAGCTAGTCCACACTCCACAGACTTAATATGACTGAGAATGGCTAGTTTATTAATCCCGGGAGTGTATAAAACATGCAGTGTGTTCATAAAACTCAAATGTCAACTTAAACGCAAGGAGCTTTTTAATTAATTCCGATGTAGGCAAGATATAAAACATTTTATAGCGGTGATTGGGCAGGTCTGCAAAATGATTTTTCCTCAGATTCTTGAATTTTATGGCTTTGAGATTGGTAACACTTGCAAACAAACCCTGTGACCAAGTTGCTAATTTGGTAAAAAATATCCATGGGTTTAAAAGTAATGACAAATTTGCACTGCTGCCTTAGCAGTTAACAATTTAAAACAAAATACTACATCTTTTGATAGTGAAAAGTGCTCAAAATGGCACCTACAAACAGGTAGCAAAAACCCATGAACAGTGTATTGAGTGCCAATTTACAAGGCACTATTTTTACACACATCTAGTCTTTTGATTTTGTTATTGTTATGGCTGATCAATGTATTACTCAAAGGCTTAAGTGCAGTAACAGTTCACAAATCAGTTTTATTAATTTAAACACAAATAATAATGTCAAAAAAACATCTGTACACATATTTTGCAGACACGACAATCTTGCATTTCACAATGAGGCCCATGTAAAGTATTTCCAGTTTGCACTTAAGATTGCAACATAAAAATGTGCTGTATGAATCTATAAAACCTCTAAAATGACCTTGATCTAGCAGCAATACGTAGGTACCCCCAAGTTGTCTGAGGGGATTTGGAGATGGGAGCCGATTGGGAAAGGCCAACAGTAATCATGTGCAAAAGGAGGGAAGATTTGAAAGTTTCTGTTTAAGAAAATTCACAGTTGCTAGCACATGTACCGTATGTTCACAAACCTCTCAAACAAAGTGGCTTTCCTGTCATTGTCCATTATGGTTGCCCCCATCCACAGATGTAAAAGCATTATTTAAAATGGGACACAGAATGTATCTTCAACATAGAAATACTACACTACAGTATACAAAAGGACTACTCGCTGTACAAGTGTTGGTATAGTGCTTGTATAAAAGATAATAAAACCTATTCAAGCCTGCTTTATGTTTTAATGTGCTGTTAAAAGGGAAATGTTTCTATGTGATATTCATTTGAAGTATATGGGACCAGGGCTGCAAGCTGGTGAGATGCTATGAAGAGGACGATTACAAAACCCATAGAAATGTGAACCCAAAGTAGTGGTGGTGCTACAGTCTATAAATAAAGAGCAGTATTATTGCAGAAAATAAAAATGCAATTGACACTTGACATCCATGCTTTTGGTCTTGACAAAATGCTTTATCACAAAAAGTTTTATCTACATTTAATAAACAAAAACCTTCCAGGCTTCACAGTGGCCTGTTTCAACCCCCATGAAAAAGCATTGTCACCTTCAAGAGCACGTACCTAAATGAATATAGGAAGGAATAGTCCAGTGATTACAAACTTACTCACACAAAAGATTTCCTCTGTACACGATTGTCTCAGCATTGTAAATAAAGTCATTTTCTTAAATTATTAGAAAAGCCTTTAGTTTTTTTCATAAATGTCCTCTGTTGTGGAAATCATTTGAAAAAGGCACAAGTCTTTCAGTCATGGAGGTACCTTCTCAGTGGTTCAGAGCCACTCTAAGTCTCAGTTCATAAATAAGATTTACAGGACGTCCTGGGCAAAAGAAGAGCGTCAGAGTCTGTCCGGCGACACAGGGGACAGGTGGCCAATAACGAAGCAGACTGGAGAGGGCAGGGCTTCATGGAGACGGGCGTCACCGCCAGTAGTTGTTCCGTGCTTTAGTGAGTGCTGTGCCGAGGTTAGCCGAGGCGAGTCAGTAGCTCCTCACAGGTGTGAACTCTGACTGTGTCCCGGCACCAGAGCACGCCGTAAAACACTGTGACAGCTTCAGAGAGCGGCCCATTCACAGTAACCAGGGCAAGCAGCTGCACTGCAGTAAATTCACCTCTCTCCTCAAAAACTCAACATTTGGAGTTAAGACCAAGTGTGACAGAGTGTCAGCACATTAGCCCAGCCTCTGTTCCCCCTTTCCTCGGTGAGACGCCGGCAGCACCGGGCACAAGTGGTGGGCGCAGGCAGGCCGGCCGGAGACAGCCTGGTGCACTGCTACAAATACTCCAGGTCCAATGCGTGATGCAGAGCCATGAGGTCTGAGTGACTGGAGATCCTCCAGAACGGCATGTTGTGCTGTGGGGACACAAAGGACATGTTAAAAATGTTGGTGTATATACTTATTTTACCAAGTTTAATAACAATAAAAATAAAATGTACTTCTCTATTTGTAATCAGTAGTTAAAGGTTGTAGTTCTTTTGAAAACCCATATGACCAAAGTAAATCTAATGAAGAAAAAGTAAATAAAAAACACAGTAGAAGTGCTAATTTGTGGAATAGTAAAACATTGAGAATTTACGTATACAACATATTTGTTAGCAAACATCTCCAGAATCAGAGGACTGGAGTGCTGGTCTCTTGTTGTTAACTAGCAGAGCACTGAGGGAAACCTGAGCCTTGTGAATGTGAAGGGCTGTCAGGTGGAGTCCCCTCAGTGTTGAGCCCATTACCTGCCTTTATCACTGCGACAGCCACATGTTACGCTTAGGAGAGCCTGCACTGACCCTTACAGTGCTCTTTGCTTTTTGTTTTGTAAATTGCCTTTGCTTTTAAGTTTAAAAGCTGGAGATGTTATCTGTGGCTCCAGTCCAGCCATGCTAATAACTATGAGCAGGATAGTGACTGGATTGGGAGGAGTGGGTGTGCTGGGGACTCTTTTGTAGTTGCATACTGTCATGTCCCATATCGCACTCCTGACGGCTCAGATTGTTGTGTTATTCCACGTCCTCTCTGATGCTGACACAGAAACCTTTTACCACATGCTGCGTCTTGGGAGTTGCAGCACTAAAAACATGTCTTTTCCTTCCATCAATGTCACACTCCAACAAGTCCAGCCTGAGCACAAATATTTGCATCTTTTTTCCACAGTCATCCCTGAAGACTGAGATCTCAGGGAGTGTTCGCCTTTCACAGCACTGTAGCGTCTTAGGCATCTATCCAGGGGAAAGGTGAGCCATTAAACTTAGTTTTAACGAGATGGGGGGTAGAATAATAAATAGTACTGTTACTTCCATACTCCATTAAATATTTACTTAAAGTTTACTCAAAACGCAACTACCAGCTTTAGTACCATCATATTATTCAGGTTTAAATATAAATTGTTAACAGTACAACTTTGATCAGTATATCGTGTGGCTTGCAGAGTGCTGAATAAATAACATGATGAGCTTATTTGTTAATTTGAATCAAAAAGTTGTATTATGTTAACAAACAAGTTACTTCGCTTGTGTCATTGTGGTGAATATTTTGAATATGTTCAACGACAATTTAAGTCGTTTGTATGACATATTTACGGTCTGGGACGGGCTAGAGTTACGGACCCTTCACTGCTCATGCATCAGAGCTGGGATATTGTATACAGTAATTATGCCATCTCTCCCCTGCACTGATTACGTGCGAAATTATATAATGAACCAAAAAGAATATTATAATGGTTGGCAGCTTGTTTTGTGTCCAGTACAAACATGTTTGATCTTGGTATTCTAAATTACAAGAAAACTCCAAGCTTTATTGGCGCATATTGTATAAATAGAGTTAGAATTACCTTTTTTGAGCCCTGCTCCTCTTCTACACCGTCCCCGACAACAATGTAAACAACTTTCCTCCCAAACCGCTGGATGACTCTCTCAAAGCAGCTCTCCTTCCCTGAAAATCACAAAACAATTTAAGACTAATACATTGAATAAGATGTAATAAATATGGTAGGTTTTCTTACATAATCAACTCTAACCCTACACATCCAGTTAGTAAATGAGTCTCACTTAATGACAAGACCTTCACACATTCATGTGCAAAATAAGAGATTGTGTGTGTGATGAACACTAGCTTAAGCTTTTCTTACTCAAATGTACAACTTAAGTGACTACATTGCACTCTACTTCCTGAAAATGGCAGGCCTGAAGCCTGATGTTTATTTTGCATTTGAAACAGTGAAGAAGAGGAAGGGGAAGATGTTGGAGGAGAAGGAGGGTGAGGGGCTTTTTGCGTGGAATGACATAAATGTACAGAAGTGGTTTCATATGCAGAGCCCAAGCAGCGCAGAGGCCCAAGCTCCAGGAAAATAATCCCAGGCTGATTAGAAGAACATCAAGCTTCTCCAGTGACTGCAGCTCCCACCCAAACACACACCTCGGACTCTAAATGAGTACTGACCAGACTAGACATTACAAAAGCAAAGAACTGTGTGCAGGGAATCAAAATGTTGGGAGACTTTACCTATTTTGGTTGCGCTATAAATATTCTCAATAGGAAACACTATGCCCAAGCCGTACAGCAGGACCTTGGCCAAAGCAGGGATGAGTTGTGTGGTGGTCACTAAGATGTTGACACAGTTCGACCTGAGGGTAAAGGGAGAGAAACATGACATCATACACTGCACTTACAGGGAGGACATACAAAAACAAGAAAATAAGGATAACATATCAGCTGTGGACAAGGTGGATCCTCCAATTAAGGATCAGCTATCAATGAGTGTTTTAAGCTCTACACGGCAAACTCTGGAAATGTTGTGAGATTGTAAAATATTTGCAAAATATATGATCCATATATTTAAAATATCCTGACTATAAGGTCAAAAACAATAGGATCTTTGCAAAATGCTATTTTTGGCTATTTTTTTTCTTGACATGTTGCTGACATCAAATTATGTTGTTTTTTTCTGTCTTCTTGTTCTGTGTGACTTTGAAAATTGTCCACGCAGGCTATAATCTGATTTTAAGGGCTTATACATTTTCTTTTCATATGTGTGTTTGCTGTGTATGTGCGACATGGGCTCCAGTACAACTTTCCTCACTGAAGTCCTACCTTGAGTGGATTAATGTTAGTGCTTTCAGTGCCAGTGTTAACCAGGAGTCCGTCAAGGCTTCAATTTCTGCTCGCAATTGCAACCAGGCTTCCCTCTTGGCCGGGCCCAGCAGACCTGCAAACGCGGTAAACATTGTTTAGCTTGGATCAGACTCATCGAATACCACTGCAAATGGTTCAAAATGGTGCCCTGACCATGTGCCCACACAATGAGACATCTGCTAAGTCATTTGGGCTAGCACACGTGTGTACAGAGCTTGAGGCTTGTTGGGGATTACCTCCAACGTTATTTTTGTAGGTGGTGTAGATTTCTTTTACTCGTCTGTAGCGAAAGGCCAGTTTTCTCATCCAGTCCACTCCTCCTCGGACCCCTGTGGCCAGACACAAGTTGGCACTGGTAGCGGCTGCTTGGAAGCCATCAGCGCTAAAGTTGTACGTACTACATGAATAAAATAAGACAGAAGTTAGCTTGTTAGTATTTATATGATCATTTTAAGCAATGTTTCGCAGCACTGTACCTCAGATCTTGTCCGTTGTCGTCGGAGGATACGTCGTCAATATGGACCTGGTCACATTCCTGAAAGACATTTTTGAAAACTGTTAATGATTTGAAGGGGTTTATTTTTGGTCAGAGCAACACTCGCCATGTGCTCAAGGTTAGCTCTCACTAAAAGAAACATTTATTTAAGAAAATTGGCTTTGGCAGAAATCCTCCATCTTAATACCCTTTTCCTTGACTCTGTATTTTCACCCCATTAGCCTAAAGCCATGTCCCCACCAGTACACTTTCACACTTTTGCCCACATTACATAGCAGCACTAAGGTCGCTAAGATCCATACTTTTCTATTTCTATTTATGAAGTCTAAGCTGCCTGAAGTGATGAATTTGTTACTTTACAAGTCCAGCAAAATAAAATAACACTATGTACACATTCAAATACTTGGCCCAAATGTAAGAAGCACCGTGACTACTATGAAAACGCTACCTTGCAAAAGTTAAATGTAATATTTGATGAAATGGTGAAATTTCATAAATGTTTGTGAAGTAAGATATATGTTGAATTGAGTTTGTGTGTGTGTGTGTGTGTGTGTGTGTCTAAACATATGTATGCCTCTCTCCTGGATGTTTCTTGGAAAGGTAAAGGCATTCTTGCAGCTCTACCGCTCCACCGTAACACAATCCAGACTTTCTGCTAAATGTAACCTACTAGAAAAATTGAACCTGATGCTAACCGCCAATGAAATTATGACCTCTGATTGCTGCCGCGCCACACACCAACTCAGCCCTGGGGCTAGAGCGCCAGTCCGAGCAGTGCAGGGGAGGGCAGGCGAAAAAATCTGTTATTAGTTTTCCATTTATAGGAGTACTCCAGTGCCTCTCTCTCCCTTCTTTTTCTCATTTCCTCTGAATCTGAGTCAGTCTGACATTGGCATTGGGATCAACACATTTAACAAAAATCTTTTAGTCAATCCTGAACAATAATCATGTTATGTTTGAATGGCTTTTAAATCAATAGAATGTCAACTTCATTTATAAAGAACTCATCTGGAACATTTCATATTTGGCAATTCTAAATGCTGAATGTTAAGTGTTTAAAGTTATGCAAGAAATAATAATATTCAACATAGCTGGAACGAAAAGAATTCCTCAAGTGGAAGTATGAAAAATCCCACTTGATTTGGGAATCTTTTTAATTAAGTTTCATCCGGCTGTTAAGATGGCCAAACACAGAAAGCACTTCCTTGTTTTAAGTCCACTCTAACTCGGGCCAAATGCTGACGTTATTGCATTCCTCTCTAATGCTACGGCAGGGTAAGGGTAAGGGCTTTGGACCGTAAACCTTTTTTATTTTACTAGTTCCCCTCTGAACAAATTTTTCATCTCCCTGGATTTGTGGGGAGAGGGCGGGGGGACACGGTGATGTGTGGGGAAACTCAAACCAGCTGTTCTTTAACAGAATTAAAATCTTGACCCCCAACCTCTGCTCTAATGCAGCCATTCTCTCAGCAAGCCTCTCCCAGCAAGCCCCGAGATCCAAAGAGGAAAAGACTTTGACCCTGTGACCTCTTCCTCCTCTCTGGGGCTCCGACACCCAGATTCAGAGGGTGGGAGATGGTGGGCACAACACTGACCGCACATGAAGATGATCGGCCAATTGGACACGCAGAGCACCCACTATCTGTTTCCACACACCCACACTGCGTCTTTAATCACTGCAGAAAGCACCAATTTGTCCCAGATTCAACAGTCGCTGCCAACAAACTTATGGGTAATTTATGTTTGCCGCTGATTTGCAAGCCACAAAACCATTGATGTGGCTAATTCTTTAAGTAGTGGAGGCATGTATGTTTGTGTAGGAAAACAAAAACAGTGCCGTGGGTTAAACGCTTCATAAAGGCTCCATTCACAGGCAGCCATTCTAGTGCAAGTGACTGGAATGCTTCTATTATCCAGTAATTACCTCACGGCTAAAGCTCCTGTCACCTCTTTCACTTACACTCATTGCCAGATCATAGTCTAATTGTACGCTGTCTGCTTGTGCCCTGATATTCAAAGGCCTACGTGCTGATTTGAGAGCACTGAAATTACAAGCAGAGCACAACAAAGCATATAATATTACATTTAATATTATTCAAGTCTCTTGAGAATCCGTCATTATTTACAAAAATTGTTTATAATTACAAAAGCTTATGACAATTTACGCTCTTTCGGTCATATCTAGACTGGAGAAGGTAAGGTATCTGGCTTTATATACTTTGAATCAATTAAATTAGGAACCTCCATCAGTGCAGCAGAAAAAATTAGGTTGAATTTTAAAACTACTCAATGCATAGACATATTACGAAAGAACAGACATGGCCAAATTGAGGATGCAAGGACAATGGAGGGAGGCATTCGAGTTTTCAAGGGATGAAAACATAATACACTTTTATTACGTGGCATTATTTCTAGTGCCTGAAACGAGAGTACAAAATTTTTTAACTGAGCTTGCGACGCACCCTTTTGCACCCCTATAGACCCGGGCCTGCAACAGATTTAGTTCAACAAGAAAAAAATGTCATAATATAGCAACTTGCCACTGTAGCTAGCTGGTTCACTTGAATAACTGAGTAAGCAAGCAGAGGACGTCGCTTGTGCTAATGTCAAACAGTAACCCTTACACCCACTCATTAGGAGCCACTTCTGAAGAGCTCGTAAACACCACAGCCAGGACGGAGCATGTTCAAGTCACACTACCGCTCCCCATCACAGCACAACCACTCAACAAGATGCCTCAAGTTAAGAGTGACATGCCTTCAAAATGGAGGGACATTGTGGGCCAGTCTGAGAATTTCTCCATGCATCTCTTTTCCATTGAAATCCCCCGTTTCACCAAGCAAACAGTGGTCCCTCTAAAACCTACAATCACCGCTAACTTGCACCAGATGTTCCTACTGTACTCAGCAGTGAAGACCCTCCACCAGAAGCCATCGCAATTACGCCTTATGCAAACATTATGTCTTTCTGTTAAATTCATCAGCAATTTTTTGGCGGGTCGGGCTTTATTAAGTTACCAAACAGTGCTTATCTCTGTGGGAAAGGCAGAAACAAATGCACAACAAGCGAAGACAGCACACGTCCCATTTTGGGATGTGTTCCACCCTTTTATCTGCCTCCTGGACGGCTGTCTTCACTGCGGAGGAAGCTATCAAAACGCTCTTTGTTCCCTGTTGTTCTGTGGCATCTGTCATTAAGCAATCAGCGGTGACGGTCAGAGTCTTCCTGTTGGCCGGAGAGAGCCAAAACTAGGAACTACAGAGGATGTGTTAGGCAAAACACTGCAACCGCAATGTCCAACCAACTCATCTACGAATACACTGCATTTTGAATGTTTGTTTGTTTTGGGGAAAATCTGACATTTTGATTTTTCTCAGTCTGTCAAATATGTAGATAAAATTGACCATAGAAGACCAATTAGAGATATTAGTGTTTAGCTTTACCTTTTGTAGTCCTGTAATTAGTTGCCTCATCTGGATATTTTTGTAAATAATAATGTACTTTACACTGTATACTGTTTTAGATACAATACATTCAGTTTTCTCTGCCCTCAGCTAGGGCAGCCCAAATTATTATTTCTTTGGTGCTAAATTTGAGAAGATCATTGAAATGTATTTTTATAATCATCACAATTGTATTTTGAAAGAAAAAGGCACATCTAAAATTTTATGTAGTACTGTATATCAGATAACAACACAAGTCCTACATTCTCTTTAACTATATAACTATAACCCCCACCCCTCACTATAATAGCTTAGTAAGGTTGGTTATGGTAGAAAGCCCCAGTGTCTCAGGTGAGCTTACTGCAGGGGGCGGGTGGTTGGCTAAAGCCGATAACAGCCATCAGCACGGCATTCCTGGTGGGCCTACAGGCAGTGGCCATGTGAACAGGGCTCATCCATGGTTCGCAGGTTCTCAATAGTGCCACTCCACAGACAGACTTGTCACTCCTTCTGCCCCCCACCCCACTCTGTGACCCCCAACAACATCCTGGTCCGTTCCCACCGCGGCCCAGAGGAAGAGGGAGGGGGTGGGCTGTGATTACCTGAGGGTCAAACAGGATGTGGGCAACAAAGGAGGACTTCTTCGAACCCACTTCATTCCAATCCGCAATCTGTGCTTGAACAGTCAAGGAATTCAAACAGCGGCGCCAAACAAAGCACAGGTACAGAGGAGTGCATGCTGGTCCGAGTCAATTCACACGAGTTACAGACGGAGCCGCAGGGAGCAAAGGAAAGTATCGCACAACTGTGAGTGAGGCCATGTTGTCAAAGGGTTGGTAGGCAGCAGAAGTATCATTTAGTCCTGTCTGGTTGTAATAAATTAGGTGATCCTCTTTATTTCCCACATTTGGCGCGACACGTCCAAACCACACTTGCATGGCTGTGATAAAGTACAATATCAAATCTCTGTCGTTTCAGCATTTTCTTCAGTAATAAACTTGTCCACAGAGACAGGTCTGATTCAATGTGTTTTAATGTCAGTCTGAGAAGTGACAGAGCAGGTGCTGCCTCTTCTGCTCCTTCATTTGTCACTAAACAGTAATGCTATATTGTGGGTGTGCTTGGGCCCTGCGGGTGTGGGGAGGCTGTGTTGGGATAGTGGGTAGTGGGTGGGAGTAGACACAGCTCTGGAGAAGTCAGATTGACAGGGTGGCTTTGAAGCCTTCACTTTCCCTCTGTAGTGAGTCCAAAACACATGAGCAGTCTCGCCTGGAAACGTGATGGAGTTATGTCGAGGAGCATGACAGAACTGCTGCATCAGTGGCCAGGCCAACGATCAAATACCACATCAGTCTGTGTGGGCCACAGCGGCCCCGTATGACACTCTATACCAGAAATAAAAATGAGCTAGGCTGTGTTGCCATTGCAACTGTTATAACATAATATATCACAAATGAAAAAATGAAAAACTGTAAAAGTGGTTTTAGTCTGTGCCACATGCCTCTAGTGTTAATTGGTAACGGATCAACTGGATTACTTAATTTTATGATTCAATGAAAAGTGCAGTGAATGTCATATTTCTCCTTACTGGGAATAAAACAGCAAACCAGTCTTCAAAATCTATCAAGGAAAACACCGTAAAGCTACCAATCACATGGAACGACCAGAGCAGGATCTGGATCTACAGTGGGAAATAAAAGCTGCAGATTGGCTCGGTGCTAAGAGGCCCAGGAGGGCCGTTAGAGGAAGGAGGGAAAGGTAACCGTGTGTTTCACAGTATCTCTCATTAACAGGCCAGTCCTGGGTGAGAGTGACAGTGCAGCCAGGGAGCAGTAAAAGTCCAGGTGAACACAGTCACCGGGATATACGTGTGCTACATACAGTATGTGTAGTATATGTGTATATATGTGTGTATGAGTGTGGAAGAGAGAGTGCACAGCATAGAGGCAGCACTGCACTAATTTAAAATGTTCCCACCTTTACAGAGCTCTCTCACTCTGAGTACTTTGCCCCCATGGCCTTTCTCCTGCAGACAGGGAGGCTTGTTTTCTCACCCAGAGAGGGGTGAACCAGCAGGCCTGTGCCCCACTGTGAGGGGAGCGCAGGGGGCTTGGCCAGTGCAGAGGCCCCTCTTTCTCATATAGAGCTTTGGTGCACCCACAGTAAACCCAGAGCAGGTCTGAGGCGAGCTGTCAGTCTGAGCTCAGCCTCTGCGGGCTTCATTATCCATATCACTGCAGAACATTCATTAGGGCCACATTCAGCTCACTGCAGCTATGACATTTATGACTGCAAGTGTATGCTATGTAAACATCCCTCTCATTACAAATACAATACAATCCTGTACTTTGCCACTACCAATTCTACAAAAGTTAATCATTAATAAATTCCTGACACTATGTCAAACTTTAAATGACTGTACCGTTGCCTTCTGAATCATTCATTGCAGTATCAACAAATTGCCACTATTTAAACCAGTGCAGAGAATTAACACCACAGATCTAGGAGTGCATTTTGTGGCTCTCTCCTCAATAGCCTGCAACACTGCTGTTGTCTCCCATGGATATAATGAATGAAGAGTGGAATAGCGCCGATCCAGAAAAAGGTTGTGGCAGAAAAAACACAGACGTCAGGATGAAACTGATCCCTGTTGACCCCTTCGGCATGCCCTCTTTCTTTTTATGACTTTCCTCTGAATCGTCACTCACCAGCTCCATCAACACAGGCTGGCCTCCATTCACACACACACACACACACACACACACACACACACACCACACACGCACACACACACACACACACACGCACACACACGCACACACGCACGCACACACACACACACACACACACACACACACACACACACACACACACACACACACACACACACACACACACACTCACACTCACACACACTCATTCTCACACACAGCAGGCTGCAGCCCCTGATGCTACACTGTACTTATAAACATAAGAATGGAAATTAAGAAGAAAAATTTTATGTGCGAAGCAGAAGAAGCATAAGCATAGTAACATAGACCTCTATAAGGCCTTAAATATTTCTTGTAATATATTTCTTGTAATATGTCAAGCTAGTGCCCAGACCAGAATTCACACTCAATCTTTATTTAAATATTTCAAGTCTCAGTATGGTAGAGAATCACTCTTAGATCTAAACTAGGAACTTCAGCCACCTTGAAATGGTTTGGCCCTCTCCATATAAAAAAAAAAAATCACATAAAATAAACATTTATTTGTCAATGTTTGACGTCTAAAATAACAAGAAGTCATGTGTGACTTGTACTTGGCTGCCAGTGTTAAGACTTTCACAGAGAAACATTTGGCTACTGGCTGTGCACCTGTGTTCTGCCTCTGGGGGCTCCCTTTATGGCGCAGACTAATTTAGATGGACCATATGCATTTCTGCACATGCTTAAATACATAACTGCTGCTGGCTGTTGTATTTATAGCTGGACTCTGTTTAGCTCTATTTAAGATGTGGCACTGTAAATCATGGGAGAGGAAGCACAAATGTGTAGGCAATGCTGAATGCACTTAACACATGGATCTTGGCTTGTTTGAGGTATTAAGATCAATATCATGATAATGTCCTTTCCCTTTATGTCTTTATTACTGTTTTAGGGAACTTTTCTAGAGTTTTTTCTCCACCAGATGACAGGATGGTACTTTAGCCATAAAACACACACGTTTTGACTAAAATGAAAAGATTTTGTAGCTGAGACCATGCAGAGATGTGTGCACTAAGTTTTCACATAATTTCATAAGTAGTCTGAGCTGTCAATTGTGTCTGTGAACAACCTCATGACAGATGAAAAGAAATCAAAACACAGGACAGATGTTGGGCAAAACCACATTTAAGCATTGTCACAAACTGCCATTTTTCCAAATGATTGGGGCATATCTATTAAACAAAGTGCAGCTCCAATAGAATCTACACGGCTGACGCATAAGGAAATATTTAAGCAGCCAATTGGAGCCAATTAACTTTGATCAGTGCGTTTGGGATCCCAGTCACTCTGCTGTCTGGGCGAATATGAAGATTTTCTTTCAGTTTTGGGGCCTGGCTTTGTAACACAGCAGAACATGGTGGTGAGTAATGAGACTTGGCAGAGCAGCCACACATCTCTTCACACTTAAGTATCAAACAAAACATTTCCTCTCCTGTGAGGTCAGCCGACAGGACACCGAGGGAAAGTGGTTGGACAGTGGGATCGGAAAAAAGGAAAAACAAGACAAGGGTAATAAATTCAAGTAACCACCTAAGCATTTTTCATATGAGGTGTCTGAATTAAAATAGCCTTGAGTTTTTATTTTATTTTTGGTGTCTGCTTTTCTGCACATACGTCGATAATGCCATTCATTTTGGCAAGACCTCTAAACCTAACTATACAGCAGAAAGTATCTAAGTTTAATTAATATTTGCCTTAATTAAGCAGATTTAAATCAAGTATCAAGAATCAAGTCAAGTAAAATGATCTGCCAACGCATGTGAGAGGATGCTGAGGAGAGTCAAAAGTGGAAGGGAAGGAACCAGATAGTGGGATAATTCTGTATATACATGTATCTATGTACAAATATTTTTAATTTTTTATTCTTACCTTGGAGATTTTACTTTTAAGATTTTACTGGTTTTGCTATTCTTGTTAAAAAAAAAAAAAAAAGAAAATCTACCAATGACGTAAGTTGTTTTATTGTATTTTAAGTAAATTTAATAAGTCCAATCTACTCAAATCAAGATAAACATTTCCTAATTAAAGTCAAACTAACTTGGGTAAAAAAGAAGGGAAAATCAAAAAGGAAAAAAATTGATTCCCATGATGTCCACACACCTTCACCCTCCCTGACCCAAGAGGCAAGTTTTACCCTGGTCTACATGAACGAGGGTGAGAGGCGTGAGAGTTTTGGTGCTGTAGGTGGACAGTGACACCGAGCAGCTCAGCGGGGCACACAGACAGATGGGGCAGTCCTGGAAACACTAGAGCCTGACAAATTGCACTGGCTGTGATGGGAGCAGGGCAAGAGGGGCAAAGCATGATTCAAAGTGGCACGATATGCCCAAGATATTATATGGTCAAAAGTGTACCCAGATGTACAGGGGTGCGGTGAAGTCATTTACGTACCTCTAAATCGTTGAAAAATAAGTGCGTGTCAGCCAAGTTAAAAATCATCTCCTCCATTCTCAATCCGAGTGACACTGATGTTGGGGGATCCTGAAAAACAAAAGCAATCCAGTTAAATCAAAAATAGACAGGCATCACAAAAATAAATTAATTTCAGTATGTTAAAGATGCCATATGCCTTTTCTGGTTAGCCACCTACATGTGTCAGCGGAGATGGTATTGCCTGGCCTGGAATGTTCCACAGTATGGCATTCATTTTGCCTATTATCTTTCTTCATGGACACAAGCACGTGAAGGTGGATAGGTTTAATGCCATACTGTGGAAAAACCCAAGTAAAGCAATGATTTCCATGGGCACAAGCAAGTTGCGGCGTCTCATACTTTAAATATGCACTGCTGTTCTGATAAGTTGCTAAATCAAAATACCTTGTAAATTCTTCAATCTTACTCTTCACATGAAAGTCGACATTAGGGAGACTGTTTATAACTAGGGCCAAAACTGTCATTAGAAATACCAAAGACCTTAATCAAGTGCAATAAAACTACAACTAGGGTCATAACCTAACCATAAAAAGTATATTCGCCATCCTTTTCAGTACATGCAGTTATCATTAAAACAAACTGATGTATTTTTTATCTGACTTGAAAATAGTGTTGTAAATTAGGTCATGAATAAGAGCTGGCCCAGTTTGAATTTACTTTAAAATCATGATCTATGCTGGTAACTCAACACTGCAGAGGAGATATGTTTGCGCTGTCTGTAAGATAATACCTAGAGAGGAGTGAAGTAGACTGTAAATAGTTAATGAGGCAGTGACAATGGGTGCGATTTCCCCTTTAAAATATAATGAACGGGCAAAAATGTCCCCAGTCTAGTTTGGATCAATATACCACTGATGTGATCAAAGATACCACTGGGCCTTTTGGTTAATACTGGCTTAGCATCTATAGTACTCTTGGCTTAATCTTATTTAATGCTACGTGTTGGCAAATACCATCTTTTTAATTTATCTAAAATCTCTAATCTACAGAATGCATCGAAGAACAGCTGGTCGTGGAGGAGGGTCCTGCAGCTATGTAAGACCGCCTGATTGCTCCATGGCCTGGGCCAGGGATTATGGCCCTAAAGCACCTGAGACCCACCTGAGCTCTTCCCTGATTAGCTGCCACTCTCAACAATGCTTATGTTTTCTGCAAAATAACAGAGAATAAACCACACAAGAAGAAGGCAATCTCCACTTTTAAAACAGCTTTCTCCTAACCTCCCAGTGCCAGAAAAAAAAATAGTCTCTTGTGATCGAATCTCTGACCTCAAGTAAATGCTAGTAGTGATGAATTGCACAACGCTCAAAAAAATATGCAGACGCTATGAAAAGTAAAAATAGTTTACAAATCTATTTTTTATGACATTATAACTTATTTCAACTTCATCATATAGTCATATGTTGTGCCTATTGTTGAAAGCAACAAATAATCGTTCTCCTGTGGTATAATCTCTGAATTTAAGTAAATGCAGTGTTTAAAGTAACTTTAAACATTTATATAACATCATCAAACAATTGATCAAATTTTTAAGATCTCTTGCGAACCAGTTCAGTTATTTGAAGTCAGGATTACTTTTTGGCTGAGAGATGGTTTTGGTAGGAAAGCCTGTCTCTCTTGTGCTCCAATTAAACCTAAACAATCAGTCAGTGAGCGAGTTAAGAATACAAGCACACCAGAAGTGCTGTCAGGGCTCTGCTACCACCTGTCCCAAAATGTCAGTACCATCCACAGGGGCGCCAACACCCCCCTGCACCCCCTTCACCCCCTCCCCTTACCAATAACATGCCGCCCCCACAGCCACTTAAAGCCAGTCGCCCCAAATCTCCACAGCTGGCCCTAACCGTCAGTTTTATAGGGGCGAGCTGCCTTGATGCCAATTAAAAGAGTTGATAAGAACAGCTATGTGTTAGGCTTGTGCGATCCAGGGAGGTCAGAAGGGGAGAGAAAGTGTGGACACCGAGATACACGGCTATTTTTAGTCAAGTTGGCGTTGAAAAAGGCGTTTTGTAATGTTTTTGTTTATCACTCTTAAGATAGACGTGCTGATGGGCAGATGGGGGACTACATAATGTACAAGTAGTTTACAGATCAGTGTTTTTGATAGGCCACAAGAACGTATAAAGTGCGCCTAGAAAGGATAGTGACTATTGTAATATGGATTTAAAGGTTACTGGCTTTCATTGTGTTATGCTATAACAATCTGTGTTACAAAACATCGATAGAAGACAGTGCATTTGAGGTAATTGACTCGCATAACAGGCATCTAGATTTTTGGATTACATTTCAAAACATTTTACATTTTTAAATAGCAACAACCAATATGATATATCACAATCATTCGAGTCTTGTTGATGATAAACAGATATAGAGGTAAGCATTTCATTCAAAATGCTATATAGCCATTCTAATACTTCACTCTACTTCATTTTAACTATGACTGCAGAAGATTTCCCCTAAAAGCACAGCTGCTGTAGGGAGATATTCACTGACAGACCCCAGATTGAGCATTTGTTCTGTCTGGACAATTCCCTTTTCAAAGCTGAAGCCAATATGACAAAAAATGCTGGGCTTGTTGTAAAGTTAAAAAGTTCAGGTGGAGTGCGAAAATGTATTCAAATTTGATTAAATCAGTTATTATTTTTTGAGTGCTGGTACACTAAGAATATTTATTCTTCACAGAATTTCAGATTTGATTTAATGGGTTAAAACTGTACAAGAATGTAATTGTATCACTTGCTTTTCATTTGGCAGTACCCAAGATAATATAGTATCTAAAATAACCCAGGCGATGTCATTTTCCCCTTGAAAACTGAAATAAAAATATTATCCTGCAAGTTGAAAAAGCTTAAAAATATGAACTTTAAGAATATAGTGATGTGTTTTTCTGGTCCAAAAGGAACAAAGTGAAAAGCTGGGGAGTGAGAAGGCTGCAGCGGCTGTCACATCTTATATGAGTTCTGATGGAGCGGGCCCTTATGGAGTCAGCAGTGCTTCCTGTTTGAGAGGAGCACACTAGAGACCCTGTGTGCATGTGTGTGTGAGTGCAGCCTCCCTCTCTCTCTTTACCCAGCATGCAGCGCTGGAGAATAAAGTAAATAAACAGTGGAGGGTCGCGGGGCAGTCCTCTTTCACCCCAAAAACACAACACTGCCCCCATCAAACAACCCCTCATTCCAGAATAAAGGAGCGGAGCGCGGGCCCCAGACGCTAAGCCCTGGGACATATGAGGAGTGAGACTATCAGACTTCAAAACCACACACCTACACTGACAAAACAAATCAGGATTAAGACGAGATTCAAAACTACCAACGGTATAATCTATCTTACTTCTTCAGATTTATATCACATTATATTATCTGCACAATTTTGGAATAAAAGTGTTGCAATAGTGATTATAATTACAATTTATTTTAAAAAAGTAGAATTCAGTTCAGATAACCAGGTGTATTAACACATATTAACATATGAGAGAAGAACTGACAAAATAGACAAAAGCATTTCAGAACATGTTTTGTAGCGGTCTAAAAAGTAAAAACTGAAGTACTGAAGTTACTTTTTCTTGAAAGACTTGGTATTTAATCTGTGGGTGACATTCTAACACCTAATGTCTTTGATAATTTCACCTACTCAAATAGCAGTTTTGGTTTGTGTTACAGTGTGTAGCCTTAACATTTAGGTTGCCAAATGTTCTAATTTCCCTCATAAATGCAGTTATTTGTTGAAGTCACATCTCTTGGTAGCCCAAGCAGAGGTATTTTAATTTTTTTGTAATGACTGTAGAAATGTTTTAAGATGGCTCCAATATGTGGGAGAACAGTGGAATCTGGAATCTCCCTAAATAATGATAGTAATAATAAAAAAACACATGAAGCCTATAGAGCCTATGACCCCCGCAAAGCCATGAGAATAAGATATCGTCAGATTTCCCAAATTGTTTGTTTTTAGAGTTTAAATTTAGAGGAGCAATTTACATGAAATAACAAATACCCTGGAAAAGTAAACTCTTCCTCTTGTGACCATACACTGTGAATGAGAAATGAAAAGCTACAATAATTACTAAGTACACTTTCAAGGATTTGACCATACATTTGTACATATACACAAGCCGTGCATACTGTACACGATTTACTCAAAGCTATAAAAAGGGACCCTTGCAATGCCTGTCTGAATTTTCCGAGTTGCACTGGGTTTACTCTGACTCCAGGCGGGATCTCCTGGGAGACCACCATCTGAAAAGGATGGATTGAGGAGCACTTAATTAAACTAACAATGTGGCATTTCTGAAGGAGAAAGGAACACTTAGGATGTGTCAATAGACGTCCAGAGTGCAACTGTTGGGAGCCCCTACAGCAGAGGCCCGGGCAGCAGACGTGCATAGCTCCAACAGCTGCAGAGAGCACTCACATACTCTCCAGGCCTCATCGGACCAATTAAAACCAGAAACAATTATGTGCATTGAGTTTTGTATTATGGATATGTGACACTGTGAAATCGATCTTGTGCTCTCAACTCACAATTCCATCCTTTGTACTAATTGTTATTATATAAGTTAAATTTTCTGGTTGGGAGTCAGCCACTTGCTTGCCACCATAGAGATATAATTCCTTTGTCACTCCGCTCACAGCAAGAATACATATTTTTCAGTATATTTTTATGCAATAAAAACATCTGTAATTTACTAATATGTGATAACATCTCCACATCTCCATCTCCACCCTCCACCAGAAAAGTTACATAGTGCACCTTTACTCATAATATGTGGAAAAAAGGAAAGGAAAAACAGAAAACTAGCTTAAATCATGATTGAGCCTAATAAGGCTAGAGATAGTGCCTTTTATTTGGGTTTAAATGCTCCTTCGATTGCACCAAAAAAATCTTAAATATCAATATGTAATATTTTATAAATCTACAAAAACATGTTCTAATTTCTTAATATCTTGCATTCATATCCAAAAATGCAACAATGTTTGGATACAAACAGTGACCAGGAATAAAACTGGTCCAAAAATGGTCAAAAGAAGATACATTTCTGTGTTTATAGTTAACAAATATTTTCTCAGGGGTGCATGGCTCTGTTTTGCTGGTCAGACACACGGTTATTGCCACAGCGTAACGTCACTCACCCGTCCAAATCGGTTGGCATAGGAACCCGTGAGCAAGGAATGGAAAACGATGATCGTCTCATCCAGGTCCCAGATGAAAACCCTCTGGACAGATGGACAGGGGCAGGGCATGACCGGAGCAGGAAAAAAACAACAAAAAATTCAAAATCAATGGTGCACTCTGTTGGCCTGTTAGGTGATCCTCTGGTCAATAGATCAGGGCCATGTATTTGTGCACCACAGGGACGAGAGATCCATTTGCTTGGCTTGGTCATTGCAACACTTCTCCTTCCATCACCCCGCTATATTCCCCCCCTTTGTCCTTTTACATTAGACTGATCAATAGTGACAAACTAATTAACTAGATATGTTAACACGGCATGATGTAAGTGCTATAATGGCTGCTATTACCCAGTCCAGATCATATCATATTAATGAAGAGGCCTTTGAATTAGCCACACTTATTTTGACATATTGCTGAAGTGTTTTATGGTGCCTGGTGCAATGGTATCTGTGTCAGCCATTCTCTCATGTCTTCAGTATATATTATTCACTTCAGGTAATCACACATCCTATTGTTTATTTACAAGTCATAGGTGATCTCATATATTCCACAGTTCCTTAATAATGCATTTATAGTTAAGGAATCTAATAAAAAAACAAAACAAATGTCCATTGGGTCAAATTAGAGATTCAATATACAATGCCCAAGATTTTTTACTGTTTTCAAATGTACCAAAAAATTAAGATTGGATTGGGTTACTAGTCTCACAGGTATTACAAAAATGTGATGTGTGTATATAACATAATAATAATATTCCACTATTTGTACATGTGTATCATTCACCTCAGTTAACCAATTGTCTTATTGTTTATTTAATAGGACCTCTTTATTAATCATAGGTGATCTCATATATTCCAGAGTGCCTTAATAATGCAGTTATAGTTAAGCAATCAAATATTTAAAGAACAACTGCCCATCAAGTGTGAACGCCATATCCTAAGTGGATTAGTGTCTATGGGCCTCAGACAGGGCTAGGCCGTCTGTCGCCACGGCAGCGGGCTCACCCTTACCTCAAGGTCGGAGTCGGGCGGCGGTGATGGGTTGTTGTTCCTCCTCCCTCGGCCACGTGACTTTCCATCCGAGGCCCGGCGCAATCGATCCGAATCTGAATCTTTAATGGGGGTTGATGGACTGTGGATGGTACTGTACTCTGCTGAAAGGAAGGAGGAAGCAGGTGAAAAAGACTGTATCAAAGATGAGCTATTATTTGCTTTTAGTGAAGGGAGAGCCAAGAGGGACGATTTGTCTTGGGCGAGGACAGGCCGCTTCCTGAGGCATTATCTAAGGCTACAGGTAAAAGATAGTAAACGTAATAAAGGCATTTGGTAATATTGATTTACTGTAGCGGTAACAAATGGATGTCAACTGGGTAGCAAATTAGTGTCAATCTCAATGTCTGTGAAGTTTTAAGGGACACTCTAGTCTGTTCAGTGCTAAACCAGTACACGAACACAAAATGATTAATGAAAAATGACTAAACATATAGACAAAAACGCATTCACCATGAGCATGCTCTAATGTCTTCTTAACAGACTGAAACTTTGTACATATTTTGGCTCTGGCATGTGTGTGTGTGCTTGTGTATTGTGACACTAAATACACTAAATCATTTCTCCATTCTCAACCACAGAAAAAAAAATAAAGAATCAAAAAAATCAAACAAGACATTGCTTTCAAAATAAAGGCTTAGAAAATGCTCTATTTTGAATAAAAGTTCCAACACTAGCAGACTGTATTCTTACCTGCAGGGTTCTCTGTGAGAGCCTGGCTGGTGATGGCGCTGGGGGGCTCCTGAAGGGTGTATGTGGTGGTTGTGGAGGGCGTACTGGGGCTGGTGTTATTACTGGCCATGTACGGCGAGGTGTACGGTGAGCTGTTGTAATACTGTGCATACTGACCCTGACCGAAGGCAGGGTAACTGGGGTAATCCTGTGGAGACACAGTCAGTACGGAGTTAAGTATGGGTTATTGCACAGTGATTGACCAACTTTTTCTACTGAATAGCTTTTTGTAAAAATATTTTGATAAATGAAAACAAACTTTGATAGAAGACAAAAAAAGGGGACAAAACGAGTTTGAAATTTGACTTTACCAGTGCTTGTACTGCTTGGAAAACATTTATCAACTTCATAGTGTCACCGTGGCAGTTACTAATTCAACACAAAATCTCAAGGGCTCAGAATGGTACCTAAAATTGAAGCTGAAACCCATGAATACCTAGCCTAATTATTATTTGTTTAGTGTTGAATATATAAATAAACCTCTAAATTAAAGTGAAATACTCATGTTCAGAGTGCCACGCATCCACTGATACCTGTACCACAGGTTGGGAATCTCCATGTAAGAGTGAATTCAAGTCCATGAATGTAATAAAAAAAAAAAAAAGATATTTGCTGTACTGTGAAATGTGCCCTTTGCTAGTATTGCTACTTTACAGTGCAGATTCCCAAGCATAAATGCAAACATGTGCCGATTCTATCCACATCTGGACAGTGAGCTTTTTCTATATCCCTTTCCCTGTGTGGCATTATACATGTGTTATAAGTTGAAGGAGGTACACTCTATAGATTACGCTGCAGACATGATGGCTGATTTATGTTTGGAAGTGTCACAGATGAATTGAAACATATTGACTATGTATGCCTCATAAAAACTTCCAGATTGGGCTTGAGTTCCGACATTTAATCTGATATAAAAATGGGAGAAATTGCTACCTGTTGTGTACTATTGAAGCCAGTCGAGTTCGTCAAGGAGTTGTTTCCAGCGTAGAGTCCTGCAGTTGTTGTAAAACTACCACCTTCAAAAAAACGAAAGAAAACTGAGTTACTCCAATGCAAAAACAACATTGTAATAGATCTCAATTGGGACATTGTCAGTGGCTGAAAAGTTAGTCTTTTGTCAAACAACTGTTTAGCGGAAGCCTGGGGACATTTTTCCCCACAATGCCCTTATCTCTCCTCTCTTCCTTTCTTATCAGTGATTGGATCAAGCCTGACGAATGACACAGGGCGAGTGGTGAAGGGTGAGGAGGAGTGGGGGGTGCTCCCAAAGCCACCCAAGGGCGCTGCACAATGTGAGCAGCACAAGAGGCTGTTGTGCGGGAGCTAGCCAAGGGTGGCATTGGGCGGGGAGCAGGAGAGGGCAGTGAATGAGTGTGGGTGTCTATAGAAGAAGAGGGAGGGGTGAGGAAAAGCATTGGGGCGGGATTACCAATGACAGCCAGGGCCAATAAATATGTATGGTGTACTATTCAGTGGCTAAGAGCATTGTCTTCCAGGGTAATTAAATCATTGAAGGGAGCTGATAGCATCTAATGGGCTAATAATATACATGATTACAAAAGGAAAGAAACAGGCCTGAGGCTAACATGCACTGATTCAGAAAATAAACACATAGTAACAGACATTCTGGACCGGTCTGAATGTGGAAACATTTCTCCCCAGGTAAGTATTACAATTGTCATGCCACATTAAAATCTCATTTGCTCTTTCCTAAAATTACTAAAAATTAACCAAACTATTAAGTGTGATGTGAAATAGATGGTGTTTTTATTGGCCAAATGTTTATATCACAAAGTTGTTAGAAGTGTATGATTTTGATGTATAGCTCTGACATAATTTCGGTAACGACTGCATTTCACTTAGTTACATAAACAAAATTGATGTATTCTATCAGTATTTTTGTATCAAATATTGCCCTATCTACACATAATATGAAAAAACAACATTTGAGTGCATATGAACAGGCCACATCACCATATATGTCTAACTGTTCATTGACACAACAACAGGTCTCCCATGGCTGCAGTGAAAACGCACAAGGAGATGAATTTACTGTTCCTAAATGGCGGTGTAATTACACCTTTGTTCTCAGGGACAAACACGGGGAGACCCTTTCATCCTCTGGTCACTGGCCCCATCGGGAGGCCCCCCCCACACCGTAACAAACATGAAGCAGCTTTTCAGGGGGAGGGGGTCCAGCGATGGGGCGAAGAGGGCAACATGGACAAGAAAATGCGGTTCATTGTGAAGAAGTGAGTGAAAAGTGCTTTTTCTGCTCATCTTTTCAATTGCACCTTGAACAGGTTACTTCCATCAAGGCCCTTTATTGTTGGATTTGTCTTTTCACAGGCTGCAGGGGGAATTTGAGTGTTCCCCGCAGAAAGTTCACTGTGGAGTGAAAGTCTGACAGAACAATAAGTCAGAACCGAGGAGGAGTACGAAGTGGAAGGACAACAAATTAGCCTAATGCATAGTTCAAACAGTCATAAAAGCTCTCACTGTCAGAGTCTGAGGGTGAGTCTGTGGAAAACGCGCCGCCACATAAAAGACCCCCCCCCTCCTCCCCTACACGGTGAGAATGGGCCCATGCTGTTGTGAGTGGTGGTGCTGGTTAAAGTTTGGGGGAGAGAGAGAGAGATGGTTGTGGTTCCCCCGGGGGGCATGTTTGGGCTCCCCCACCCCCTGCGCTCCCTCCCTCACCGCTGCAGTTAGTCCACTCACTCAAGAGCAGACATCACCTCCTCACCCCTCCTCCCCTCCTGCCTTCTGGCCCCACAATTGGAAGTCCATTTGCTTTGCTTGATCAGTCGCCTTTGCCATGGGCTATGTCTATCATCAGTGCACAATATTTGTAGCAGAAGTTTGTATGCTCCACTTGGGAATAGGCTATCAAGTCCAGATGGGGCGCACTTTTTTTGAAAGGGAACCGTCACTAGGGCTTCTTGTGTCGCCATTGGGGTAGAATGCAGGAATTCGATTATACAGCTAATCAGCATCTGTTTGCCCTCACTAATTCTCTGTTAAAAGTTTCTATTGTTATCGTCTTTATTTGTCACTTCGAGTGCAAAACAAATCCTCACTAAATCACTAATTAACGCGTGTACCCTTTTAATGTGTCTTTAAAGACTCACATAGAGCTCCATAGCATCGCAGATAAAAGAAATGAATGGGGAAC
Organism: Periophthalmus modestus; assembly: GCA_019594935.1. NCBI lineage: Eukaryota > Metazoa > Chordata > Actinopteri > Gobiiformes > Gobiidae > Periophthalmus > Periophthalmus modestus. The sequence continues at coordinate 26,477,628 of JAIEZT010000021.1, read as the reverse complement.
ATTAATCTAATTGTCCTCAGTCTTGACAGCTGGCTACAGGCTGGTGGCAAAGACGCTGGAGGGGGGTATCGAATGAAAAAAAAAAAAAGTCCTTCTTAGTCGGGACACCCAGGCACAGGGCAGCACGCCAGGGTTGGATCAATAGGCCAGGCAGAGTAATGGCCATGGTGTGGATGAGGGCCAGAGCTTGAGAATCTAAATAGTGGTCAATCTGTCATCTAACTGGCCTGTCAATTACAAACGCACTTAACGCTACGAGGGGCATCTGATAGCTGGAGATAGCAGGAAGACAGCCCCGGACAAAGGGAAGCAACTGTAATACTTAAAGATGAATGGGCACATAACACTGTCATCAAGAGTTAAACCACTATAGCAGCTTTGCACATGTCCTCTCACTTGCTTTCATTTTTTCCTGCACGCTCCGACACTTTCACTGTATATACATCTAAGAGACATGGAAAAAAACACTCTTCCTCTCAGCAACATCTGCTGCCGCTTCACCGGCATTATTTACTATCTTTCAACATGTGGAGACGCTTCTACTGTCACACATATTTCAATACAGAGGCAGTGATGCTAGCAGTTGCGTAGCTAAACGCCCCTGTAGGACGCAGGTGCCGATACGCTAGGCAGATCCCATGCAGCGACCACTACAAAGGGTACCAGTAATAGAGACACAAGGCTGCAGCACGTCTGATCCACATTTATTGCGACTATAACTGCACCGCAAGAGCAAAAAGGAAGGCGGCAACAACTCATCTTTATTGGTTCCAAGGCCATAAATGTGAAGCAGTCGCAGCTCTTAAAACAAATACAAATATGATCATAGGGAGAGGGAAAACAAAGTCAGTAGGGGAGGGGAATGACATGGTGGGTGCCTCTTAAGTGTTATGGGCTATTTTTCCATCTGTGTTGATTTTTAGAAGAAAAAGGGGCTACCCGTTTGCAAGGGTGAGTGCTTGGCCGAGTCTTGCACAATTAGGGGGAATTGATTTCAGACTGTAAGGTAAAAATGTTGAAATGTTAAAAGATGAAGAAGGTTTTTTGTTCTTGCAAAACTAGACACAACCCCAAGCTGGATAAATTAAAGTGTGTGCATCCAGTGAAAAGCTATATGCAAGTTAACAGGATTAGCTGTGATTATGCAAGTAGCTTTATTACTTATCTAATTTTAATATTTGTCATTTGTCATTCCAACTTAATATACTTAATGCTTATGAATCCAACTATAGCAACAGAACAATGATTAGAGAAGGAGATCGTTCTGAAATACTATAGAAGGCCCACTGAATTTGACTTGTGACTACTCTGAAGATGTCATCATTATAGCCAGTGTGTGTATGCATCAAGCTGTGTTCTGACCTGACCCCACAGGTTAAAGTGTGAAAAAATATGAACAGTTTAGGACCAGGAAGTGCTCACCCTGCATCTGGTAGCTGTAGGGAGCCTGTCCGGTCTGAGGCGTGGTGAAGCCGGAGCTGTAGCTGAGGAATCCGGTCTGTCCCGGCGACTGGGACTGGCTCAGACCCCCCTCAGTCTTTATGCCTGCCCACAATGGACCTAAATCAGTTAGTGACACCAGATCGGTTTGATGCACGGACAACAGTCAACACACAGGTTTAAATTACACTGGACACAGCAGAGTGACACAGATGGGCTAAGTCTGTTAGGAGAACACACTAATCGCAATGGACCTCACTCATTATCTGATTACACCATTTCTACTACCAGCAGTTGTTTGGAAATATTATCGGGCGTATTATGCCGCACTGCTAAGCGTTTTGCTGCAGATCTATAGTTTTAATGACATAACAGGGTCATAGCAATTTTCTTCAATATTAAATTTTTATAGGACTAATCCTTCATTGCTAGATTATTTTATTTTAAGGTTTCAGGTTTAAGGTTATAATATGAACTAGCTTATACTACTAATGCAATGATAGATATTTTGAAAGTAACCATTACACAACTGAAAATGTTGCACCAACAAAGATTAAAAACTTCCTATGTTATCCAAAGTCTAGTATTTTCCAAAACTGATTGCAGGTGACTTATTCAGGACTACTGAACTACTTGAACTACTACTACTACTACTACTATATCCTTGCAAGAGTATTGAGTGTAAATATACATATATATACATATATACAATATACAATTGTATATATACAATATACTATATATATATATATTATATATATATATATATATATATATATATATATATATATATATATATATATATATATATATATATATATATATATATATATATATATATATATATATATATATATATATATATATATTCGAGAATTGTTCACCAAATCCAATAAGTCTCTAAGCGATTCCCTTGCAAGATGACTAAAATGCATGACTCCATTCAAATAAACAATGTAAATTCCTGCTCATATTGGGGAGTCTTCTAGGGCCAAAACACTCCAAAGACTTTGCACAAATAAAGCCTACAGTGAGCCCTGCAGTCTTTGCTTTCTCTAGCCATGCCAGAGGAAACCGGCTTTTGTTTTCCCATTTATATCATTAATCTTGCAGATCTCTCTGAACAGCTTGATAAGCAAATTTGGTTTTATTGCGCCGGAGGAGAATATGCAGGCACCAAACAACAAGCAACAACTCAGCACTTTGCAAACGAATGGTGGGAATGCGGTTTATTCTTCTGTCCTGACCATCTAAAGGACAAATCTGTCTGTACAGCGTTCCTACGGCGATAATAAGACTATTGTTTAACAGAACACACTGTGTGTTTGGGGCGTCTTACCATAAGCTGGGATGCCGTACGGTTGGCCCGGCTGAGGATAGCTAGCATAAGCTGCGGCCTGCTGCATTCCTGTGGTGTACTGCGTTTGCCCATATGCCGCCATGTTTTGGGACGAGGGAGTAGGAAGAATATGCGGATATGTTCTGCTGTTGAACAGGAGAAACACAAGACAAAAGTGACAAAGATGTCAGGAAATAAAGTGTTTTACCCCAAAATCTAAACCCAAACGGTGTTGACAATTTCCACGTGATTCTGCTACTTATTTTCAACACTGAGCCAAAGTGTAAGGCAGATAGCATCACACTACTCGTATACATTGGAAAGAACAATAATCGGTTAAAGAAAGTTTTGAAGATAATAATTACAACAGATTTCAGAAAGCCCAAACTGCAGTCGTCCAGGTAAACATCCCCGACTGAGCAGAGGGATCTAATTAAAGAAGTTGAATGCTGCTTATTTGTTAAAGAGGAATAACAGAAGTCTTACTTGGACGGGTAAATCTGCGGAGAGAACTGGTGAGTTTGTCTTGGGCTGAAGCCACTGGTTCCAATAGCTGAGGAGAGTAAAAAGAAAGAAGCAAGCACATATTTAAACATTAAGAAATAGGGTAAATATTGTCTTTTGCCAACAGGACTATGGGATTCCAAGGAAACGACCAATACACTGCATTAGTCTATTTATTTCAGTAACCTTATTTCAAGTTGAAAACTGGGGAGCAATAATCAAGATAAATAATCAGGTAAAACATGAGTTTGGTGCTGACCGCAGTATCTCTGAGGTCCGCCTGCTGCTGTGACTACACTGGGCTAAACACAGCCAGCTCAGCCTGTGGCCCAGGGCTGTTTAAGCCACAACCACATTGGAAGTGACATCACTGATTACAGGTAATGAGTGCTACTGCATAATCAGCCCTTCATTAGGGCTAAGAGCATGTGCCTCAACGCTGCTGGGAACTTATACAAAGTCACCACTGAATTACTCACCAAAAGCATTTAATACAGATACTAATACTAATAATTTTATTCATAATTTAAATGTTGACATTTAATGCAAACACTGCTGTATATCATAGTAAATCTAACATGGACTTTACCACCTTCAGTTTACATGTATTGCCCTCATTAATTTCTAAATAATCATTCATATGGATATCTTTATCAGAAAATCATGCAGCAGTATAAAGGCTCAGTTTTGAAATGTCTGCCTAATTGGTCCTGACAGGTAAAGGCAGAACTTTGGTTGTGGGGAGCACTAACTTTATGTAACTGTATGCTATAACCTCACATACGTTATTAATATTGAACGCTTTTCCCACATCGGCAACACCTGCCACTGGACAAAAGTTGCTCTTCTAAAGAGTCTTTGGGTTTCCCCTCAGAGGATACGCGGTGTTCAATTACAACATTTCATTAATATTGTTGGAGACAAAAGTCACGGCAGTGATTTATGTGCTTCCAGTGTTAACGGATCAGGTACTTACTTAAACACTGCCCGAAAAACAGGAAAATTAGGTCTGGATTTGAGAAACATTCATTACATGGATTTGTACAGAAGCACAATTACTGCACAAAAAAAATAAAAATGAGGTCTTAAAAGGCCCACATCAGTGGTTGTATGAGCATGAGTATGTTGGTGTGAATATGTGTGTGAGCTGTAGAGGTGCTGTGAGCAGGGTGTGAAAATGTAGCCTCTAACGGGGCGATAGGGTGACGGCCCGTGGAGAGGCAGGGCCACGGGGAAACCCTGTCACTCCAGTGGAGGGACAGGCTAAGGGCATTACAGGTCAGGCTCAGCCTGAGCAGTGACAGTAACACACACCTCCAGTCATCCTGGAGCAGGCTTTGAGCTGCAGGACAGTAACAGTAACACACACCTCCAGTCATCCTGGAGCAGGCTTTGAGCTGCAGGACACTCATAATCTCACACAACAGCCCCTCAGACCCCCAAGCCTCCTCTGACAAAACCATACACGTCCAACTCACCTGATCCTGAGAAGCTGTCCAGAGACGTGTCTGCTACTGAGGAGGCAATGTCACTGCTGCTCATTGGCTCGGTTTTAACTGTAACAAAAACACACCTTATCAGTATACAAACTAACAGACAAAAATAAAATTTTTGGTTGCTTCCAAGAATTCAGCAAAATAATAGAAGAGCTTAAAATAAAGCACAGGTAACCAAAATTTACCAAACCAATGTGTAGCAAGAACAAAAATATTTCCATACATTTTTATTGACTTTTTATGTATTTTTTCTTCTTTTCTAGACATACCACAAACATTTTGATGTTTTTGCGTAATTTGACTATAAATCAGCATAAAAATGTTAGTGTGCCATGAACATTGTCTGATCTAAAGTCAAAGACAGATTTCAAAAGACAATTTCAGTTTTCAGACAGCTCAGGAATCTTCGAAAATGAATCCTTTCCACATCAGACGGGCTGTGAATTTTTCTTTCATTCTGACAGTGTGGGCCTGTGAGCCATGATCAGCCAATTCCCTCATGCTGTCATGTTTTACATGTCTCTGCTATGCTGTTTGGCGCAAAAACACATGTCCACCAGATATTTCAACACAGATAAAATATAGTGCATGCATAAACAAGCACACACAAAATAACCACTGTCCTAAGGAGGCATTAAGGACAAAATAAAGTCATTCAACAGCAGTAATCTGAAAACCACCAAACCATGCTCAAAACACAAGAGGGCAAAATTAAACTAACTTACTGAATGAAAGGCACAATAGTTGAAGTAATATTAATACATTTTAATAGCTAAAATGAGCCGAGGGTCTACAAATTCACACTTGAAAATAAACTTTTTCCTCTTCCTTTCCTCCAAATAATCAGAACACCAAATATTGTCCTTTCATTGTGTCTCTGAAGTGAACAAACCTGCAGCGGACTGTGAGTTAGACCCTAACAACCAGTCTGCAGTGGTAAGCATTGTGATGTTATCTCCTATGGGAAAAAGAGTGGCAAAGCACACAAACATGACAGTCTGCAGAGTCCACCAAATCCTGTGTCATAAGTACACACTCGTAGAAAGATTCAAACTGATTAGGTGAATGGGAGATTTAAAATAAAAGGGAATGGCTTCTTCACTAACATGAATAACCTGACATTTATTGAAAGGTGCTCTATGTAACTTTTCTGGCAGAGGTCCATGTATTGCCTCCATGAAGATGTTATTTATTTGTTTAAATGTTCCACAGCATGGCAGTTACTTATCTAAATTATATGTATTTAATTACATGTGTTTTTTCATTGCTCAAATACTCCTTGAAAAAAATTACATCTACACATATGTAACCTGTAACTTTTAACATGTAGATAGAAGCCTAATGCCATAGTGTGGGACATTCTACGCAAAGGTATAACATCTCCATTTAGACAAGTATAGGTGGCGGATCTCTCCAGCGGAAAAGTTGCACATTGTACCTTAGAGTTCATATCGTCTATACGTAATAATCTTACATCTTACTTCAAATGCAGTTTAATTTTTTGAATAGTGACCTAACCATATTCAGCATCAAAATAGCACAATTTGCCATAGCTACTGAATTATATTGTGGCGAAGCCTTCGTACCTTCAGTGCCATTGGGTGTCATGGAATTGTTGTTAATGTGTGAGTTGTCAAGGCTGGGACCGTTGGGAGATTCACTGCTTCCACTGACTCGGCTGTGAGGACTGGCTAGATCCTGCATTTCCATAGACCTGCACGTGGACACACAGCACACACCATTAGACCAACACTCAGAGAAATCACATTACAATACTCACATGCATATTATCAAAACAAGGAGAAGCTTATGGCAGTTACATTGTATAAGAGCTGAAGGTAAAGAGTATGACAGTATAAAACATTTATACAACATGTGATAAGAAATAACACACACATTTTCTAATGAAGTTGATGTACAATTGCATTCCAGAATGGCCTAAAAAACAATTGCAAACCCACTCGCTCCATAACACATACCATACCACCATACCATAACATTCACAAAAAATTAATTATGAAAATATTTTTGTGTTTGACTTGAGACAATGGATTTGATATGATTATTACATTTTTCTCGGTAGGAATATTACACTTACAACAGTATTCTGCCTGCATTTAAATGTTCCAAAAAACATTTTTGTGCTGATTGAATAAAATATTATAACTGTAATACTAACTGTTACTAACTTTGAAGTAGTATTAATACTGCATTATAACATGCTCCTATAATTATCTCAGACTGTTTTAGATATTTGAAAAGCACTATAGTCATAAGAGGCCTCTGCCTTGTGAGGAGCAGATGCTCATGAGGCGTGTGTTTGCCTTGGCACGCTCCTTAATTGTTGCTGTGTTTAGACAAAAGACCACACCACTGAAAACATTATTCTGTCTCTCATTCACAGCGTCTGATCCAGCGTAGATGAGAGAGTAAAACGTCATTTGAAAAGTACATCAACAACATCATTTGTTTCTGCCACTGTTATCGTGGCAATAGTGAGTTAATGAAATTACACTAAATGCTCTGTGCATTATCCTGCCATTTCCAATTACATGTGATGCTTGTGGATATCTGTGACATCAATAAGCGCTAGCCCTCTTCACATGGCCACAAAGAGAAAAGCAAATACCTTATCAGATCTACCCAATGCAACGGAGTTATAAAATAAAATGATTAAATTATGATATGCATTCAGCGCTATGGAAATGATTCAACTTTTTCATATTGTTAAAATTATTTTTCACCTTGGGATACACTGTGTAAGCATTATAATTCTACTAACCCCAAACGCTACAGTTAAAAACATTAAAGCCACAGTTTAAAATCCGGCAGCAGGCCAGGCCACTTTTCCTCACACTGATAATGGAAGCAGCATTGTATTTTCCCCAAAGGTATATTCATTTACTCCACACCAAAAATACACACAACCAATGAGACAGTAGAGCACTTTAGGATCATTTTGTACAAAAAGTAATTTCTGTAACACACTAAAAGTCTACCACAGCACTAGCTCCATGTCTTTTACACACCTCCAATCACTCTTACCTGGGTCCTGCTTCACCTCTGCTCCCACCTGGTGCCACTGCTCCAACAATATGTCCCCTTGTTATTCCGAGTCCACAGCCATCCTCTCTGACACAAAAAGGCCCCTCTGAGAAAACATTATTGTAGTCGCGGTTCAGAATGGGACCAGAGAACAGAGACTTGCATTGTGTCTTCTTCCTATATCCCTTTGCTCAACCACTACAAGTCTCCTTGCACTCCGCACTGTTGTTTCCTACTACCTCGCGTCCTCCCTCCTCTCCAGGCCAGAGGAGCACGGCCAAATGACGGCAAGGTGATTCATCATTGGTCTACGACAGCTGCAAACTGGATTAGCCCTCCCCCAATCAACATGCAAAGCCGCTTAGCCCAAAGGTAAGCAGGAAAAGGGGTGTGTGGGGGAGCAAAGGGGTGAAGGTAGGCACTTTTTGGGGAGGGGGGCAGAGACAGCCCGCTTCACTTAGCTACTCCTGCCGCTCTGCCTATAGGGATAGATGGGACTTGTTGAGCGCATGGCAAGTGAAGCGTGACACCCCTAGCATCTCCAGCACATCTTTCATCCACAATTGACACTATCTGAAATTTATCAGCACTCCCCTGGCCCGGGATACTGACAGGTCCTAATGATCGTCAGGGCTGTTCTACCCACAAGACTTGCCTCGGCCTGGAGCAGTGGTAAGACTTCCAAAAAATCACTACTTTTTCACAATGGTGCTAAAGAAACAATACACATACTGCACCATTATAAGCACTGCAAATGTGAGTTGCCATGGTCTACTCTAATAATAAAAATGATAGTTCAAAATAATACTGAGGTAATGTAAAAAGTTGCCAGTAAATTAGATAAACAGATATTGCGTAAATGTTATTGTCTTTTAGTATAAAGAGTACTAGACAAGTTATGTGATCAAACGTAAAAAAAAACATACACTTATACACTTTTAAAAGCACACCATTTAATTCCAAATAAATATTTCTTTTAACAAAATAAAAGATCTGAAACCAAAAAATATGTATGCAACTATAATATTTTTCGAGATTAAGCAAATTAACAATAATGGAATTGTCACATTGTATTGATTAAACTTTTTATTTGCATCTAGATAAGGTTATTTCCGAAATTTATTCACAAATAAATTTGTTGGGTTTTTTTTCAAATAATAACAACTATTTACCGTGACACGGGGATTTCTATCAACAGTGTATGGAATCTAGCAATGTATATCTATTTTAGTCCAACAACAAAAAAACAGACTATTTCTCAAGAAACACATAAGTCATGAAGTGCACAGACATGGGGCACTTTAGTGGGCCCCAAACTCACTGGTGCAAAACACACACAAGCTTCAGCATAGGGCACTGTGGAGGCCCCTCGATCAGTGGAGCATCTCAGACAATGAAGTCTACTTGCGGCGGCGCACACAACATATGGAGCCACATATGTTTCCTATGACGCTGCGAATGCCTCTATTACTCTCCTTAGCTGACAGAAACATCGCGCTGTCCACTCTCCCCTCAAACATCAAGACACAGCCGAACACTCGCCTGGTCATAACACTATATTAGCCCACCACGGGAAAACGGTCCAAAACCAGGTCAAAAGTTGCCATATGGTCAAGAACAAGCAACGACAAGGGATGGAGGGGCACTAGTTTTTATAATAGGGATAGATTTTTTTTTTTTTTTTATGTTGGCTGTTTACATAAGCCTGGGTAACCTGAGCTGCTTGGTCTTAAGATTTTTTTGGATAGGCTTTACGCTTCACACCAGGGAAAAACCTCCATGAAGTCTACAATCCTAAAAATAAAATACATTTGAAAAATTTTAATAATAAATAGTCAAATATTAAGTTAATAAACATATATAAAAATAATTTGGTCCAAAAAAATTTAATTTAAAAATTCAAGATACAATTTTTATCTTGTGTCTAAAACATGAGCAGGTGAAAGTCTGAGGTATAGGGGAGGGGTGCTACATTTAAAAACAAAAACAATCTTTTCTCCTCCTGCACTAAATGTTTTTTTTCCCTAATCTTTGATGTGTGTCTTAGCTGAACCTGAACCGGCAGCTCTTTGAAGGCGAGCAGAACAAAGACAGGTTAGATGAAGCGCTAGAAGTGTCATCCCGAACAGAGACGAGGAAGAAGAGAAAGAAGTGCCACAACACGCAGAGCTCCCGAGGTGATGTTTGCCGGCCCCTTTGTCTCGCTTTACTTACTCCAAGACCTGCGTTTCCAAAGGTAAACACAGCTACGGCCAGGGCTTTCAGCATAGATCATCTGTGCATGCAGGATGTCTGACCTGGCACTAACGCTTCCTACATCTTTGTCATTTTTGGACCGCGAAATTTGTGTTGCAACAGCTGAAATATATAGAACATTTGACTGCAAATTTTCTCTACTCTCCCTGCGCACCGTTCTAAGCCTTGTGGATATGACACTACACATTAAAGCATATGTTGTGAGTTACAACGTTTTGCACATCAATATTTTAATCAAAATGTAAGTTTAAAACAGCTAATCCCGGCTTAAGCTGCTCAGCTGAGTCCACATGGTGGCCCAGGAAAAATAAATCCACTCGTGAAGAATGTAGATGCACACAACAATTGGACACAGATGTGAGTGGAATTAGGCACAGTTTACAAAATGTTTCACTTCACTGGCAACACTGAAGTGTCCAGCAAAATGACAGCTGCCAACACACATGCTAAAACATTTTTGATGGCAGTGTGGCAAGTGTGTTACTGAAAAACCTAATTACTCTTTTATAATCGTTCTTCCTCACGATAAATACATGTATAGTGCTCACTTATAAATTACAATTTGAATATTTATATTTTGGTCATCTATTTAAGCACCATAAAAGGTTAATAATTGTACACATATGGACTTGCGCTTATAAACTAACCACACAACATTTCACACCCAATTGCCAATGTCGTAGCAGCCTATAATTAAAAGCACAATTATAAACAGATGTGCTGTTTGTTGATGTGCAATTTGTCTCTCTCATTTGCTCCTATATGACATGCTGGTCCGCCAATTCACTCAATAGCTACATTAAATCTGTTAATACGGTGCTCTTCAACCTCCCAAATGATTTCCAGAAGGCCGTGCGTCTTCGAGGGGCCATCAAACAAGATTTAAGGTGCACGTTTTAGCACAGTGGGCCACCACCATGACCGAGCCGTGTAGGGAGATAGACTTTACAACAGGAAGATGAAAGTAGGGCCGCTGACAAATCTTAACCATTATCTTAGGTTTATGCTCTTGTTGTTTTTCTACTGCTCTCTTGGACCAGGGAGTAATCCATGAGAATTATTACAGGATGTAGAGTAGATTCCTATTGATACAATAAATAAAATGATATGATAAAAGACAATGGATGCGTGGGTTTAAAGTGTTCTTTTTTGCAAACTCGACAACTACCATCTTGCATTGTGTTTAGACTTGCAATACAGGGACTTCCTCATTGTCTTACGCCATGTCAACAGTGTCCCATTTACAAACAAACACAGTGAGTATTAGTGATTGAGAACTTGTAATGGCAGTCAAGAGAAATCCTGTCCATGTCCTATTCTTTTAGCCAATCGTGCCTCTCCAAAAGAGTGGGGTGTTAGCCTAATAACACAACCAATATTTAGTAAACAGCTAGTGCTGAGCAATCACGCGGGGATACTTGATTGTGGGTCACTTCTTTCCTCTTCTCTATCCTACAAAATATATCCATGATCAGTTAGGGTTTTGTAAATTTTTAAATCTGAAATTGTGGGTTGGGACAAACAATGCCGTTGCCAGTGCTACACAGGGCACTCCTGCTTTTGCACACTGCTGCCCCGCGCACATAAAGCCAAGCAGTCAGCCGCAGGGACCTATCTGAGCAAAGTAAATAGACAGGGTAAACAGCCTAAATCAGCCGGCTCATTATTTGTTAATTGGATAAATAAGGTTATTGTGTGCGTGAATGGAGGCAGCAGACTCTCCACACACTGCCATGTTTGAGTAGCTATGTTGTAGTTTCCTCTGTAATCTCCTACACTGCATTTACGACCAAAATTACATCCTCAAAAGCAGAAAAAAATAGAAGATGAAATAGCCTACAACGTAATAATTTCATGTGATGTTAGCTTGTCATCGCATTCTCAACATTAAACCTGAACACGCTGAAATTAAAGGAGTAGCAGATTACAGCTACTGGGTCAGAGGAGTGAGGGATAGCTGAGAGCATTGGAGCCGCGGAACGGGCCTGTTGTGCGGCTGCTGTCCCGGGACAGACGCCGACTATGGGGCTGGTGGTGCATTCCAGGCCCCCAGCAGATGGTACCTCATGTCATCTGCTCCAAGCGTGTAGCAGGGTTAGTTCTACCATCTGAAAAAGGTGGCTCCAGCTGAGAGCAGTGTGTTTTTGATTACATGATAAAAATGTAATGTAAGGGCAGTGTATAGACAATTTGCACATTTTGTTTATTACAGCTAATTTGAATTTCTACCAAATTATATGTCTCATTAGTTCCTATTTGTATATGGCATGTAAATTTAATACCTTTAAAGTAGCTATTGATATCTGTGAATAATAAAGGATATATTGTAATACATATATTTAAAAGTAATATAATTTCTAAAGGCATTACCCACAATTGTATATTCATTCTAAAGATGTCTAAAATATTTTATTTAGTAGAAAAAAGGATTTTGTTTTTCATAATACATTGCTCCTTCTTGAACAATATAATATTAGTAAGTTGTAAAAATTACGTAATGTTTATATTTATTGCATCGCTGTAACAATGCAATATAAAACTAATACAAATGTTTATAAAAATTATTTATATATGGCGGTTCACATGGTAACAGAAATGCTGAATTACAGAAATTAAAGATGAGGGGATACACACACACACTCACTCATTCAGAATAAAATAAAAATAATAAAACCATAATTTTAACCAAAACATGCCAATACTCACTACACTACTGGCCGAATCCGTTTGTATATATCCCCGCTTTCCTCTTTTAAAACAAAATCTTCATATGTGCCATTCAGGCCGGGAGCACAGTGAACACCAACCAAGCCTTTTTCCGCCGCAGGTCTGGTCTACAGCACAGCAAACTTTCTTTCAACTTTCTTCTTTTTCATTTTAGGAGCAGGGAAGCCATGGAGCTCGCTTGGCGATCTCAGGAGAGGAGAGAGAGTCCCGGAGAGAGCTGGGGAGAGCTGTCCGATTACTGCTCCGGGGCAGGCAGTCGCTCTGAGTGTCTGAGGGAAGAAGAAAAAAAAGAGAGTGAGTGAGAGAGGGAGGGAGGGAGGGAGAGAGGGAGGAGAGATGTAGGCTGGACTGGAGGCTGCCGTTTGGAAAAGCAGAGAAGAAGAACGAGAAGTTTGGGGGAATGACACTAGCCTCACATATGCCACTCAGCCAGAGCTCAAAGCCGCGTGTAGCTCCACAGATAGTATCACTGCAGCCCAGGACAATGAAAGCATTAGGCTGAGCGGCCACTAGAACACCCCTAGGGCCCACGGCTCATCCGCGGAGGAGGGAAGTAACTAGATACTTTTACTCAGATATTTCAAATTTCACTCTAGTGATCAATCTTTTTTGCAGTATGTTTTTAAACAGATGAGATTTTTTTTTTTTTTAATCTTATGGTTACATTGGCTAAATATAAGGTTTGTAGTTTACAGAATGGGAAAAGTAAATATGACATTAGTAGTGGCAAATTGTTCACCTTGGAATTGGGGGTTTGTCAGTTCAAGAAGTAGTAGTAATTAAAAGATTTTAGCATTTTGAGGATTTTTTTCGCTTTTCAAAAAATATAATAACTTGTTTTAAATCGTAAATCACCATAGCAAAGGTCCAAATTTTCATAATTTTGAAACCCATAGATACTAGTAGTGGAAACAAAAGTAGTAATAATGTAGTGAATTTAGTGGTGAAGTGCTCACATAATAGAAAAGGTAGATTCAAGACATATTTGGGAGGGTAGGTGCCGTAATTAGAATCACTGAACTAGTACTAGTAACAATTCCACAATAGCCATTGACAAATTTTTTTTAATAATTTACAATTTGACACAATATTCTGCTAGTAATATATATTATATTTTGATGTTTGAACCAAAGTTAAATAGTACTAATGGTAAAACAGTACTATAATGGTAACAATAGTAGTAGTAGTAGTAGTAATAGTAGTAGAAACAGAGTGATAGTAGAAGCACACACAGTACATGAGTACATGAGTGTGGTAGGTAGTAGTAGTGTTTTCTGTTGGACAAAGTGCTTTGGAGCCTGCTGTCCGTCTTGTGGAAGTCCTCCATCAACACTTAGATCCAGCGGCTGTGTGCGGGGGAACCACTGCCTTCTGTCTGCTTCAGCTTATTGTTTCTACTACCACCAGACAAGGCCGCACTGCTACTGATGATGTCTAACTGGTGGTTCAGTCCACTCTGTGTAAAACTGGCCCACGAGGACAATATAGACTTTAAGATGTGTTTAATTTTCACATAATAAAACAACATAAGTTTCAGAAATATGATAATCAGAGAAGAAATGATTTGCATGTGTCAAAAGTAGACAAGGAAAGAGAACATAAAGAACATAAACAGTATTATAAATGTTTAGTAGTTTCATTGTGTACTCTGTATGGTATAATAGAAATGTGTTTTGAACTAACACACACTTTGATTTGAGGGTTCCGGTCTGGTACTGGTCATGTATTTTCACATACCATAACTTCAGCTATTACTTTTATTATGCCAGGGATACTTTATTGTGAAAGATAACAATTAAATAAAGGCTAATGGTAAAAGAGATAACAGTGTGTCAAAAAGCTGTTAAGGAAGAACTGCACTGTGGATAAGCACTTTGGCTTAGGTTTTTCCATGGCCGATGCCGATACTGATTGTTTAAAATCCAGAGAAATCAATGGCCGATAACCTTGCCCGGTATTTTTTGGGCCAATATATAGGGCAGGTTTTGATTATTTTTTTTATTATTTCTAATTATGTAATTTATATTTAATACACATGCACCCACAGACCTACTACAAGCCTTTAAGAGAGCTGTGGAGTCACGTTTTGCCATTATCTTTTCGCACAGTGTTAAAATAAAGATTTGCGTGTACTCTTTAGGCAGCTCGTGGGTCAAATATCAGCCCGATATATCGGCCAACTGATATATATTACAGTATTGATACAAAAAATATGCTATACAGCAAATGCATTTTTCATAACTGGCTTATAAATGCTCAGGGACTCTCTGACTATTCTATATTTAATACTGCATCGTCAAGTTACAGCAGTTATTGCACTTACTTCAATAAGCAGAAGTATACAACACAGATCTAAGTCCCAACTAGATACTAAAACTAAATCATGACAACTGTCAGATCTTTTGGTGTTTTAAAAACATTAACTGACCAAGTCCATGATCAAACCAAGACACTAATGTGAGCTCTAGTTACTCTGTAAATATCACTAAAAAGCATGTGCTAGCATTTAAAAGTCGATTTCGATTAAGTTCTTTATAGCCTCAAATCAAAACTTAATAGAAAACTTCACATGAGCCAAATAAGAGCTTAACAAAAGATGCCCTGATACTGTCCAGCAGACATCAGCGCTAAAACGCCACTTGCCAAATCTATATCAAGTTGGAAATTTGAGACGTGAACTAAGATTAAATGCGAAGCCGTTCTTTATTAAGGATTATCTTGATGGGACTCAGTGGTCTTCATGTGGGGCTGTGGAGATGCCTGTCTGCAATTTAGAGTGAAGAGAGATCCACACTGTCCTCCACTGCCAGCGGGTTATGCACTCACACATGCATGCTCCCAAGCATCAGAATAGACCAGCCCAATCCAATCGGCTCATTCTGTCCATGAGATAAGAAAGAGGAAAGTTAATGTACATTTATCTGGGAATGCCTACCTTGAAACTTTAGCTGTGATTTTAACTGTAAGATCTAAGTACAGTTTACATGTAGAGACAAAAAATACATAAGCAATGTAAAGCCAATGGGAAAGATATGACGAGCAGTCAAATGCACAGATGAAACAAAATGGTAACACCTCAATGACACAGTTGCACAATTTTCTTGTGCATACGCTGCAAACTGTTAGGCTAGGAGTACTACAATGTTTATAGAGCACCACACATTGGAGGGGATCATGTTCCCTTTTTGACACGTCTCAACAGAGCGTTACTCTGAAAACGTTCCCCCAAGAAAGGAAATCTGAACTTGGGATAACTTTGGGTAAAAATAACAGCTTTTATATATTTACATAGGCATTACCAGGTGAAGTGGTCACCCAGCGACTTAAGAATAAAATACTAAAAAAGTCCCTAGAAAAACTAAGATTTAACACCACTGCAAAACACTAATGGTACAACACTTTAGTCATTAGACAAAAGCTGTTAAACATTGAATAGAAAATCATAATGGGATCTCTCAGGGTTTAAATTACTTTCAGTAGCAAACTGTTCTGTTTTAAGAAAAATAAGGGTGTTTTTTGTCTTTGTTATTCTAGAATCACACAATTGATGCTACAAACTTAATCGGATGAGTCGCCATGCTGCCTTTGTTTCTTTTTTTAAATTATATAAGTTTAGGCAAAGGATAACACCAGGTTGAAAGGCAAGAAGCAAAATCACTAAGTGCTACTTCAGAAAGTACATTTTAAATACATATTCATTCCCAGTGACCTCATGTTTGATTTTAATTGCAACACAAATAGCCCTGGTCTCCAATCAAATATGTTTCTGAGGTCTAAAATCATGTTACCTTGTCTTTCCGCATGCAGTCTCTAGTTCAATATATATTATATAACATTAACCCATCCATCTACAATCTATCATTTACACTAAAGTGAATCTTTGATGATGACAAGTTCTCACCACAAGAAAGCTTTCAGCAGAGCAGACAGGTAATTTTCAACTCCCTCAAGGTAAATTAGTAGCAAGTCGAGTGCTTTAAAGTGGTGAATGAAAGTTGCAAGAGAAGCCAGAATTCTTTATAAACAAATATCAAGTTGGCCTGCCTCACAGAGAAACAGATAAAAGTAAATATAGGACATACCTTAACACAGAGCTATCTCTCTGCTACAACGGCAAGAACCCGGGAAATGGTTAACCAATGGAATTCATTTGGGTGCAAAATGAAGCAGTATGATACGTTTTGTTATTTAAAGTCATTTTAAAATGCTAATAGTAGCGTACAGTCCACTATTTCTACTACTACTACTACTACTACTACTACTACTACTACTACTACTACTACTACTACTACTACTACTACTAAACACAACTGCAATTCCACATTACTCTTTATAATTTTCCACAGACATTATCAAAACTTATTTAGACATTTTAAAATCAAGATATAAATATCTTTAAAGTATCTAGTTAGTTTCCATCATGTACTACTAATACAATACTTAACAGAAAAGTTTCCCCTTGAATAATGAAAGTCATGTAGTTTACAAGGCAGTGCACACCTGGGAAAGGTCTATAAGGACCTTGAAAACCCTCAGACACTTTACAGCTCTCCAGTGGGCTAAGAAAAGCTAAACAAGCACACTTCAGAGACCTATTACTCTGAATGAGACATCTCTATGGCCTTGGCTATCACTGCCGCATGTTTACTGATATATACTGTACAGAACTATGCAAAAGTATATGGACAACAAAAAAGTGCATAAATCTTAGAAAATACAAATGACACAAATCATTCTCGTATCATTTTCAGACATGTAGTAATTATTTAAAATAGTATGACCTAAGCCGTGGTACCTCTTTCCTGTGAAGTCATACATCCCTTAAGTCTATGTTGGAAACTACACATGAAGCTGATTTGCTGTGACTAGCTAAGATGCGCAGATAACAGCGACACTCACCGCTAAGGCAGTGAAAGTCATTTTGAAGCTGAAAGCGGTTTCCCTGATTGAAAGCACCGCATTGCCACTAAATCAAAATCAGCTGTGCCCTAAAATACCAATATGTTAGGTAATAAATTTTCAGCACCTCTCTAATGGCAGCATTTGTCAGAGTGGCTCCAACTGTCAGGGCCTGGTCTCCCTCTGACTATGTGGCACTCCCCGTCCAGCACACAGCTGCCCGGGCCGAGGGTCCGGGTCACAGAGGGGGAGGAAGGGCATGGAGCGTCCGAAGCTGATGATCACTGTGGACTCGACCTCACCAACCTGAAACTGGACAGATGAAAAAAGAAAACAATATATGAATGTAAAATAAAATAATAAATGGGTAATAATTTCAACATGCTATTTCATGTTACACCCATCTTGTCCTCATTTGCATGTTACGGCAGCTATATTACTATCAGAAGTCCTAAATGTAGCTGTAGCTGCAGAATTCAACATAGTGAGTGAGGAGTGAATGAACAGTCACTTAGGTGTACACACTTTGAACAATAAAAGAAAAATTAATGTATACATTATATACCAATATAAACAAAAAGTTATAAGAAAAAAACTAAGCATAAATAGTTAGTGCAGTGTGTGATGTTGACCTTTAGGCCTTTGCTGTGTAGAGGGGTGTTCTGTGATGATGTGTAGCTCCTCATATTAATAAATCACAATTTTATTTTTTTTTCTTCTTTTGTTTTAGCAACTAATAAAATTTGATTTACTAACTTATGGTGTATGAACATGGATACACAGCCCAATGTGGATCAGTAGAAGAAAACGTACAGGTTCTAGAGTGGTCTACAGTCCCTCTCAGAGTCACCCCCTGAGGCTCTGACCCTGTGTTCCTGTACAGCCCCCACAGTCACTCAGCGCACCCTCCATCAGCCCCCACCACCCCTCCACCAGCCCCCAGCAGCCCCGGCCTCTGTGACATTTGTGAAGCCAGAAGTCCACATAACAAAAACACATTAGGCAAATGTCTGGGGTCAAACGTCTGCTTGAATTGGCTAGATGAAAGCCACTTAGATTGGGCCAGTGCCATTCTGCGCGGCAGCTAAATACAGTTACAAAAGACTGCTGTGTGCTCCAGTGGTTTGTCTCACTCACTGGATATGCTCCCTTTAAGTTACAGCCAGTCAGTGTCAGAGGTACAGGGTTAAATGTGCTTTCGGATATAAAAGAATAAGAAGCTTCAACAATGGGGCAAAGTAATGAAACATGACTATACCTAATATTAAGATAAGATAGGACTTTATTCAAAATGATAACTGCACACTGTTATTGGACACTAGCTTTCAATCGTTTATAAACTCCTGGACAGGCTTAGCAGCTGGTCTTATCTATATGTGCACTGAAAAAGAAGAAGGCACCAAATGTCACCACTTTGTAGAACAGAGGGAAACCTGCTGGGCTGTCCATGCTGAGCAATTTATCACAGCTATCACTAGCGATCAGGAGTTTGTTATTATAATGGTCCTTTTTTTGTGTCAAGGGAATTAATACAAAAGAATGGTTTAAGCATTTGCTAAATATAATTGATTGATGTATTTTGCATATTTTTCATTTGGAAACCTTCTATCCGGAAGTACTCAGGGTAAAATACCTTGTGATAACTCTGGGACATGTCAGCGTAGTCCTCATGAAGAGAGGAGACAACCTGCACAATCAATATGCCAGGAGCAGGAAGCCAAGTCTAGTCACTATTTATACTTAAAAGTACTATATGCATACAAGGATTTTTACATTTCCAATATTTTTTTTTTTGTTCTCATGAATGGTAGAGGATTTGGATCATTTCTGTGTTTCCAACCTATAGCATGCAGCCTATATATTTCATAAAGTACAAATACATCTTTTCTGGGCTTAAAGGTACACTGTGAAAATGTTTCTTGCAGGGGTTACATCATACATATATACTTGTTTTCATGGTAATCACACATTTTTACTGTGAATGGAGTAGTCTCTCTTTAGATCCAACAACCTGTTTTGTGTCCATGGAGATACATATGTGTAATGCCACACTGTGGAGCATTCTAGGTGCTGTACCCTGCACAAAAAAAGTTACACGGTAGAGATTTAAATGATGCCTAAAATCAAATCAAAATTGATGTGTTATGATTCTATGATTCCACTTGCTATCTTATGTAAAATGGGTTGCTTGATTGGATCACTAACAATTAACAAATATCCATCCATCCATCCATCCATCCATCCATTTTCTTCCGCTTATCCGGGGCGGGTCGCGGGGGCAGCAGTCTAAGCAGGGACTCCCAGACTTCCCTCACCCCAGACACGTCCTCCAGCTCCTCCGGTGGGACCCCAAGGCGTTCCCAGGCCAGCCGAGAGACATAGTCCCTCCAGCGTGTCCTGGGTCTTCCTCGGGGCCTCCTCCCGGTGGGACATGCCCAGAACACCTCCCTAGGGAGGCGTCCAGGAGGCATCCTGAGCAGATGCCCGAGCCACCTCAGCTGGTTCCTCTCGACGTGAAGGAGGAGCAGCGGCTCTACTCCGAGCTCCTCCCGTGTGACTGAGCTCCTCACCCTGTCTCTAAGGGTGCGCCCAGCCACTCTGCGGAGGAAACTCATTTCGGCCGCTTGTATCCGCGATCTTGTCCTTTCGGTCATGACCCAGAGCTCATGACCATAGGTGAGGGTAGGAACGTAGATTGACCGGTAAATCGAGAGCTTTGCCTTTCGACTCAGCTCCTTCTTTACCACAACGGACCGATACAGCGACCGCATCACTGCAGACGCTGCATCGATCCGCCTGTCAATCTCGCGTTCCATCCTTCCCTCACTCGTGAACAAGACCCCGAGATACTTGAACTCCTCCACTTGAGGCAAGGGCTCACACCCACCCGGAGAGGGCAAACCACCTTTTTCCGGTCGAGAACCATGGCCTCAGATTTAGAAGAGCTGATTCTCATCCCAGCCGCTTCACACTCGGCTGCAAACCGCCCCAGTGCCTGCTGCAGGTCCTGGCTCGAAGAAGCCATCAGGACAACATCATCTGCAAACAGCAGAGATGAGATCCTGTGGTGGTTCCCGAACCAGACCCCCTCCAGCCCCTGGCTGCGCCTAGAAATTCTGTCCATAAATATAATGAACAGAACCGGTGACAAAGGGCAGCCCTGGCGGAGTCCAACATGCACCGGGAACAAGTCTGACTTACTGCCGGCAATGCGAACACAGCTCCTGCTCCGGTCATACAGGGACCGGACAGCCCTTAGCAAAGGGCCCCGGACCCCATACTCCCAGAGCACCCCCCAAAGGACACCACGGGGGACACGGTCGAATGCCTTCTCCAGATCCACAAAACACATGTGGACCGGTTGGGCAAACTCCCATGAACCCTCGAGCACCCGATGGAGAGTGTAGAGCTGGTCCAGTGTTCCACGACCAGGACGAAAACCACACTACTCCTCCTGGATCCGAGGTTCGACTATCGGCCGGACTCTCCTCTCCAGTACCCTGGAATAGACCTTACCGGGAAGGCTGAGGAGTGTGATTCCCCTGTAATTGGAACACACCCTCCGGTCCCCCTTTTTATACAGAGGGACCACCACCCCGGTCTGCCAGTCCAGCGGTACTGTCCCCGACCGCCACGCGATGTTGTAGAGACGTGTCAGCCAAGACAGCCCCACAACATCCAGAGACTTAAGGTACTCGGGACGGATCTCATCAACGCCCGGAGCCTTGCCACCGAGGAGCTTGCTAACCACCTCAGTGACTTCGGCCAGGGTGATGGACGAGTCCGCCTCGGGTCCCCAGCCTCGGCTTCCTCCTCGGAAGACGTGACAGTGGGATTGAGGAGATCCTCAAAGTATTCCTTCCACCGTCCGACAACATCCCCAGTTGAGGTCAACAGCTCTCCACCCGCACTGTAAACAGTGTTGGTGAAGCACTGCTTCCCCCTCCTGAGGCGCCGAACGGTTTGCCAGAATTTCTTTGAGGCCGTCCGATAGTCCTCCTCCATGGCCTCCCCGAACTCCTCCCAACCCCGAGTTTTTGCCTCACGACAGCACGAGCCGCAGCACGCTTGGCCTGCCGGTACCCGTCAGCTGCCTCAGGAGTCCCACAAGCCAACAAGGCCTGATAGGACTCCTTCTTCAGCCTGACGGCATCCCTTACTTCCGGTGTCCACCACCGGGTTTGGGGATTGCCGCCGCGACAAGCACCGCAGACCTTACGACCACAGCTACGGGCAGCCGCATCAACAATGGAGGTGGAGAACATGGCCCACTCGGAGTCCACGTCTCCAACCTCCCCCGGGATCAGAGAGAAGCTCTCCCGGAGGTGCGAATTGAAGACCCCCCTGACAGAAGGCTCCGCCAGACGTTCCCAACAGACCCTCACGATACGCTTGGGCCTGCCAGGTCTATCCGGCTTCCTCCTCCGCCAGCGGATCCAACTCACAACCAGGTGGTGATCAGTTGACAGCTCTGCCCCTCTCTTCACCCGAGTGTCCAAAACACGCGGCCGGAGGTCAGATGACACAACTACAAAGTCGATCATCGACCTCCGACCTAGGGTGTCCTGGTGCCACGTGCACTGATGGACACCTTGTGCTTGAACATGGTGTTCGTTATGGACAAACTGTGACTAGCACAGAAGTCCAATAACAAAACACCGCTCGGGTTCAGATCAGGGAGGCCGTTCCTCCCAACCACGCCCCTCCAGGTGTCACTGTCGTTACCCACATGGGCGTTGAAGTCCCCCAGGAGAACAACGGAGTCCCCGGTGGGTGCACTGTCTAGTACCCCCCCCCAGGCACTCCAAGAAGGCCGGGTACTCTGCACTGCTGTTTGGCCCGTAGGCTGCCACAACAGTGAGAGACCTGTCCCCGACCCGAAGGCGCAGGGACGCGACCCTCTCGTTCACCGGGGAGAACTCCAACACGTGACGGCTGAGCTGTGGGGCAATGAGCAGGCCCACACCAGCTCGCCGCCGCTCCCCGCGGGCAACGCCAGAGAAATGGAGAGTCCAGCCCCTCTCAAGAAGTTGGGTTCCAGAGCCCAAACTGTGCGTGGAGGCGAGGCCGACTATATCTAGTCGGTAACGCTCAACCTCCCGCACAAGCTCAGGCTCCTTCCCCCCCAGCGAGGTGACATTCCATGTCCCCAGAGCTAGTCTCCATGTCCGGAGATCCGGTCGTCGGGGCCCCCGCCGTCGACTGCCGCCCGGATCACACTGCACCGGCCCCTTATGGATCCTCTCGCGGGTGGTGGGTCCACGTGAGGACGGCCCCACGTCGCTCCTTCGGGCTGAGCCCGGCCGGGCCCCGTGGGGAAAGGCCCGGCCACCAGGCGCTCGCTGTCGAGCACCCACCCCAGGCCTGGCTCCAGGGTGGGGCCCCGGTGACGCCGGTCCGGGCGACGTAACTGGCCTTGATTTTATTGTCTTCATAAAGGGCTTCTGAACCGCTCTTGGTCTGACCCGTCCCCCTGGACCTGTTTGCCATGGGTGACCCTACCAGGGGCATAAAGCCCCCGACAACATAGCTCCCAGGATCATTCGGGTACTCAAACCCCTCCACCACGTTAAGGTGGCGGTTCAGGGGAGGGGAATTAATTAACAAATATACTCACTGAAATAATTTGGAAAAACATTACAAATTATAGAAAACTTTGAATGTAATTAATTGTAGTTGATTGAGTGATAATGTAGTGCACTAGAGCGACACAAAGGTTAGTGACTGGAGTTTGAAATTGGAGTCATGGTGCTACTGCTGCCAACTGCCTGCAGGGCCATCTCCTGAACTTTGCAGCTGACTTCTTTGATACTTCGCCTGTGAATCATAGATGAATTATCACATTATTGAGGACGATCCCCCCGTCCCCCCTTTGACTGAGACAAGTCCAGAGAGCGGAGACACGGTGAACTTTAATAGACCTGTAATGACGACTGCATGATTCATCTGCACCAGCAGAAAGGCAGGCCTGCACTGGAAATGCACAAGAAACCACAACAGACAAGTCCCGCTTGTCCCAGTGATACAGCTCAGTGCAAAATAAACATTACATTTTAAAACAAAGATCCGCTTTTTGACAAGGGGAAAGGGGGTTATTCATCTCTGTGACTCAAAAAGTACCAGCTTGATAGTTTTTAGAATGACAAGACCATCATTGTGACAAATTGAGATAAGTTGCAATTTGCAAATAGAGCAAATGATTCTAACTTTTAAAGGTTTTAAAGGTGCACTAAGTGACTTTTATGGTGAAGGGTCCACCACCTGCTTTGCTAGTGCTTTGGAAAGTTCCATTATAGCATTAAACTTATCAGTCTCTAAGGAGACAAGGAGATGATGCCACCAAGCCAAGTCTGATCTTTGGAGAGGTCATGGTAAGAACACATAAGATATAAAAACACCTCTAATTCAATGAATGCCAGCAATAAAGATTAATGCCACACATTGAGGGACATTCTAGATAAAGACATAATACCTCCATGGAGATAAGCAGTGGGTGGCCTCAGAAAAGGTTACATGGCCTTTACGTCTTTAAAATACCTTTGTAGATAACATGATTGTTATATTTAGTGCTAATCAATGTAAATTTGACCATAAAAAGTGGCATTAGTATATTAACTTAACAAAAACAAGTATCTGGGATCTATAAAAAGCTCAACAATCTGCCATGGAAACAGCAAGCTCTTAGCCTAGGATGTGTTACAGTTTTACAGGTTGGGAAAACTTCCCGTTGCTATAGAAACACAGAGGCATAATGTCTCTTTTGGACACAGAACAGGTAGGACTGGTCAGGTCAATTAGGGGCCCATTACAGTAAATAGGAGAATAACAGAGGCCTGTGGTAATTGAGGGGTTTGCATTGACAGGCTCCTGACTATTGTGTCAGACCTGCACCTGCCCCAAAGCATCAAGTCTTTGTATGAGACTTATACAGAAGACAGGTTTGACGGATACGGTATGTAGCATATGCAACTGTAAACTTTATATTAGTTATGCTGTGCCTCATTACTGAATCTTTGAATGTTGTGTTGTCAAAACTCTTGTTATCTCAAGAGTATTAGCTTAATTTTACAGATATGTGATAAGTACCCTTGCCACTCTATTGCATGATGACTATGCAATTTGCAAAATTACACGCGAGGTGAAACTCTGTCCCAAAGAAGCCCCAGAGTCGGCTTGAATTATTAATGGACTATTGATGAGGGCCCGATAAATGCACTCGCCTCACAGGCCCAATGACATTCTCTTCCATCGCTTCTCTACCTGCACCAGCACCAAGTCTGTGCGGCCATTTAAAAGTTTACTCATTTAAATCACAAAGGACAACAAAGTATTATGTGACAGTGCTTAAATTCATTAGTACCTCCACTGTCCGGGAACTTGGCTAAGCTCACATCTGTGCCAACTCATTACAGTAGTCTCACAGTGTGACAGTCCAAAATCAGGCTTTATTCTGTTGGCCAGCCACCAAGCCCCTCTAATGCGCTCTCACAGGGGGAATCAGCACACCCGCGTGATGAAGGCACTCAGACATTAGCACCAAATTACTCACAACAATTTAAATCTTTTCTCCCTTAAGGTATCATGGACCAGTTAAGTATTTTAAGAGTGGTGAACAGTAAACAAGCTCAGGCAATACAGGTGCACCTCGAAGAGTATGTAACAGGGAGTGAACTTATTTTACTGTTAATAGAAAAGTAGGAATTACATATAGGTTTAGTGCACACAGTCATGGTATTTGTATTTGTACACTCAGTAGCTATAAGAACAGGTACAGTTCCGATGCAATGTAAAATTGAATGCCTATAAACGTAATATACACTGCGGTTCCAATGAACAGAAATGTCTGTTAATATTTCAAACTGTGAAGTTACTCAAGCAACCAACCAAAGTCTGTCCGTCCTTCTACAGCGCAAATCTCGTCATGCATATATATATATATATATATATATATATACATATATATATATATATATATATATATATATATATATATATATATATATATATATATATATATATATATATATATATATATATATATATATATATATATATACACACACATACACATATATATATATATATATACATATACATATATATACATATACATATATATATATACATATATATATATATATACACATGTATATATATATATATATATACACACATATGTATATATATATACACACATATACATATATATATACACATATACATATATATACACACACACACACACATATATATACACACACACACACATGTATATACACACACACACATGTATATACACACACACACATGTATATATACACACACACACATGTATATACACACACACACACATGTATATATATATATATATATATATATATATATATATATATATATATATATATATATATATATATATATATATATATATATATGATATATTATATATATCAATATTCCTATTTGAGCTACATGGCTATAAATGTAATGTTGAATTACAATTCTTGCATAACTGACCTTTGACCCTGTTCATCCTCACCATTGTCATGCTGCCTGCCGCTGCCAGCACTTAATAAATTGCACCTTCAACAAAAGGAAAAGGTGATGAATTGAAAAATGTTTAGCTCTTTCATACATATTTAATGCAGACTGTGCCTCAAATCCACAGCTGATAAATAATTAAAATTAATCTCATTATGGGAGTTTTCATTATGGGATAATTTAATTAAATGAAAGCTCAAGGACCTCTGAGGGCCCCGAGCTGCTGGGGCCCTATGCTGCACTCCTCTAATGGGCTGTGGACAGGAGATTGCTCTGGTAATGCACAGGCCACATGCATTATTCAATGGATTCCACTAAGTAAGGACAGATCAATGATAACTTGTCATCTCGTCAATGTGTAGAAAGCATCTGAAGTCACAACATGCCCCAAAACTGGAGCAGAAAATATTGGTACATATGCAAGGAAACCCAACCAGGACTCGGTAATGTCACTTCATCTGAGGACAGGGTTTTTGCAGAATGTAATGTAATATCTTTTAAAGACAGTAAAAGGTTTTTAAGTTGTGGCATGTAACAAATACACATTTTGGTAAAAATAGTTTTCATGATAAGGGTGCTCTTATGACTTTGACAAATTACATATATTACGATTGACAATTACAGCTATTATAAAACAACTTAATTTTAATCAGAAAATTCAATTTTACTGCATGGCTTAAGGCTTAGAGTACTTCTTCTGAATCAAGGATCCATTATTGCTATCAGCGTCATAAAGACAAATTAAATGCTATCATCCTATGCAAACTGTGATGCATGTAGTCCAATAAAAACCTCATACTATTACTTCAATCTAGATTTTACATTATGTCTCCTCTCATTCTCTCTGCATGTCCAAGAGGAAATCTTTAACACAAATATTAGCATTTGGTGCAAACAACTCTATAATTAGTTTAGGGCATAATAAGCTTGGACGGGCACACAATGAAAGAAAGCATTTTGGCTTTAAAATGAATAAAAATTGATTGTGTCCCAATAAAAAACGAATTGGCAGAGTGTTAACTGGATTCCACATAAACGTCTATAGCAGTCCCTGGCCGCTTTATTGTGTGCTAATGCAATAGAGAACACTTAGCAATAAATGCCCCTCTCTGATGAGCTCACACAGGCTTTCCAAGATGGCCTGATGAAATTGTAAAAATTAGATTTGAGCGAGCTGCTAATGACTCCTAAAACAAAGGAAAATCTCCAAATAGAATTAGCCTGCCCTCTCCTTCTCTAAATACATCATATGTAAATTACTGTCATTTGGAGAAATATGCTTGCCTGGAAGGTAGAGCCTTCATTAGAGACCTCAGTAGGTTTGGGACTAGAACGGGAACTCCTTTAGGACATTTAAAAGTTTGACTACGCAGTGAGGAGATGATGCTATTGCACACAAAACAGGATCTAAGAGTGTGAACCGTTTCAAAAACTAAAAAAAGAAATTAACTTTGATCAAGATCTACATGTATTTGCTCTGGAGTTTTTGTATCAACAAATATTAGTAGGAGACATTGTTGGAGCAAATCTCATTTTTTATTTGACTTGTGTATTGATACAGCACACATTTTTGTCAGATGCCATTCCATTTATCCATGCTTCATACTCCTTATACTTGATTTTGAGATACACATGGTATTTAATTTACCCTTGTAATAAAAATTTAATATTGTATTTTTAGCTATACCTGCACCACACCAGTATAATAGTGACAAAAGGTCTGAATCAGTTTCTAAGTCGTTAGCTTATCAGGCAGGTCAGAGGGCCACGATACAAGCTGTCAAAGCACAATGGAGTGTTTACACAAGTTGAGCTACTTACCTTTTGGACAAGCCTCCATTTAACCACTCACTGTGCATTCACACTCACCTCTACTGTTTGTGGAGCACAGAAAACACATATATAACAACTTGAGGAATTATCTACCAATTAAAGTGGATAAGTACGACCCACCAAGCTGCTCAATGGTTTCCTAATGCAAACATGTTCCTGGTGGTTGCTTGGCTTCAGGATACAGGGCTTGTGTACTTCTCTCAGGTAGGTCACTCACTTATCTGCCCATTGTTGTGACTTCATTCTTGTTTATTGATGCAGCTTAGCTTCAGCTCTGATCCCGTAGTACAAGGTTTTCTAGAGTAAACAAAAAAGAATGGTTATTGTTGGCAGTTACATTTTGTGTGTTTAGCAGTGCCGGGCATGTTTTTATTAGGTCTAGACAACTAGCAAAGAATGAAATAGATCACCATTTCAGTTTGTTAATGTATGGACTTCTAGTGACTTAAAAATAGGTAAAAAATAAAAATAAAAACAGGACAACCTAAAATAAAAAATAGGAAAACAACTAATGACAAAAAGATTAACAGGACAGAAACTGACAAACGTGTGACTAATCAATCAATTAATGCATGTGTAGATTAAATTTTTTGCTTGGTAAAAAACAAAAAAAAAGTCCCAGTGACAAAAGCAAGAGATAAAGTGAAGTATCCCATATTGTTTAGAGTGCAGCCCATTACTGGCTCCAGCAGAAGTAAGCATGCAGTGCAGTGGTGTTGGCTGTTTTGTGAGGGCCTAATGGGAGGATTACATGTAGACCAACAGCCAGACTGCAGCTGTGGGGTATTTCCAAAATCCAGAAGACCCTGCTCTGTAATGGGCGTAACCAAAACCATCACTTTCTCAGTCACTTTTGTCAGACCCTTCTGCATTTCGACAAATTTGTTTTCGACCGCACCGAGTCCTTTTTCATTATGCAACACAATACACTTATAAATTATAAAAATATGTCTTACAGTTGAACACGATGCATGTAAATATTTAATAAGGTGTGATGTTCTTGTAGGAGACAAGCGTCAGATTATTATTGTAATTGAAAGTCCATACTGTGACAGGAATAACCGTTCTCACAGGGGCTAGACCCACTGGTGCCTTTAGCTGTCTGCTGTTGGCGAGAACTAAATATATTTTCTGCATTCTGAATGGCATTCCACCCTAACGCATACGTGCCAGTAGTTAACAGTGCAAGAGAATAAATAGCTTTCTCAGCCAGGCCTTAAGACATGTCAAAGATGGTGCCTCATTTGTTTACATATGTTACGTTTGTCATTTTATCAGCATAAAATGCATTTAAACCCATTTTCTTATTCATATTGACAGGGTAATACTTTTCTGGCAGTGCAGCATGGTTTAATTTCTATGGATCGAATCATAAGCCAGAATTATGTCACTCCACGACCACCTGTTCTCAGGCAAAAACGTCATCAGCTTTAAGTAGTTTCCGGCACAGATCCAAAATGTGAACTTGTGAACCGGGTGCTTACTTTCTCATTTGTGTAGAGGCAGGAGGAGGAGGCAGCATGTAGCAACAACCACTCTAATTCTGTGGAGAGAAAAGCTTTATATAAGGGATGTGCTGCTCTGTGCCTGTCACTCAAACGGATCCTGATTGGTGAACACCAGTGAGAGGTACAGGTCCTGTTCCGTGTCACCTACAGGTTAACGAGAGAATAACAACACAGGAGAGAGAATTATGGCTATGATTATTGTTTTAGCAGAGAGCATGAAGTTCACACATGTGCAGAATATCAGAGTGAAATTTAAAATTTTAAATTGTACTGGGCTAAGAATATGCCTAGCGACAGATAAGCAGTGTATGGGTGCACGAGTGATGAACAAAACAGCACCATTGCCATGACAATTAACAACTCAAGATAAAATATTGTATGTTTTTATTGGTGAAGATTGCTCAAAATGGTGCACATAAACAAGATGCTAAAACCCATGAATAGACTATCATGGTATTTAAATTTAGAATCGACATCTCAATTTGGATGTTTATAAAAATGTACCGTATTCATTCAAAGGTTTAATATATTTTATGTCACAACAACACCAAACAGATGTATATAGTACTTTACATCACATAAATCTTATTATAGCATATGGTAAATGGTAATACAAATATGCTGATTTCCAAGTGAATGAACGGGGTAAAGAAATTTTGCTGACCTGCTCAATCAAAAGGAAATGTAATGTTTTGCTTCTTCTGCAGCTTCATGCTTTAAGTTGAACTTCCATTACAGGTGCTGCACAAATACACAGACTACTTCCTTTGGATCCTGCAGGTATAAATAGCAGCACAAGTGTTGATGGATGGCACAAGGCTGGGAGAAGTGTTAGACGGCTTACACAAGTACAGCTAATGTTATTACATGTGTGTGTATCATAATAAGACTTCTCTTTGCGTTGGACCATTTTGTAAAGGAGGCAGTGGGATAATAACTTTGTTTCACTAGGCACATTGCAAATAAGATATGTTCTTAAAGTTACAAAAATACCATTTACTGGGGCATTGAAACATAAAAATAACATTGATAACACTCTGGTTTAAGGAGAGCATACCCAACCAGTAGTAATAGACGTACTAGTAGCTAATTAGATCCTTCTTTTTGAGTTTACAAAGCACAATGTTCTACTCTGTATGACTTTTTTTTTTATGAAACTATTTAGTCATTAACATTTTTTTCCATACTAACTCTTAATGATTTTTAGCATCATGGGGATGTTATTGGATGGACTATTATCTTAATATGATTTAATAAGTACTTCATAAACATCCCTAAATACCTGAATAATCACTAGATAACATACCAATTAATCTCCACTTATCCCAATTGTATTTATTGACCTTTATTTACCCAAGAATAATCCCATTGAGATTAAGAATCTTTTTTTCAGTAGCCCCAAGGGGACCCTATTGTACATTATTTTTAATGTACAAAAGGAAACCTTTGGTAGGGGAAACTGAAGCACCCATCGGAAACCTATGCAGGCACGGGGAGAATGCAAACTCCACCCAGAACCAAACCAGGACCTACTCGCTGTGAGGCGAGAACTGCTGTGCCACCGTGCTGCACTTAATAAGTAATTAGAATACAGTTTTACTCCAACAATAATACATTGAATATTTCAGTTCATTTCTTTTGGTTAGTTCTGTAATATTGTGGTATGTTTGTCATAGAGATATAACAGCATCGAAAAAGAAAATACACTTTTTAATTAAATGCCATGAACTCCAGGTCCAAGTGTCTTTTTTTGTTTTATTTGCCATTTTGTTTTTAATGAAAACTAACAAAATAAAGTTTCAAAAAGACATTTTATCATCAGAATTACCTTAAAAATTGAGCACGGAGCAGTGTGTAATACAGGCAGACGAGCAGAACCCACGCAGTGGCCTTGGAGACATTAGCTCTCCCTCGGCTCTGCTGCTGACAGTGGAGATCAAGGCAGTCCCAGTTCTTCCAAGGGTCCAACCACTTTACAACCAATGACTGACCAGGACAAGAGGCCGATAAGCCGCACACACAAAGTGGCCTTCTCCACATTGTAAACTACAGAGAAAGAAAGCCCATGTTATGTTTCAATCCCACTCCACAGGGCAGAGTCAGGGCAGAAGAGGGCACTATTCTATTGGTTTCCTTTGACTTACATAGTGGGAAGTACCACTAGTATCAAATTAGTTGCAAAATACTTATTACATTAGCAATTAGGTTTGTAAAATAAAATCAAAGCCCAGAAACAATACTAAAATGACTAGTGATACTGAACAAGAACTCATACCAGAATCACAACATTACTAATATTAGTGGGGTCTTGTTGTCTAAAAATCTTTTTAAAATTGTCATAGTAGTCTCAAAATAGATATTTTGTATTGACCCTTTTCCTTAGCATCAAAGTTGAGTTTGGAATTTTAGTCGCTCATTAGTTCTTTTCCTGTTTTGTTGCTTTTCCATTACCATCTAATGACAAAATGCAATCCTTAAATGTTTTTGACACATGATAAATGAGTAGTTTGATTTGATATAAAAATATTTTTTGAGGTACACTATTCTCTCCTGTTTTCCACATGACTCTGACTCGAGTTTTAAATGGTGAATGTCTTAATGTAAAGCCTACTCCCCTGCATACAGTAAAAAGTAGCTCTTGACCAGCTCCATGTGTTAAGGTGTCTATCATGTGTGAAACAAGCTATTTTTCCTCAGCTGTGCCTTTTTGACTCCGGTGACATAATGCCGCAGTGGGTCGTTGCTGGGGAAACTCTCCCCCGCTCTCACTTTTATACACCTCTTTAAGAACGGCAGCCTTTCACACCAAGTTCAACAGGAAGACGCAGTAAAACCCAATGGCCGAGGCCTACAGTATTTCATAATTAATAGGTAGCAGTTAGTGGAGAATGGGCAACACTGACGTAAAAAGATCAACAACATATAAACGTGATCATTCATTCTGCACAAAATTACACTGGAAGTACGACCTCTGTGTTATTCTTTGGCCAAAAACAAAACAAATTTGAAATATATGCCAGTCTTCTTTTTATTTATCTTTGATTGCTATAGCTGTGCTTGGAAATGTTGCAGTGCGTAGCCACATTTAATTTGGTACTACGGTGGTCCCCGCTCAAACCGGGTCAGCACCTGCGCACAGTACTGTAAATTAGTCAGTAGGCTTAATTGCCCATGCCCATATAAACCTCCAGAGCTGTGCTAACTCTATTGTCAGATACTTAATCAACAGTACCAGATTTATTTCCCTGTAGGAAAAGCAGGGGCAGGCTGAGTAATTGGATATTTTTTGCATCTAAAATTAACCAGTGGAGGCTTTGGGAATGATAACAGTAATGATATCAACTGCATTAGTCTTTTACACTGGGAGTTGCATAATAGCCAGATGTGGCGGGAATGACCTTACCTGGGGGGTATGGTGCTATTACGCCAATCAAACACAGCAACACTTGATCAGTCGCAGGCCTTGAGCAGGCTGGAGAAACTGGAGAAAATTATTCAGATGCACAGCTTTCTACAAGAGGTAACAGGCGCAGAGAAGTCAAGGTATTTTTCTGTTGTGAGTGACATAGGACAGAAATGGAAGAATATTACTTTACTAGATACATGCATATTTTATTAATATATGGAGCATGTTTTTCTATCTCCACTATTGTAAACAACATACATTAGGTATTAAAGCTGCCTAAACAAGTTAATTCTACCTACTTGAGATTGAGATACGTATACAACCTTATATTAACTATAATATACCCTATACATAGAATATATATTTGTTAGGTCAAAATATTTTAGGAAGCATGTCTGCATAAAAGAAGTGCTACAGTCAACAGTCCTGCCCATTTCAAATTTTAAATTATTCCATCAATAACTGCTGTTTGTAAAAAAATGTATTTTATATGTAATGATGCAGTGTAAATATAGTCTGCAGTATTTTCTACTTGCAACTTCTTTCGGTAATTGTTGGTTTGTAGTAAACATACTTAAAGGGGGTAATTAGCAAAATATTTTTTTGAGCTTTCTATCATGTAATATCGCCGTTACCTCATCAAAAACAGGCCTGAAGAGGTTCTAGATGTCATCCATGAAATGTATTTTAGCGATCTCTCCCAGGCCCTATTCAAACTGTCCTTATGGTTAGCTGTAAGATTTTATGCAATGCTCTGACCACAGCCTATGCCACCCATGCTCCCACATGACAATTCTATATATACATATAAAACATGATTAAAAAACTGAACACAACAACTAAACAAATCTGATGTGATGTACAATAGTTTCATTAGTGGGATGCACGCTGATTGTGTTGTGGCATCACTCTAATGGGGGAGAGACGTAACTGGAGAGCACAGGGAAGAGGGGACACACCGCGTCAAAAACAAAAGTGAACTTATAAAACATGTTAATACTTAGTTTTTGGTGAATATAGCATTTTCAAAAGAAGACATGGTAACATGGTGATTTAGATATGTTATGTGTTAGCAGTTAATATCCCACCGAAGTAAAATATACCATCTTTGCACAATTAATTATATTATTCAAACAGGGAAGCAATATGAAAATGAGTTAGAAAGTATAGTACATAAGTAATTGATTCAAACCTTTCTGTGTTCGATAAAGTGTATCTTTTTCAGCATCGGGCTGGGAGCAGTGGGCCCAGGGTGAGCAGGCAAGGGGATGTCAGGTCCGTAATGGCCGCTGAGTCATAGGTTATAAAAAGCTGTCATGAGGGATTTCTGTCCTCAGCAGCTCATCACACCCGACCAGTGAATTATTTATTACACAGAAACTCAAGTGGTCCGTTACCCAAGACTGCCTGTTTTTTCCTGCACTTTCCTTCTTCTGCTTGTTCCTGTTAAACAAAAGCATAGTGCAATTAGTCTGTGAACCATGATCTAATCCTAATTTATTTTATTACTGTGACCAATGGCTGTGATTATTTTTATTTTGCGGTCTTAACAAATTATAGGCTATTATTGCATGCAGCTAATTATGGCTTTAATACATCGTGCAAGTGTATAATCAGAGTGTTTGTATTATTAGGGAGGGCCTTATATTGACTTTGTCTGCTGTCCAAATTGCTGTTAATTAGAACTTAAAAGGGAAATTTGATGTTGACAATTTATATGAATGTATAAAGGGTGCAATATATTAAAATTCAAAGATACTGGTACTCTGTCAAATAGTTCACTGAAACATATTTTTTCCATTTTGGCAACACCACCCACATCTAGTACTGTGTATACTATTGGTTTGAAAAGTTTTGAGTGTTGAAGAAAAGCTTGGGAAGTGTGCATTACATAATGATTTAACATTATTCTTTATTAGATACATTCTAGCAGTTCCACTCACCTCTGTCATTGAGTTAAATAGGCTGCATATGTTACGCTATAACTCTATTTTGCAAATAACTAGAGAAAAACCTTATATGAAATGTTTGATACAAAGTCGATGCAAATTGGCTGGGACATTTTTGCTCTCGCTTGGTCTATGAAAATGGTTAAAAATCCCATGGGTCAGTGAAAGTGATCCCTCCACTTCAGTTGCCTGCTCTCAGTCAGCCAAAACATTCCAGACTTCAAAAAGTGCGCTCTGCCTACCAAGGCCACTGCAGTGTCCCCACCTCTGATCCAGGAAGACGTGCTTATGTGGATTAATTAATTTCTGGAGATTGCCTGAATTGCAAAACCAACCTCCTGCTTGACAGCAAATTAGTCTAACTGCTAAACAAAAATGTGAAATTTGCATATAGAACAATGACTTTTTCTGATATCTGGCAGGGGAGATGGTTCAATAGGCAGACTTAGCATCAAGAAGACCAGGGTGACATTCTGCACTTTCACTTTCAATGAAATTAAGAATAGAAATAGCTAGTCTAGTGAAAGAAAGGTAAACAAACAGATGAAGATAATTCCAATTTAATTGTCCACAACATTTTGAAATGCAAAAAGAGCTGTCCAAGGACAAGAGAGCCAGTGTGGCCCCAGTAATTGTAGGAGCATGTAACTTCAAAAGTGAAGAGAAGGCACTGGAGAATCCCTCTAAACGCTAGGTCTTAAAGAAAACACATGTACTTTACAGTGGGAATTTGGGACATGTGTGAATGAAAATTGCACTGCAGACATGAATGGTACTAAGTTTCTGGCTGTGCTACTAACGCCTATAAAAAGGTTTCTGAACTTTAGCCTTAAGACCACTCTGTCTCTGGTTTAAAATAAATAAAGAGGTTAAGCAAGTACAAAGTTCACTTTATTAATTTTAGGATATAAAAGCATCTCCATATTTGGTTGATCTTTGATTGTGTACTGTGAGCAAAAGAAGGCCAGCTTCTGCAGCTCCAGCTGTAATCATGATGGCATAACTTTGACATAACCTACACTTCTGTCTCGTTGATGTGCTTTAGCAATACATCATGAAAATGAGTCCAAGAGGAGAGAAAATGAAGACAAACTGTATCATATTGGAATGGGAAAAGCAGAGGGGAACACAATCTTTCCAAGGTCTTTTGGTCTGAGCGAAGTACACCATACACACACCATACACACACCATACACGCTTGAGTCAATCCAACATACACCAACTCAGGACAAAATGTCCATTTTTAACCTGTTATCCATCACTGTCAAGTGTGGTGCACAGTAAAAAAGGAAATAATTAGACAGAAAAATGACTGCAGCCTAAGGCAAAATAAATGAGAGTAAAACATAGGTACAACTGCTGTTAGCTTAAGGCCAATGATATTTTGATAAATGCCCTGGATTTGACTACTTGTACTGAGGCATTTCTGCAAGCAAAACCACATTTTCACTTAAGCACTGTGCTCCAGGAAAGACTTTCTAAAATAAGAAAAAATAGGAGATGTATTAACCTGT
The DNA here is from genome assembly GCA_019594935.1 of Periophthalmus modestus. Classification (NCBI taxonomy): domain Eukaryota; kingdom Metazoa; phylum Chordata; class Actinopteri; order Gobiiformes; family Gobiidae; genus Periophthalmus; species Periophthalmus modestus. Next base: position 26,441,171 of record JAIEZT010000021.1, on the reverse strand, counting down.
GTGACATGCTTCATAAATATACAATTGTGTTAGTTCTGGGTCTACGTTATAGGGCAGACAATTATGTAGACCTATCTGAAGTTTAATGCAAGATTTTTATTTGGGCTGTTTGGGGTTATGTAATAATAATAGACCTGACAAATAAAACTACTATAAGCACATTTTTAGAGTAAAGTGTTACATAAAAAAAAAAACTTAAAAGAAATCGGATTTTACAACCTACCGGGCCTATGTGGCACCTGATGCTTCACGGGGATCACACACCCACGGGCTCAGGGCTCACGAGCTCACAGACGCACGGGATCACAGACGCACGAGCTCATGTGCTCACGGACGCAGGAATCACGTGCTCACAGACGCACGGGCTCAAACACCCACGGGCAATTGACCTGCTGCTGTCTGGGCCCTGTAATCCTCTTCCTGATCATCATCTGTTCATGTCATCTCGGATCTCAAGTGTCATCGACAGGTTCCCTCCACAGTGAGAAAAATCAAATATTCAGCCTCCTTCATCGTTGTGGTTCGTGTCAGTTGTTGACATCCAGCCACTAGCCAGCTAGTCTCTGCACCGGATGGACTGCGTAATAAGCCTAAACTTATTTTTTGTAAACCGAATATAAAGTATTTTTGTGAGTTAAGATCACAATTTTCTGTACGGCTAGACTCTTGTGTTACACTTAAACTATCTTTGTACAAATAATCAAAATGAAGCATGTGCTGATGGGAAATGGTCAGAGGTAAATTTATTCCACAGTGCCTCCTATAGGCCAATATGTATTTGACAAGTATATTTCATTCAATGGACTCTCTTATAGATGAACAGGTCTGATAGACAAGAACATATAACATGTCCATTATTAGACAGCACAAAAGAAACTCTGATTAGTTTAGCAGCATTTTCTGCATTCATATTATGTGGATGGATGCCCTGCCCTAGTATACAGCTTTACACCTGTCATTCTACCCCAATGATAATAATAACCACAAAATTGGGTTATTGGATGGACAGCCGTTAATAGCCTTCAGCGATAAATCATGGAAGCAATTCTGGTGATTTGTTGCAACAATTGACTGTTTACTTAATCCGATTTGTTGAAAGCACTCTTTCTAAACGCGTTGATCTGGAGCCTGCATATGATTGCTGCTGCCCACACACACAACACACCTTCTAATAACAGGGCATCATAACAAGTGAGAGTGCCACATATCCTTGAGAGCATTTTTTAATTTCTTGGTGCTCCATCTGTTGAAATGATAAAGTGCAGCCTTAATGGAGTGCAACAAGATTAAATTAATCAGGTTTGTCCATTACAGTGCCACAGGCTGCTTACAGATGATTGCAATTTTCTCTCCCAACCCATTATTGTAAGATCTGCTTAGTGGCTTGATGCAATTAAATCAAACTTAATGTAAATTTAACAATACAAATAACACCACTGTCTGTGTTTATTGGGAGAATGGGTGAAGCTAGAAGGTCTAGAAGTGCAATTGTAAACATCTCCTGTAACCATTTTTAGCTTCAAACAAACCAGGATGCTATTTGATTAGCGTGGACCAGCGTGATCAATAACTATGTTTCGTGTTTTCATGTTCAGAGCGATGTCGGAGGATCCGGTTGCATGGACCACCCTTGTCTGGACACGGGCTGCAAGGAACACAACACCTTCCACAGGCATATCATGACGACCAGAGATCATTTGAGAGAGGAGAAAAGAGGAAGTTTAATGCACCCGGTTTGATGAAAGCGTGTCAAGTGGACGCCCTCAGATCTCCAGGGTTAGTTGAAGCAGGTGAGGCAGATATTTTGAGGGAAACTTTATTAATTCTTTTTTTCCTGCGGAGCTGATCTAATAAGTTCCTGATTGGTTGCTTCCTGGCTGCTGGATCAGGTCATTGCCAGGGGACATAGCCGCTACAGGATGTGTGCTTAACAGAAGTTCAGGCCTAGCGCCATGAAAGCCCCATTTGCCACTTAAACGCAGCGATGGCGGAACTGTCACGCTAAAAATGTCAGGTGAATTTTATTCTCCGCACCTCTATAATATTTGATTTGTGTTACATTGTAAAATAGAACAATACCATTTCAAGATGAGGGAGCGTCTTTTCCAGGAAACTTTTCTTTTCCAGATTCAATGTAGACCTGCTTACAAATAAAATACTGAAAGAAACACCAAAAGTATCTTTGCACATACATAATAATAATTCAACGGATGTACATAATATGACCATACTGCCAGTAAATATCAAGTAGTGTAATAGATTAATTTGTGTACCATCATCTAGTTTTTAGAATTGAATTGGCCTCCTTAATAGCACAGCTGTTTTTTGTGTAATTTATCTTGACAATTCTTCTCAGGAATGTTGTCTCAAAAATAACCATAACTAATCAAACAATGCACTTTATTACATTATATGCTGCATTTTCTTTTAGTTTCACATGTTTTCCATTGGCCTTCTATCAGATTACAAATCAGGTAACTTTATGCATTACGCACATCTGGACTACAGTGTATTTACTTAACAATATTAATACAAACAGCATTTCTCATGTTATCACAAAGAGATTCATAATGTCAGGTGTGGACAAAGGTAACTGGAGCAGGCCATGGCCACTAATGTGTTTGTAAGGCACTTTTCACACAATGTGCATTCTAGTTGTCACAGCATCACTACAATAAGTCAGTCAATCACATTTAGTAGTACAATGATCACTGAGCTAGATTGTTATTACTCTGACTCTATTGTCTGTTGTGGAACACTTGTAACAAAACATAGAAAGGAAAGATGATGATGATGATGCATACATATTAAATATAAAACATGCATGAACAAGTTCTCTGTTCATGTTCAAAACAAAGAAAAAATATTGTAAATTATAAGCGTGCTATGCGACTTTTTGCCACCAGGGAAACTGACAGGTCATATCTGTGGAGAACGATTTCCAAGATATTTTTGAGGAATAAAAACAACCGTAATTGAATAAAAGCAAGATAGATAAGTATAATTTTGATGCCATACTTTGAGACACCAGAAGAGTTACCTAGTGCACCTTTAAATAACAAAAAACATGCACCACACTGAACTTGCACTAATACCAAAGTGGACTGCTCCACATAATGGAATTCTCCCTTCACAACTAACGTCTTTAATCCCACTTTTCCCCTAACCTCTGTCAGGTCTGAAGCTTGAATAATGTAATCTTCCATCTAAAGTGCTGTGCATAAAACCACTAAAATAGTACTGGCAGTGAGTTTGGTCCTTAATGCATTTGTGTGAAGATGTCACATACCATTATAAAAGAAATAGACCTTGCAATCTGTAGTTTTTGTATTATAAGTGAAATTGACTGAACTTTTTGGACTTAATTAGGGACTGTTTAATAAATTGAATGTTTGTGTTGCAGCACTAGGTCAGCGAGGTGTGGCTTGGTGTGCAGACGGATAGTGATCATGTGGATTAAAGTGCATTTAGCCACACTTGTCTCGTGGGATTTTCTTTGGCCTGTGTGCGAGCGGACGCTGAGCCAAAGCCCTGCTCGGTATTTTGACAGCGGAGCCAGAAAAAACAAAAGTGTTTTGCTTTTCCCTGTTGAAAAAAAGTGAGAGAGAGAGAAAGAAATGAAGATGTAGTGGAGAGAAACGGTAGTTCCCTCAGCCACTGCCTTACTCAATCCATATGCGAGGCTTAGAGGCAGGAAATACCCACAATTCAGTGTAATCAGGCTAGAGGCCGCGAGCCCATTGGAACAGACCTGGTGGAACTGATTGGGCACCATTAGGGCAAGCCTGAGCAAAAATATGCAGCTCTCTCAAATTGTTACATTTTCATACAGACGGACAGTAGAAACAGACAGGAGCAGGTTCTGTCTCTTGTGAAGCACAAATGGATTTGTGAAGCATGACTTTAAGATTCACCTCTGGTTTTATCTGCTGCCAACACATAGTTTAGAATGACATATTAAAGTTACAACTGTTTGATCTTGGAGAAAGCTTACAATATAAAAATTTCCCAGACCATCCATTCTCTGTTCTCACATCACTTCACTCATTAAGTTGTATTCTGTCCAGTTGGTAATTTACTAGGCTTTTCTCGCAGTAGAAGGACTGTAAAAGACCACACTGATAATGTGCTACAGTTGTTTGACAGGCAGTGGCTTTGTTGCAGATGAAGGAGGACTGCTGGCATGTTCGTCCATAATAACACTTCCTTGGTTTAGCGTGCTGCGGCTGCAGCCTCTGTCACAACCAGAGAACAGGGGTTTCCCACTTCTGCCTAAAGGCTTAACATTTATGGACTCTGAGGACTGTGAATGTTTAGTTGGTTTTGGTTTGTCCCTTTTCTAAAATAATTGTGAAGGCTGAAAGAAACATCGGGCAACAGCTGATGTGGTTGGGTCAAAAGCTGCAGACATCTGCCTTTGATTTCATGTGTGGCCCGAGCTATTGTTAGGTCTCACACTATTTTTGCACATCGTTCACCAAGAACCATCTCAGCCACACTAACCAGCACTTTGTCAGGCTTCTCTGTGATTTCTGTACCGCCTCAGTCCCTCCTGCAGACTTACACAGTGTGAGCAGCAGAACAGAGTAGGCGCATAGGAGCTGGAGCAGTTAAATCCTTGATTTGTACCTCATGAAAACTCTCACAAGTCCCCTGTGCCGCTCCACCCCCGCGCTCCTCCTCCCACACAATTCCCAGGTCAACAGCGCTCTCAATATGAGGCACGTCTGGTCTACTGTGACAGCATATGGTTATCCACTCAAGGTGTCCACAGACACCAGCCCTATAGACGTTTCCAATAAACAATAGGGTATAAACCTAATCCTGCTCAAAGTACATATATGTCTGCCGGGTTCATAATCTGATATGTAAAAATGCATTATATCATTTTCTCCAATTGAATTTAGGATTTTCAGTGCACTTGAAGCCTATGACTTTTAGCAAATCTCTGTGTTTTGAGTCAATGTAAACACACCTTAATGTACCTTGATTACGTAATTTTTCTGCACATGAGCCCAGGCTGGCATCACATGACTTCTATGCATTCTGCGGGTCTATCATTAACGTAAGAATGTTAATGTTAGTAACAGCATAAAGACTTGAGAATTGTGTTAATTTTTTTTAATTTAATGTTTATTTTACCCCAAATTCTTTTTTACAATGTTAGTCCCATCGTCACATTTTGAACATACTTTCTTATACAGCATCTACACTCCCACTACAGTGGGAGAGGACTGAATATTGTAGTGTAGCGTATTCTGTTACTTTGAATTCTTTCTGACTTATCAGATAAAGCATAAACTGAGCAGGGCACACCATACCAAACCGAAATAACCAGTCACACAAATACATCCACTTTGTATCTTTCTGCCTCTGCCTCTGTGCAGTTGCGTGGCGACAGAGTGGCAGGCATGATGGAGTTGTGTGCTCACACTGATAGCATCTGTAAAGAGGCATCTCCCCTGGGCTAATGGGGGAGTGATCTTATTATACACCCCCTCTGCTCCCCTCTCCACTCCTCTCTCCTCTCCAGCCATCACTGCTCTGCTCTTTTCCTGCACAAGGCAACAGGCTAATGGGCCCAGCATCAGTCTCCTCTCTGTCTCTTCTCCTACCTTCCTGGCTTCCTACTTCTCCATCCCTCCTTCACTCACTGATGCCCTGGATCAATATTGCTCAGTGCATGCCCCTTACATTCTTCCTCTCAACATGCACGGTCATAAATCAGGATGATGCACGAAGGATGCCTCAGCTCCAAAACATCCCCAGAAACAGTCCTAGGTCAGGCGGAAAGGTGAGGACAGCTTAACTAACTGTCCCTCCCATAACATGCCCTCTTCTGTTGCATATATGAGACATGTTTTTCCCTGTGAGTCAAAGGATGGGAAGGGGAATAAATTAGACAAGCACATTAAGCTGTCACCTGCTGTGGAACAATACAGAGAGGCTTTCAACATGTGAGCCTGATCATCATGTGAAGCCACGCAATTCCCACAAACTAGTTAATGATTAAAGCAAGACAAATGGAAGTTGTTTTGGAAGGACATTGGACTATACACTGGGAAATAATGTATAGCAGAAATATTATACACAAAAACTTGATAGTTAAGAAAAAATATCAATTGTGATGTCAAGAAAGCGGTGAACTCTCAAATAAATTATAAGTGCATTTCCAAATTGTATGTGTAACTAATCTTTACGCTCATGCCTTGTACCCTCTTTGGGAACTCCTGAACTTGTATGTGACTTTTTGATTTGTTTGTGTAATCTGTACTTTGAAGTACTTTATCTTTGCTTTGCCCCTCTTATTCTGTCATGCACAGGTTCTCAGGGCTCACCTTGCCTTCTCCTCCCTGAAGTTAATACTTGCTTAAAAATCTGCTCCAACCTCATTCACAAAGAGGAGAAAGGCCATCTAAAATGACAGGAGGTCATTCTTTTGGCACGTGGTCGTCAAATGTGAACTTTAAAGGAGTCTGTGCATCTGGGTTCCTCTCTGAGCGTTACTCCCTGCTCCGCTGCTGCAACTTATTTCCCCATACCCTCCTAAGGCACAAAGACATTGACCTCACGACCTCAGTAACAGCCCCTGAGTGGCCATCTTCTCTTGCTATGTCCATCTTCTCTATAGTCATGCTCTGAGTCACTTGACATTTTTACACTACAGCTTTTGCAACTGGACCAAAGCAACCAAAGTGCACCTCTGATGTCCCCCCCTTTGCATGTGGAGATGGTAAAAGTAGGAGACATCTTATAGAGCACAAGTTCATCCAGTGGGAGTCTCCAATTTTGACTATTACTATTAGATATTGCCTTGAACAATTCAGTTTTAGAGTTTAATGGTGGTGACTGACCTTGCAGATATCTGATAGTTTGGGAAAGAAGGAGGCAGGTTTTGGAGAATCTACTGTGGTACATATTGACAGAGTAGTTAGCATAACCTTTCTGATTTGATGAGTTAATGGTTATTGTTTAGTCTATTGTTTTAAGTATCAGTCCTCTAACTAAGTGGTTATTGATTTCCCACCTGCAAAGGCCAATAATGTCTGTTTTCCCATCATACTGCCTAAGGTTTAGTCATATAGTTATAGAAAATGTAACCAGTCACAGTGAGGTGTGAGCTCTCAGTCTGCATGGATTATTATTGTTATTTTTTCCACTTAAACTCACTTCTAGTCCTGTAAAGCTTAGTAAAATATTGCGTATATGCTACAAAATGTTTTGACATGGGCATCAGAGGCCTATACCCTATTTATTGTGGTCACCCCAACTATATTGCTTCCTGCGCAGCAACTATTCAGTCCCTGTTCACACCTTATTCATTTTTAAAGGACATGAATAGTGGGGTCCTGGCGCCTTAAAACACACAAACTGTTAAAAGTGTATAAAGCTTGATTTAAAATTTACGCCTTTGAGTCCAAGGTATTTCCAAGAGACGCAAGCGATTTCCCTCTCTGGACTGTAATTGTCCTGATTTACACCAGTGGCTTTAGAAACTTCACCTCCTCCCTTCAGCCAATAAACTCCATTGGTGCAACACAGGCGGACCATTCTCTTTCTGAAGAATACACTGATAAGTGGCAGACTCATAGCAGACAATGGCTTTTTCTATTGCAAGTAATCGTCCCGTAGAAGGAGGCACTGTGTTTTGGCAGTGGGTGCATCTGGCTTGCAGGCGTTCTCTTTCCTGGTCTATGCTCAAGTTACCTCTGGCCCATCACAGTACTGGCCCTTATCACACTGGCTGTTCTCAATAGGTACAGCCCGCGCTAAGATTTCAGATCCCGGGACAGTCTCTGGGAGGGGAACAGGTGTACCCTCTGTCTGCCTGTAGTAGGGGTCCCGTGGTGGAAGCATGGGAAAGGGCAATCTCCACACAGGTTCTACCCCAGCGGACAGGTAACAGAGCGCCTTTCAACTGGGCTAAATTGGCATCCCTTTAGCCATGGCGGAAAAGCAAGTTGGAAGTTGAAAATAGGGGAGCGGAAATTCGCTCAATGATTCCCTGTTGGCTCGGAGAGTATGGTGTTCTTACAATGGGAAAGAAGAGAAAGTATTTTGATGTGTAAATGAGATAAGACCTTGGCAGAACCCACTTTGCTTCAAGTATGTGCTGGTAATACAAATAACCCAAACGAATGGGAAATGAAACTTTTGCAAAAAGAAAATGAATACTTTATTCTTGTAACATTATCGCAAAATAAAAATAATGTTTACATTTTGAAATGGAACAATTTTTTAAAAATATACTTTGAGTTCAGGTCTGGGAAACAGTGCAACAAAGACCAGTGCCTTAGCAGGTGTATGCTACCTGATCTTGTTTAATGGTGCATTATGTAACTTTTCTGGTGGGTGGTCTGTCTTAATCAGGTATTACACCTGATGCTTTGCTTAGAGTGTTCCACAATATGGCAATAAAGGTCCTGTATTAGGCAAAACTTACTCCTGTGAGCTTTTAGACATCTTATGACTCTGTTACCTCATCAAAACCATACCTGGAGTTGTGTTTTGTTTCATTGACGCATGTTTGAGTAACCCTTATTATTAGTCTGTCTACATCTCCAAAGCTCAAAATGCTCTGTTCTACCTTGTGATGTCATGAAGCTGTAGTTTCCCAGTTAACAGCTACCTTTTACCTTTTGTTCTGTAGAGACTGGCAATTCCAGGACTGACATTATCCAAATGATGGTGTATGGAGTTTAAAAACACAGTGAAGCATTTCCTGTATTACCACATGACATCACAAGTTGGGATAGAGTATTTCCTGTTTGAGAGAAGAGCTCAGCTTAAGTATGCAGGATTTTTGTGTTAAGCATGTGTGAATGAAAAAAAAAACACCTCCAGGTATGTTTGTGATGAGGAAACAACATTTTAACATAGATCAGACAATAGCGTAATATGGGCCCTTTAAACGTATCTATAGCTAAAATGGAATTTTGAAAAACATGCAGTGGGGTTGCCTTTCCACAGGTCTGGCCTGCAATTTGGCCCGGTAGAACCACCTGCTTTTCTCCATGGAGATAGATTACGGTACATTTAATAACATACAGTGGAACATTTCAAGCAAAGCAATAACTTCTAAGACAAGCATGTAGCAGACTGGACCCCCCACCAGAAGAGTTACAAAGTGCATATAAATAACCAGAACGTGATTGAATGAGAAATGTTCAAATAAAATAAATCACGCCACCATATGATTTTATTTATTTGAATGCTGTAAAACTTCACAAGATGATAATGTTATGACCATAAATCTTATTGACAGCTCCATGAGGCAATGCCATGATCTGACGTGGGATAAGAGGGTCCCAGGCCTGGAGGTGCAGCCACAGTAGTAGTGGGACAGAGATGAAAAGAGAGGCAGAGTGCACCCTCCAGCACTCAGCCCATCTCAGTGACCCAGGATCAGCAGTGCAGGTGTGGGCCAGGTAAATATCTTTGAGGCTAACACCTTTAACCACTCATTACACCCTCATTTGTTTGAACTGTCAGGCAGGATGGAGATATGACTTGAAGCATTAAGCCTTACAAACCGCATGTTGGTCACATGTGTTGTCATTTCTAGAATTAAACATTTTCAAGCTGTAGAGCTAATCATACAGTGCTTGAATATCACTGAGAAGGAGAACAGAATAACTTGTATGTGGATGCTGATTAATAGAAAGAAGCTATAGTATTTTTAGTTAGTATAAATATTTGTGTATACTGCAATGTTTCGTGATGATATGTACATTTGGTTAATAGTTTAATCTTCAGTCATTGCAGTATATAAGATCAGTGGTTGCCTTATTGTCCTATATGGCTTGTTTTATGAAGTAACTGTACTATTACTTTAAGAAAAGTTTTGGTTACTTTCACCACTGTGGCAAAGGATTTATGCTGAAATGATTCAAACACCTTTCCTACAAATATCATTGGCTATTGTATTTTTTTTTATCAATTTTTTGGATATACCAGAATCTGTGTGTTATTTAAAGAAGATCTATTGTTCTTGTGTTTGCTATATAGTTTTAATCTATGACACCCATGGATCATTGTTATAATTTGAGTTGATTTAATTTTCATTACTGATCTATAATGACTTAATAAATGAAACAAGTCCGCTGATTTCTGTGTTAGAAAACTGCAGTGCCCAATAAACGCTGATGTCACCGTACAAGCCATCCCAACAAAATGCTGTGAAGTTGACAACCCCTCCGATGGATAGCTGTACATCACGCTAGCCAGTAGGGGATATTTTTTTCTTTTGTGTCAAATGGCTATGGAATGCTGTCGAATCGTATGTGTATCACCTAAGAAAATAGGAAAACTAAGTACAAATCAGTGAGCGGTGAAAACGTGAGTTGATTGCGTAACTATGACGTCTTGAATACAGGTTTAGAAAGATTACTCAAATGTGAATGAATCACGCTAAATACAAGATACAAGAGTGTAAATGAGAAGATGAAGCAACTATAACATGGTTAAAAGCTCTAAAAAGTCGATTAAAAAAAAAAAATCTGTCCAATGACATTAAGTCAGAAATCATTTATCAAATTTTAAATACATTTTACACCCACCATTACTTAGTGCTCCAAATACTTTTTTTTTTTACTTGAGTAACTATTTGAGTCACTACTTTCTACTTTTCTTTGAGTAATTCCACTTAAGGACCGTTCTCCCCAGCTCTGTCTACCAGTGTATTTTTGATACATTTTTACAAACACTACATTACAAAACATAGAAACAGCATAGACAGGAAGAAAACCCATCCTCTTCACTCCACCATCCACAGTGATAAAGATGTGGATGCCATTAAAGCAGTTTCCAGCTCCTCGTGGATTCATTTGCACTGACCCAGAATGCAGTATTTTCTTAACACAAGCAGCAGGCCGCTTTGATGTTATCTGCCTATCCAAACAGAGTCCGGCCAGCCGCCCCCACCCCTGTGCCTGTGGCCGCAGAGGACCAGTCGATTAATCACTGTGAAGCCTGCGAGAGAGCGCTCATAAATCGGCCCTCTGCTCCTTAAACACAGAGTCCCAGGGCACAGCGGCGTCATTTATCAACACTCCGCTCTGGACCAGAAGTAAATAAAAGTCTGAATATGGAACAGTAGAGCAGAGACCGCGGCCGGGCAGGAGCTCAGGCATATCCAGTAGTGTAATGGTGAATGAAAATGTGTCCAGGCCGTGGCCTGTGGACGTCATTGCAGAGATTTTTGTTTTGTTTACTTGTAAAATGTAAAATTAGCTTGTAGTTTTTTTGTGTCATGCCAAAACATTTGCAGCACTCCAGTGAATAGTGATGTAAATTTGAATGTTGTGGTCTGAACACAAGTTGCCACATTTTAAATTGCATGATCAAGTTTGGCCTTTGATTTTTTGAAAAGTTACTGTATTCTGAATAAAAACAAATGAAAATGTAAACTGTATGTTGTTACAGTTACTCTTTCATTCGCTTGATGTTTATTGCACAATGTTTCTGTCACAGGTATTAAAAGGTACACATTTCAATAAGTTTCTTAAAACTTGTACTCAATAAAAAGTACAGTTATATTCTTGATTGTAACATTTCTAAAAGTAAAATTACACAAATTAAATACAATATATGTACATTTTCTGTTAGATTAATTTCTACTAATCCTAATGCCAATGTATAGTGAGTGACCCAAAGAAATTCCATAACAAGCATTGAATTCCCATTGTTATTTCTTCTCAGAGCTGATGTCCAGTGTCCAGATGTGCTGAGGTCCTGTGAGAACATGGCCGCCACAGAGAGCAGTATCTCCATCATCAGCCCTCCTCAGGCCTGTTCTCACACAGACACTCACAAAGACCACTAAGACGGATGACAGGGACACAAAGGCAACACAGGTGGATGACCACACACCACCTGCAGCACCATTGGAGCAAAGGATTCTGGGAAAAAAGGTCATTTACATGCATTTAAAGGTGGGTCAGTTGTGTGATAACTAGGTGAAATGTTTGCTAACCATCTTTTACTATACAATGTGTCTAGCCATCTCCCTGGCCATCATGTTTCTCTCCGTATCCTTGTTTTTGTTATCTGTAGCCTGGAATTCTTTCTTGGACTAAATAAATAAAGGTGCACAATGAAACTTGTAAAGTGGATTATCCGCCACTTGTTGTCTGCCACTGGAAAACTTTTTGTTTTGCCTAGAATGTTACACAGTATAAAATTAGAAATACTGTATTACTCCTTTTCAAGAAATCATTTTGTGGCATATATGTGCAGAAAAACAGGTGATGCCACTATACAAAGGTGCAGGTCAGTATGCAATGCAAAATGGTTCATTTAATGTCACACTATGTAACATTTCAGACAAAGCAATACTATTTCCAAGGAGACAAGCAGGTGCCCCCTCCACATAAAAGCTAATCAGTGCACCTTAAAAATATCTTACATTTGCATACATCACTTTACCTCCATAGAAGCAGAACATATGACTGAAGAATTGACACTGTACCAAACCCCATGTGAGTCAAGTCAACAGTCTAGTCTTAGAATATGTTATACTTTGGTCACAGCTAACCTCATATCCATCATCAGCAACAGTAAAGGATTGTCTTCAGTGTCACAATAAAGCAGCGTACATCAAATGTGACCCCAGTCTCCTCTTTCCTCTAACAATACCTTTTAATAACGATATGGTCCGTCACGCTGGATCCCGCGATTACACGGCCTCCTTTCAAAAGGTTTTTCCTTGACCAAGATGGATCTTTCTACTGGACTGGCGTTCGTGCCCAACCTTTGAACTGGTGGCAGTGTTTTAGTGCCATGACCCCTCTACTTTCTCTTTCCCTCATGTGCTGAACTTTGGGGCAGACAGAACAATCCCTGGATCAAGTTTTGTAGCACACAGAATTGAGACTGGTGCCATAAGGGACCGAACTTGTCTGCTTTCTTCACTTCGGATTTGTGAATATGAAGGTTGTAAAAGTGGTAAAGCAGTTGTTCCCTATTTAGGATATCAAGGAACAGCAAAGAATACGCCACCAAAGAATTGGACACTGCCTGGACTAAAACAGGTCAAATTTAGGACCAAACCAGTACAAGTGTCAGGCAGGTTTAAACTGAGACTACAGGATAAATCAGAACTGGTGGTTTAGTACTTAAATTGGACTAAACTAGGACTAAACAGGGATTAATATAATCTAAATCAAGAGCCCTCACCTCAAATGTATCCAACCAAAAATGCAGTAATTGCATACAATCAATCGCCCACAAGAATCCTGCATTCCACTATCATGTTCACTTCCTATACTACAGTTAGAGAACCATTGCATTAGAGTTTACTAGTATTAAAAGTTAAATTGAAATGATCATAGTTGCTACAATGGACCAGATTCCATGTTAGATTCAGCGCTTGGACATGGCAGGAAAACAAAATAGCAGATAGTCGACAGCCTGCTGAATGGACAGTGTTGGCTTATGTTCAGTGCAGATAAGCTTCCATATGTGTACGTGTGTTGAAAACCTCCTAGGTCCAAATACTGGCAGGAGGTTCCCCTAAAATAGATGTACTTGTATGTTAAATCTGTTGTTCTTGCAAGTGCTGGGGAAATGGACTTTCCTTTCATGCTGTGATTCATTCTTCACAAAATTCTTTTCCATTGAATGTATTCATTCATGTTTTTACACAAGAGCTTTCTCCCAGCAATTGCAGACTTTAGACATGGGAGCAATCTTGAACTAGTTAATCACAGGGTTAATATAATATACAACCATTTAAGGTGCATCAAGAAACTTTTCTGGAGGAGGGTCAACATCTGTTCACCATGGAGATGTTATTACTTTGTCCATAATTGTCCACAGTATGACATTAAACTTATTAATCTCCTTCTAATTGCATTCAGATCAATTCTATACTGTGGAACATTCTAGGAGACAAGCAGGTGGTGTGTTCTTCATTAAAAAAAGTTACATAGTGCACCTTTTAAACACAGACATTTTTTTCACTAGGAGCAATTTAGAGTCACAATTTCATGTAAAACATTGTGAAACCTGGAGAGAACTCGCTAAGACAGGGTGGACACTGACCACCAGGAGCCAGAAACCACACATTAGTTATTAGCTTCAACATATTTTTTCATTAATTCACAAGAGCACTGTGGGAAATTGTTAAACGTCTCATTCTGTTGTGGTGTAATGTAAATGTCTCCGACAATGCTCTGACTCTTGGGTGCCACCCAGTGCCAGAGGTGCCAGGAGGAAGTGCAAAGGTAAAGGAAGAAGGAGGAGCCTAAGAAAAGTGGGCGAAGAGTGAAGAGGTCAGGCTGGCTCGATGGTATCTCAGTGTCTCGCCTCGGAGGACTTGACAGAGGCACAGAGCTCAAAGTATCATATGAACACACTATAGAGATTGGCTGGTTTAGATTATGTCCCCCTTTCTGGTCAACTAAATGTAATTTCCCATGTGAAAGTATTTTAACAACCCAAACTGGAATTTGTTTTATCAAATATGCTTTTTCCTAATACCTTAATCCAATTATGCCTGGATTTGAAAAACAATTAGTACATACAAGTTAATATTTATAGTTCAGCTTGCAACATTTTTTTCTTGAAATTCAACTGATGCTTTTTTCCATTGCCTTTCACCTTAATTGAATAAATAAATACCAACCTCCTCTAAAAACAGATAGAGGCCTTGGAGGCCTGCAGTCTGTGCTTTGTTTATCAATTGAGCGAGCATTTACCCCCAAACTAAAAATATGTCTATTGTTACTTTTTAGACAGTAATTCACTACCCATTTCCCTTCAACTAGTCCATAATTAAGCCCTTCTGAGCCAGGTGGAAAACGCATAGATCTTTAAACAGTCTTGTGAGCCCTGTGTTCACAGACAGATCACATAAGAGTCCATTTTACAGGGCAAAGCAGCTGCACAGAGACACTGCGCCGAGCCTTGTCACCTTGTAAACGACACGAGAGCCAGAGATCGGTGTTTGCCTGTTATAGTTGTACACTAGAGACAGGAGCTGGACAGAGAGAGGCCTATAGACTGTATCATTTCAGTACAGCTTCATAAAAATCTGGAGGCGAAGTGTAAGACGCTTGACATAGTCCAAATGTGCATTGTGTGTCCATGAGGTTTCATAGGAAATTTCATGCTGTACTCTGCATTTCACGATCCTCAGCCTAGAGACATCGCACAATCCATGCTCTCCAATGTTGACATACTATTTTTGCTGGAAAGCCCTAAATGAGCTCAATCCCCCTGGCTAATTACACTTCCAACTAAGCAACTAATAGACATTGTAAACGCTGGCGTCGCAAAGGAGTGATTAGATCTAATCAAGTGCAGATAGGGTGAGTAAACACATCATTTAACATGGACGCTTTATGAACACTCATTATTTAATAATTATGGTGATTATGCTCCCATGAGACTTTGTGTGCATGGTGGCTTCACTATAACAAGTCTTTAATGCCACATGCCAATGCAAAGCAGTGGCATAAGAATGAATACAATCAGGTTGTTGTTGTAAATAGTAATTGTTTCTCAGTCAACTTACCTGAATAGATGCATAAATATATGAATAAATGACTAAATAAATATACCAAGGAAAAAAAACAAACCATAAAATACTTGAGAAGTTCAAAATCTAGTCAGAGGGTACAAACTACAAACATTTATGACATGATTAAAGACAGAAAAAAAAACAAAAACACTTATCCTTTTCTCAATAAAGAAATATCAAATCTAAATGCAATGTATTATTAAGTTGTAAGTTGTGTCTTCTTTAGGCAGAATATTTAAAACAGTCATCGGGTAGTGTCGGTGGGAACAAGATGATGGATGATCAGCACCTGTAACATTCAGTCGCAGCACCGAAAGAGGGACACTCATTCACTCTTGTCCTCTCGTGTAGCTCTCTCTCGCTCTCCCTCTCTCTCCCGCCCTCTTTCACACTCTCTCTCCTGTTCTCTCTCTTTCCCTCCTGTTCTCTCTTTCTCTTTTTCCCTCCTGCTCTCTCTCTATTCCTCTCTCTTCCACTAAGCCTTGGGAAACCCCAGGGGCCTCTTGGGGCTGTCCTTGGAGCCTGTGTCTGTTCGCCTCTGTCCGCACCGGGTCAGTCCCCCTCCGCCCCATTCTGCTTTGATCTGACACCCTCTGATGGGCTTTCAGATGGGTGCGTGTGTGGTGGAAGGACAGAGGGAGGGCTTGGGGTCACCACAGGTCAAGGGTCAACGTCCATCTCTTCTGTTGACCGGGTGTTGCTACCACACACTTCATACGGAGTGTCTGACCTGGAGAGTCTATGTTGTTTTTGAGATAATGAAACCAAACATTATAGGGTGGTTCTGCAAATTGGTATTTTTAGGTATTCCTTAGCACAGAAATCTAAAATTAATATTGTTTAAAAAAAAAAATAAATAAAATAAAATAAAAAAAGGTTGTGGCAGTTGAAGAATGAGTAAAATATTCTAATTTAAATAGGGCAATTATAATAGTTGTGTAAAATTCTGTTTTGGTGTTTGTTGTGAAGTGTTATTTGAAGTTACGAGGTTGTAGGTGCAAGAGGAGTCACCAGGAGAGGGACCGCTTTTCTGGAAGGCATTTCTAAGAGATCATTCTCAAACAGCCCATTATTTTTTAATCTCTCTTTGTACATACATACATTTCAGGGACATTCAAAACTCGATATATTATTGCCACAAATTCACTTTAATAATCTGGTGATAAACATTTATAACCACACCTGCACCTGTTTTTAATGTTTTAATTGGAGTTGTATGTACCATGTAGTTATTTGTTTTGGTTGTATTTTTCTGTATTTTAACAGGGCAGCCATGCCTTATTTGAGTCTTATTTTAGACATATTTAATAGATATTCATTTTGTCAATATCACTCACCCCAATTGTCTACCCACTAGACAAAAGAAGCACACTGTATCTTGTGCATTCTGCTTTGTCTGCCTTTAACTGTACTATCATTGGAGTGTGTAGTGCTCACTTGCGGCCAGAACAGCCCATTTTTGAAGGCAAAGTAATTAACATGCCATTTGATATACTATATAGCCTCCTGGGACGTGCACACATTGAGCACTGATGCTGGCACGCACAGGTGATCCATCAAACGCCCCTAACTGGCCACTGTCAGCTGTGCCACCGCTGAGTCCAACCTTTCAAACAGCATTATATTATTATACCATTTGGATGCTATTTAAATGTTATTGTCCCAAGTACTACATGACAGAATCCATCCACAAGGGCCCCAGGTCAATACAGTACAAGCCTTGACATTAACCTGGAAAAAAAATTATCTGATGGACAATAAACAAAGTCTTTTTTTTTCCTCTCTCTTTTTATAAGTTATTTAATGTAGATGCTAAAGGTGAAAATTCAAGAAAATGTATTTATTTCTTTACTTAAATTTGAGTAATATAATTGATGGTGGTAGTACTTTTATGTGATGCTGAATGCTACTTTTACCCTGCACCTGCAAATTCAATAATTGGTTGTAAACAAGAAAAAAAGAGCGTCCCAGTGACTAAATGTCTTCCACGCAGACTTTTACACTGTCACGTTCGGTGTGAGCACCGTGAAATCTCTCTGATTTCTGCTTTGGTCACAAAGAGTTCACGCTCTCTGATTTGAGTTTTGGTTTGCTTTGATAGAATATTTGCTTGGCGAGGTCAAAGGTCGTGGAAGGGTCTGCCAAAATAAGACTTATGTTTGGTATCAATTTCTCTCATGATCATTATTTAGTCTGTCAACAAAATGGACAATTGTATCTGTACTTCTAGAGGAGGCTAGTGTTGGTCACAAGCCGTTTTTACTTTAAGTATTTCTTTTTTTTTTTTTTTTTTTCATTTTTTTGGCTCCTCTGCTCATATCTTTCCCCTTTTTGGCTGTGTTACTTACTTTTGATGTGGGTTGGATAGGTCTAGAGGCCATGTGTCAGAAGAATGATAAAAGTCTCGTAATAAGCTGGTTAAAAACTTATAATCCATGTTTTTCAGGTGGTCCAGCAGAGGTTCATTCACAGAGGACCTGATGACAAAGGGCCCCCATGCAGCCTTATTGTGGCCTGGAGAACAATATGGAGGCTGTGAATGGGCTAATCCCTCTGGAGCGCTGACAGGTAGGGACCTAGGGGGACTCGTTTCTCTGCCAGGGCTGGGTCAGACAGCGATGGGAAAAGCCCTGGCCACTTACACTTAGACTCTGTGCTCTGGGCTACAGCTTCACAGAGTAGAGGAGAAAGCCATTGTGAAAGGCAAAATATTATCTCCATTGTGTGTATGGGAGTCTTTGTAATGTCAGAAGATGAGCCAGGGGAAAGTCAGCCACCAGAGGGAAGAGTGAGAGAGCAGACTCAAGACATATTCACACGCCACTGTCACAAAGCAGCCTGTCCTGACCTGATAGTTTTTGTATTTAACATAGGTCTGGAAATCAATTGTCAGGAGTGAGAACCCAAACAACTACAGTAAATGTGGTTTGAATTTTGTTGTGCTGTTAAGATAGCTTAGATAATATATGATCGACAGTTGGACACGGTTATTTCCACCAACTTGAAATGTTGTCATATCGACCATATTGAGTAGACTTTTGGCTACCGCTGTTGTGTTAATCCTCCTTGTCCTTTGCTCAAATGCTGGATCTCTCTGCCGCTGTTGTAGTCATAAATCCAGTATCTTCCATATCTTCCATATCTTCTAGTCTGTCAGATTGTATAAGTCATTGTTACTCACATGGTCATTTCTCTCTTTAGAAAAGTCTTTCCCTCTAGTTTGTAGACATGTAGTGGAGGAGGATTGGTTGTTTTCAAAGTTTGAAGGTGATGTCAGAAATGGTGTCGTACAAAAGCTTTATGTACTAAAGGCTGAATATAATTTCCAGATCCCCCCAAATCCTGGAAAATTCATTGAATGGAATCATTCAATCAGATATTTTAATTTGTATTTATTTTATCACAATAAATCAACAATAATGAAGAGATTTCGTAGTTTTGGCATACATATAGATAAACTGGGTCAATTTCAAGATAAAGGAGTAATTTATGCCTTTTTTTTTCCTCTTTAGAACAATGATGCACCTGCTCTAGCCAACACTCCTTAAGGCAACTACAACATAAAAACATTTATTGTGTTGGTAAAACTATCCCAAAAGAGTAAATGTCTTTGTCTGAGAGAAGTAGTCCACGGAGGCACCGCCCTGTGCTTGTAAACAGGGCAGGACACCCCACATGCCCCTGGAGCACAAACAAATATCTGTTACTCCTGTGCTATAGCATCTGACTAGACTACACCCGCACACTTAGGAGACTGATACTCTGATCATCCCGACTCACAATAGATGATGAGAAGGCCCTATGTAACTCTGTTACATAGGTGAAGAGGACTGGAAATTTGTACTTGAGTACATGTGACATGAACCAAAAAAAAAAAAAAATCACATGATTTCAAATAACTGTTTTTATTTTTGATATAAATCTAATCCAACATGTACACGGACTGTCCTCACCTTTTATATAAGGTTAAAGTGACCCCAAAAATACATTTTATTTAATCATTCCTGTCAGTATTAGCTTTTGGTCAGCTACTTCTTAAGTGTGTATTGCACTCAGAGGATATCATACAGATATGAACTGCAGGCATGCACAAATAAAGATAATGATGGAAGGATTATCTTTGACCAAAATATGAATTTGAATTATTATTATATATATTACAGATGACATTACTTGATATGTTGTTACAGGGACAATTTCTGAGCCAATATTTATCATAAAAGAGGGCATCATTCCTCATTTTTTTCTTTGACCTTCCTTATGAGTCTGCATGGCTCATCCTGCCACAAAAAGCCCCATGCCCTCCAGAGACCCACGCTGTCAGTGCTGTTACTGTAACCTAATCAGCTCTATGGAGCTGCGTGTCATGTGCAGAGGAAGTGGCACACACAAGACAAACCTGTCTCTCAGTCTTCCTGCCATTTACAGATCCATGCACCAGAGGGCAATACTCACTGATATATGCATACAGCAGTGTGGAGGAATACGCTTTTAACAGAAACCACCAGTGTCAGGGGAAAACAGCTTTTTCATTTGTGTCTTATTGACCTGGAGGTTTGCATGGCATCATTACACTCTGAAAATAAACTCAACCACATCCTTAGAACAATGGCACTTCAGTCTGCACAAGAAGTGTAGGGACTTGATACTAATGGATTTAATATTTCTGACTTTAAATGAATGTTGGTTAATAATATTCAGCAATAAACTGTGTAGTAGATGCCTCCACAAGTGATGTCATTTAAGAAGCAGTGTCTGCTTTTTGGTGACCAGACTAACAAATAATTACTCAGACTAACAAGATTAACAAAGAAATACAATTATAAGGTTATACGGCCAAATCTAATATATAAGATATCTCTCTTTTTTGTTGTAATTTATGGTGATTCAGACTCAGATTTTGAGCCTGGAACAAATAAACACAATTACAAATCTACTCCATGATGGATTATTATGACAATTATACTGCTAAAAATGAAACTAATTTCAACAAATTGGGCCCTTGGCTTGGGATTTACAACCAAAATACTATCTCAAGGGCTGCTACATAATTTTTGTAATGCCAGAATAAATCAGCATGTACTTAAAAAAACATTGAATAAATCTGTTTACACAGATGTCTGTATCATTCAGTAACCTTTTGCAAGACAAACACATTCTTAGGCCACTTCCTCCTGTCCAGTCCTGGATCTGCTGCAGGCCTTTAGAATTCCCTGGAAGTTCACGGATGTGACTTGGATTTGATCCACTGTTCCACCACAAATTTCACTACCCCA
Organism: Periophthalmus modestus; assembly: GCA_019594935.1. NCBI lineage: Eukaryota > Metazoa > Chordata > Actinopteri > Gobiiformes > Gobiidae > Periophthalmus > Periophthalmus modestus. The sequence goes on along the minus strand of JAIEZT010000021.1, from coordinate 26,420,372 downwards.
CTTAAGAGTTTTAGCAATCCACTATGTTGTGTAGCTATCCCACTACAATAATCATACTTACTGCTATTTCAATTTTAACTTTTCATTTTGGGTTGACAGCTCTAAGTTCAAAGGTTAACATTTCTGTATCTGAGAGGAATGTCTTTCCTCAACAAAGGCAGTAGAAAGTTGGAAACCATAGGAACCTGTCCCTATTGGGAAGGGTGTACTTTCGGCAAACATGATTGAAATAGTTAGGGATTTACATATCCCTGTGCTCATTAGTGGTATTGAGTGACTGGATGAATAACAAACACAGACTGAGTGGGTTTGGAGAGCTCAAAGCGCCCGGCTGGACTGGTGCCGACTACTGGGCCCAGTGAACGGTCCTGGGGCAGCTACAAAGGCAGCCTCCCTCAACCCCTGGTGTTGGCTTTGGACCTCCAGTTCCTTCCTGTTCATGGAAATTCATCCACAAACGAAACATGCTGCAGACAGAGCCAGTGGAGAGCGAGGGAAGTTGGATTGTGTTGACTCGTGATCGCTGACAATGCAATAGAGCATTTTTCAGCTGGGGTCATATCTGGAACGATTAGAAGAGAGATGAGAGGAGCTCTGGAGGAGAGAAGGTCAGGCTCTAAGGAAACATCAAACTATTGTGACCATGATGAACACTGTGAGGTTATACTGACCTCTGCTGGACAGAAATACTTCAGGTTCTCCACGCATGCAATAATTGATTACACTGACGCCACTTGGTATGATTAAAAAAATTATTCACTATATTCTCCTAAAAGGAACTATTATTTGTGGGAATTAAATTTTGACTTATTATTTTTAATGGGAAATTATTGGCAAGATACTTACTACATTGTGTGTTAGGTACATGCCATGTAAATAGTAAAAGCCAAAGTTAAATCTGTCACCTGGACAAAACGTTGTAAGTAGTAATGTACGTTATTACAGTTTAAGAAACTAGACTCATTTTGTTGTGTTTAATGTGTCAAACAAAATGATTGTGTGAGTGTAAAAATGTTGGCAAAAGTATTTCGGTTGAAAGCACATTTTCTATTTACCACTAGATGGTACTAGAGGTGTTGGAATTCAGTTGACACCCACTTACGTTTGATAAAATAGGCCTAAACGTTGCATTGTTGTCTCTGTTTTGGTTTACAGCAGAGTGCTCCTGAATACACAGCATTGTATTTCATTAGTACCAGTGTGACGTAAATGTCTGTAAATAAGGCAGAAGGTGGGAAATGACCTCATTAGTCAGTATCATTGAGTGGCTTTACCTGCAAAGTCTCAGGAGAGGCAGAACCTGCAGCTTGACTGAGGGGAAGCAGCAATAGGCAGCGGTGTAACCCCAGGAAGTTCTGTAGTGAGAAAATAAATTAATGAATTGATGATAAATTAATAACTATAATGATTGTCACAGTCATATTACTGTTTGTCACATTATTTCTAACCACTTTTCGTCTGTCTTCTGAAGCATAAGAAGCTGCAAGCAGAGAGACATATTCCTCCTGTGTCCCAAGCACAGGAGTCAGACTCTCCTGTATTTTGGTTGCTGGAAAACGCACATCACAGACAGTTAGGTCAATGGTTTGTTAGGCAATTTTATTCTATTATTGTTTATATTTGTAAGTACCTGAATGGTTGCAGCTAAAGCCCTTTGCCTTCTCCTGTGTCCCTCTTCAGGGCCAGATAGTTTGCTCCTTCAGTGACCCACAGGGAAGGGGCATTCAGGTCCATCAGGGTCAAACACATCATCATTCAGCTCCAAGGGGCTATACCAGGAGGACCCTCACATGACTGACTTCTATCCAGTCTGACTATATTTTATTAGTTTACTTCGTAGAAATGATTTAATCACCCTCATGTATCATCTGCCATAATACACTGTCTGTGAAAGGTTATTTAAGGTGATAAAGTAACCTTTTGAAATGAGCTTCATTGCACATCAATGAAAAAGGCTAACAGTTGTACATTAAATAAATTACGTACCTGAAATCTACAAGCTTTGTGTTGACTCTGCTCTGGTCTGTTTGCATAGGGTAATTAGCAGTTTAAATACTGACCCTAGGGCAGATGTCTGGTTAAGATCTGTAATGGTTAATGTTAGGAAAAGGGTTTGTGAGTGTCTTTAATGTAAATAATGTTAACTTTTGTAAAATTACATTCAAAATAAATAAATAAACCATGAACATGAAATCTTTGCAGTAGGCTACCATATCAGAATCCAGAGTAGTTGTCATTTAAATAATTTAATAATATTAAAACTGTGATAACAATGATGATGGGTGTTGATTATTCTCAGGTAGTGTTTTAAATTATTTAGTTTTACTATTTGTTTTCTATCAGGGACACGTGGATGGAGGTAAGTCACATGAGGGTCCTCTCATGGAGTTTCAGATCTTGATTATACCTTGATTTTGAGAAAGTATCAACAATGCTATCTCATACTCAATATTCAAATCACTCTTAATATAACTTTTTTTTTCAATGTACTTTTACAAAGTTTAGCCAACTTTTGACTTTGTCTCCAGTATTTTTTGTCAGGTAACTCCAAGGATCATAGTTCGTCCTTAAATTGAATTTGGTCATGCAGTCAATGTCAGCTGTGGTTTTGTCTCCATCTCTGCTCGCTCTTTTCATGGTTTTGTGTCAACAAAAGGATCAAAAGAAGCCAATTCACTCGCTGTCAGCCCAGTGTCCATGTGTGACTTGGTATCTGTCAGGGAGAAGAAATCACTCTATCTTTCAAACTCTGGTGTTATGTCTATGCCTAGACCAAAACCACATCTGCTGAGAGGAACTGAGGCAAGCATCTCGTGCTGGCAGAAAATCAATTTGATGTGACACAAATCTGAGTGTAGATAGTGGAGCCAGGTCTGTCCCAAAGACATTTTTATTCTACGCACTGTACACAAAATGAATGGGACAGCTGCATCTCATGTCCACTGCTTCACTAATCCACTGTCATGGTCTTTTGTTCTGTGTGTTGATGGGAATATAATATTACACACAATTGGAGAGCTATTATCTTGTAAGCTTTTATATAAGCATATATCAAAGCAATAAATAAATGACTAGTTTGTTTTACAACATGAACACAATGTGCACAACACAGTATATGTATGTATGTGTGTGTGTGTGTGTGTATATGTGTGTGTATGTATATATATATATATATATATATATATATATATATATATATATACACACACACACACCTACACATACATACATATGTATATATGTGTGTGTGTGGTGTGTGTATGTATGTATATATACACATATACACACACACACACACACACACACACACATATACATATGTATGTATATATGTATATTGCAACAGAGTAATGAAAGAAGCAGGTGAAAAGTAAACATAAAACACACAGGGGCTGCATAAATGTGTTACAAAGTCATTTTTTAGGTTAGTGGCCCATTTTTGTGAATGGATAAAACCATAATTGCAAGTGTCACAAAGAGTAATGGTATCACACACAAGTCCCAGGTCTACGCAGTGGCTCCACATAGTCTCCCACTGGAGGACACATCTGAGGAATCTTCTGAGCGCCCGGTCATCATGAACGGCCAGGTCTGCTGAAACGCAAAATATCAAACTTGAATAAACACATTCTTTAACAAATCTGGCTAAGTAGCATATTCAACAAACGGCTAGCTTGTAATATAGTATAGTATTTAATATATTGTTGGCTGATTACGGTCTGACGTGCAGCAAGTTGTTCACCTGTATATACCATTAATTATTTGTAGTAACTGTATTTGTATGTTTTGTGTGCTATATCTCTTGAGTCACCTGTGTGCTGTCCGTACCAGAGTAACTGGATGAGGGAAGCTGTCCATACGCTCCTCCTGCAGAAGTTGGCGGAGGTGGCAGATGTAGCTGGAGGCCAGACGCAGCGTGTCCAGTTTAGATAGTTTGGTGTCAGCAGGGACCCAGGGCAGGCTGGTCTTCAGTCTTGAGAAGGCTTTGCTTAGCACTCTCATCCGTGCTCTTTCTCTGGCATTGGCAGCATTTCTCTGTGTCTGCCGTGAGTCCTTGTGCGTGTGAGCCTTGGATGCTCTGTGTTCTTCCCTGACGTCCTCTGGGTGCTGACTGGAGCACCTGTTGTAGCAGGTGCCTTTTCTCGTACTTCTGTCCAGAGTTGTGCCTATCCTTCTGTGCCGTGTGCCGTAGTCCTCTGCATCACTTCCACCTGTAGACATGCTGCTTGAACGCCCAAAAAATACGAATGCAAATCAAGTAAACTTACTATACTTAATAACTTAATGAACTCAAAAAATACGAAGCAGGTAAGATTCAGAAATGTACTGCTAAGTGCTCATGGCTTTAAGTTAAGGGATACATCAATCAACTTTAGTAAGTCACATCTTCAGTACATGCATTACCAAATACCCTTTTCCTGTGCAACCCCTCCAATTTAAGCACGAAGACTTGGCATCTGTATGCAGTTCAAGTATTTCTCCTCCCCTTTTTCGAACTACCATGACCTCACTCTGGATCTCCTGTGAAAGGGGTTCAAGGGCAACTTCACTTCATACATCAACCATCTCCAAATCACACTAAGCCTCATTCAAGTATTTTTTTTTTTTTTTTTTGTGCCACCTCAATAAGTGCAGCTAATGTGAAATTTCATCTGGGTAAAATTGTGGCCAATTAGCTGTCTTGTTTGTAAATAAACACATAGTCATAAACCTGTCTTTCACTGGTGCAGCACAGATGTGTAGCTAATAGAAATGTCTTGAGGACCTTATCAAAAGTGCTTAATCCTGCGCTGGTTTCACAGAGGGATTGGGTTTCTGCACATGGAGCAGCATTTCACACGCAGCCTCCATCCACGGGCCACAGCTGTTGGAGGTTCCCATGACATCTGGTGCACTGGCATGGCGAGGGGGTGGCAGAGGAGCCATCCTGAGTTGGAGTGACTCCGAACTTTACTTACTGTTGTTCTGTCTAATTCAAACTGTTTAAGAATGATGATCAATAGTGCTTAGTGCAACTTTGCATTCTTAGTGCAAGTACCAGGTACAGGAGGAGGTCTGTTATTGGAACTAGATGATTTAGAAAAGCCACTGATGCAACCTGGCAGAAAATAAGATATGAGGAAGGTGTACTTGGAGTTTCCAACTGGTCTGATTATATAAACCGTGAACCTTTTTTTTATCAGTCAATGAATTTGTTTTGCACAACTCAGTCATCTGCTTTTAGTTAATTAAGAATCAAATGCATATTTAATTTAACTAGCACTGCATCATGTACAGTATGCTTTTGAAAACATAGTTCACTCAAATGGCAGATGTTATTGTTTTTAATTGCAAGATGTTGCATCATATTGTTGATCCCATTCCCAACCAAACCTAACATAGGTTCCAATATCTTTAAAGTTATTTCTTTATATAGATCCCCAGTAGTTGCTACCATGGCACCGTGGTAAAGTTAGTAATCACATCCAAGTGATCACTGTACAACTATTATAGGCTATTATATATTCACATACCAGTGAAATTCTGTATTGTAGGACACTGTGTAGCTCTATTATCCCTGGAATTCATATCTATCATACAGTGTACCTATGGTAGGCAGCTCACAGTGCTCAAACTTCACCAGATCTAATCCAGGACCACATTCCCGTGATACACTTGCACCCAGATTTCATGCACTTTTCACGCAGACACCTGACATCAGACGGACCGCTGCTCCCAGCTAAAGCCGCAGGCGTGGTTAAAGTTTTATATACAGCATAGGACATGATGGAGCCACTGCATGTGTGAGTGAGAAAAGCAAAGTGTTGTTCTGTTTGACGCCGTTTACAAAACACCTCTCCATGTTTTTATAACAAAAAAAACCCAACAACATTAATTTACTACTTAAAACTGTTTTATTTCATTACATTGTAGTTGTTGTAGTGAATGTGTTATACACTCTGTAGAGAGAGTGCTTTTACAAAATCTCAAAACACGTGTACTCGATAGATGGCTATGTGGCTGGCATTAAGACTGGCGCCAATAGTAATACATTTCCTTAAAACTACACTTGAAGGCAGCACTAGAATCTGTCCATCAGCGCTCAGTGGTCAGTGGTCATGACCTCCATCAGGGTCCAAGATGTAGAGCAACAGCTGCAGGCACATAGCTTAAGGGGTTTCTATGTAAAATATGTGTTATACTTTATATACGCTGTACTTTAGTTCACAGTGCTTTAATATTTAATGTAATTTTGATTTACTTTTAGTATGATAACGGTACACAGTAATTTAAGAACATCAATGAAACATCAAGACCCAAAGAGTTTGAGCTACTTACAATGACACAACCTAACTAAACAGTTACTTTAAACTTATCAGCAGTACATATGCATAGCCTTTCTAAAAACATGCAAACATTATCTTAACTCAGTCTATATTCCCACATCTAATAAGGACTAAATCACACTTTGATAACATAATCAGTAGATAAAACACAACATTAGAAGGCTATACATTTTTCAGTCACATTGCACACTTGAAATGATTACATTGTTGTAGATATAATGTTAGTTGTTTTTCCTTGCCTCTATAGCCTTCAGGAGGGGCACCCAACGAGACACAGCCTGGGTCTTGGGTTTGGACTGACTCAGGGCTGGCCACAGACTTCCTTTGAGATGCATGGGGCCATCGTACTCATCAGCCTCAGCACTGATCTCCATTTTCTGAATTATGAGCTTCAAGAGGTTGTGCTGCTTCTCAAGATGGCTAGTTATTTCCTTCATTCTGTAGAAAAGCATACATGGCTTAATTCATAAAGTTAACATAACAGTACAGACAGTGTAGTGTGCGACAGTGTCCACTAGGGGCTGCTAATGTATTATAGACCACACACAGATCACTGTAACACGATCATGAAGTGTTTTTTACCTGTACTTCTGCTTCTTGAGCTCATTCTCAATCAAAGTGCAAGACTGCGATTTGACCTGCATGCGACTCCACACTAGTTTATTATCTTCACCCCATAAAAGCGCCTTCCAGAAGCCCTTAAATAGAGGAAATTCCTTCAGAAGCATCAAAAATATATAGGCTGTGATTAATATGAACTAGCAACAACTGTTTAATTTAATATTTCTCATAAGTTTACATAATACAGGAAATAGTGGTTACTATATATGGAATACCTATATATGAAATACCTAAATACCAAACAATGTGTTGACTATATTTTGAGTAGTCTAACCTGCCATGCACTTTAAATATAGATATACCCAAGTCAGTTGCGCAAATATGCACAGTGATGATGGATGCAGAGTAATAATAAAAGATACAATTACCCTAGAGCACTTGCGGTTTGGGTAAATAGTGGTGGAAGGTTTGTCGACTCGCTTCACAAACCAATAGGGCAGCTTATCTTCCAGAGAGGTGTGCAAGTCAATCTGCCAAAAAGAGCAATATTTTGTTATTTAACAGTTTTTTCAGTATAGCATACCTTGCACCACATGACAAAACTACATGAGGGGCACTTTTTCCTCATATTTTGCATTCTTTACATTTTGATTGATTGTGTAACCTCAAACAGCAAGATAAAAAGAACACCTTTTGCAGTTGTGATAATGTAATACTATGGAGATAAGTGGCCCAAACCTGCATAGCTATTCTTTTGAGTGCTGCATTCCTCTGAACCTCAGCAATATCTCCAACAGCCAGACCAATCTAGAACAGCAGGCCAGATAAAATAACTTGATGTTGTTTAGCAAAAATATAAGCAAGAAATTCTGTCCCACTTACCATTAGGTTGACTAGCAGAATAGGCATTAGCATAACAAAGCTGATGAAAATGAGATATGTCAGGATATCAAACGGTAGCTCGTCTTTCAAATAAGAGTCCAAGAAGTTGTTTTGGTAGTTCAGTTCTCCAACCATCATCACAAAAGTTTGAACAATAGAGAGAGGAACACTTTCAAATTGTTCCTGGAGGAAACATTGAACATGTATTGTTAGATTTTCTGGTTTGTTGTAAATATAACAATATGCAAATTTTGAAGCTCAGATATGTAGTCTGTTGTTTGCTTTGTGTCAGACAAAACATTTAATCAGTATGTGTTGTAGTGCAAGGGAAATGTTGGTGTGTGGATTTTGAAGGAGTCAATAAGCCTTAAAACACTGTAGCTTACCGATTTTTGAATGTTTTATTCTTGCTACTACTTTGTAGTAAAATTAATAATATATTTTGTACTTTGCTGTAAAATTACCTGGTTGAGCATGAGAGCATGAAACACCAATCCAAAAGCCAACACCAAGTACAAGAAGACCATTACAATGCGAACCAGAGTCTTCATGATCTCTCCAAACATTACCACATAAATACCAACATCTTCAAACCTAAACACGTACCGGAATACAGAATAAACACACACCATCAACTATTTCATGGACAAGGGAAATACTGAAAGTTTACCTTTGCAGATAAAGTAGGAATCCAACCCAGGAGCTCAGTACAGCTACTGCCCCGACCTGCCAGTGAAAGGACCCCTGTGCGTTTAGCATCAGGGGGATCACAAATCCCAGAGAACACAGGGCAGAAAACCAGTCGATCTGATTGGAAGTATCCTTGAAGTAGCTGAAGCGCTTTAAAGACAAAAAAGATGCCCGAATGATCTTCACATTATATTGAACATAGCATGAAAAAAGAGTTTGTGAAGGTGACTTTGATGGCCTGGCCATGGGATGATCCTGTAAATGGGAGTGGGAGAGTGCTGATCCATCACAGCTGATTGCAGTGGTGTCTATCCAGACCAGGCCTGGGGCAGATTTATGTGTATGTGGTTTATGAGAGGTAATGACTTGGACATTACAGTACCTGCTGAGAGATCTGCACCACCTCTTTACAGATAGAGTAGATGTTCATGACGACCACCATTGCCATGCAGATGGAAAGGAACACACTTTGCTGCAACAAATATGATTTTTTTAGCAATTCAGAATTTGTACTACTACTGTATTTGTCGTAAAACATGGTTTGCTTCGAGTGTTGTGGAAAATGAATACCACTACCAGGTCCACTACTAATATTGATAATGCAGTTTCCGCTATGCTGTAAATGTTGCCAATATTATAGTACTGGTAATAGAAAAGTTCTATTCTGTCAACTGAACAAACAGTTTTAAAGTGGAGATGTTGCACTGCTCATCTCTTCTTCAGTTCATGAACTGAAGAAGGGACTATGCATCTTACCTGGATGCCCGAGAGATTACACGGACTTTGTTACCAATATTACTTCTTTCATGGGTATTCTTTCCACCCTAACCACAGAAACATGTAGTTGAAATCAGAAGTTTACATACACTATATAAAAAGACACATGTGCTTTTTTTCTCACTGTCTGACATGAAATCAGACTAAACTTTTAGGTCAATTAGGATGACCAAAATATTCCTATTTGCTAAATGCCAAAATTCTTGCCAAGTGCTATGAGAAACTTGTAGAAGGATATCCAAAATGTTTGACCCATAGTTTAAAGACAATGGCAGCAAATACTAATGAAATATATCTAAACATCTGACTTAGAAAAAAATATGAAAAAATGTCTAATAAATCTCCTTCTCTCATTATTCTGGCATTTAGAAAATAGAAATAACTTTGTTAATCATAATTGACCTGTCTTTTTGTATACCGAACGTAAACTTGGTTTCAACTGTATTTGTTCCCTTCTCTTTTCTTAATTATTTTTTATTTGTCCCTGTGGAGAAAATATGATAACTTATAGAGCTTGGATCCAATGTCTGAAACTATTATTGATAAGGTTTGTCCATGCAGATGCATTTGCAAAAACAATATAAAAACGGTTTGAGGACATAATCCCAAGCTCTACAACGAGTCCTGGAGTAAAGCTGGTATCTGCTTTGGATTTTGAAAATGTTCTTTTAAACAAAGCTAACCTCAGAGAAGGAAATGGGAACCATTGTAATGACACGCTCGCCTGTGTCTGTGATGTTATATGTGGGCCTCAAAGACACTATGAGGTGGGTGAGGGGCAGTAGACCTAACAGGTAGAAGAACATGTTGAGGACATGGGCAATGCTTCCATAGGCTACCCTGCAGATGACAGATGAGAGATGTTCTTAATGTAGGATACAAGTAATGTCAAATGTCTTAATGGTTAATTACTTACCACTTCATTGCCAGGTACTTCTTACACACAGGGTGGTTAAGGAGTTCAATGCGATTGTGTTTGACCATTGACTTGAGGAAGAAAAGTTCTTTAGGTATTTGTGCACACTTAAATTTGAATAAAATTAGAATTTATCTTACATTAAGAGCGGCTAGAGGTCCAATATGTGGCATTAATTTTTCTGCCCTTGCTTCTATTGGAGGTTGGAGCCATTTGAAATCATACTTAATCTGTAAGAGAAAGACGGAAAGATAACATTGGTACGTTGGACATCTTCAACTATCTGTCCATGTTTCTGTTGTTGTGTAGTTTACATGGAATTCTGGACTGTTAGGGTCATGGTCAGACTCCTTCACAGAGCTGTCCAACAGGTGCTGTAGAAAGAGAAATTCACATTAGAAACTATTGTCTACTATTGTACTATTGTTGTTCAGTAACAGACTTTGCTGCACTCTGGGAGGTATTCAATCATGTCCAGAACGGGGCAGTGTTGGGTCCCACCTGGGATAAACATGGCCAGTGCCTCTGAACATCTGGAGCAGGACAAGTATGACACATTAGCCTTTATTCATTCCTTTAGCTCATTTGATACATTTGTGTCTCTGCACCTGTTACTGTCAATCACTGCATTGACCACATCTTTCCTCAGATTCTGTACGGCCTCATGCATAAAAGACGTCTCGTTCTTGTTCAAAAGGATCTCAGCGCCGCGGGCCAGCAGCAGTTTGGTTGCAGCCACATGACCTTCTCTGGCAGCTATATGCAATGCTGTATTCTAAAGAGATGACTGAAAATTTAGAGCAGTTCTTCAAACTGCAAAGACAAGAAGTGAATATAAAAGTATTGCCTTACTCCATCTTCATCAGTTTTATCTAAAAGTTTTAAGTTTGCTGAGAGCAGAATGTCCATAGTCTGAGTGTATCCTTCAGAGGCAGCGTGGTGCAGACCGCTCCAGCCCTTATAATCACTGCAGAGACCATTACATCATCACAAATATTAAGAAAACCCTTTTTTCATACGTCATATGCATTAGGTGTTTAAATGGAAATATTGTTTTTGTACAGTTTTTGAAGTAGTTTATTCCTGACTGAGGGCTTACCAATGGAAGAGCGCCCCCTTGCGCAGCAGTAGCTGCACTACTTTGGTGTGTCCTCCGGCAGCGGCCAGGTGCAGAGGAGTGTGCCCGCGCTCGTCCCCCTCGTTTAGCAGCCGAGAGTCCTTAATGTTCTCCAGGAGACGGTGACACGTGTTCAGACGACCGTACCTACCATGCACATCAGGCCACATTACTTGATATTAACTTCTTAGAGTCGCCATAGACAAGCCATGCCTTTTGAGGCAACCAACAGGGTACACAGCGATACAGTATGAGTTTGAGCGAAACAAAATCACTCATGCTATTATCTCTATAAACTAAGGTAACTTGTGTTGGAAATCTTTGTTGAGAAGGTAAGCAGCTGCTTCTCTTAATGTTCAGGGACAGGTGAGAAACAGGATGTGGTTGACCTTTATCTGCTCTATGCCTTTTATATGGTTTTTATATGGTTATATGGTGCATGATAGAAAATCAATAGCACTAATATTCACTCTCCACTGGGTTAGGATGCCTTGCATTAATTGTGTTCTATTTTTGTGAGGTCAGTCTGGGTCGAGTTATAATGGTGTATGCCAAATAAAAAGGCACATTGATAAACTACTTCACCTTAAAAATATTGAGAGCTGTGGGTAACCATAGGGATACAGTTTTTGATACAAATACAGTTGTTTTTCCTTTAGCCTTTGTGTTTTCTATATTTGTAGGTCTGCCTAAATGTGTAAGTTTACATTCAATTGAGTCTCATTTGTCAAATATACTTTCTGTTTCTTCTGAGCCTGTTTGAACTCACTGAGCAGCGAAGTGTAAGGCCGACTTCTTGTCTTTGGACTTGTACTCCAGGCCACTCTGTCCTGATAGACCCAGCATGTTTTTGACCGAGTCGTGGACGCCCAGTCTGCAGGCGTAGTGCAGAGGTGTGCAGCCTTCATTGTCCTCGCAATTCAGCAATGACTTTACACTGCTTAGCTAAAGTTAGACACAATTCATTATGCATGCTGTAATCATGATTAACTTCAATAAAGTTTTTTCAATAAATAATGCAAAGTCCTGGTGTCAGGCATCATCAGCTAAAAATGTAATATATGCAACTAGACTTAATTGCTTCTTGTGAAGCAATCCTGGCAATAAGGTGCTTATGTAGTGTATGCAATAATTTACATACCGGTAATACCTATGCTTAGAAGAGAAGCTAATCATCCTACTGTTATGCAAACACACATTTCAAATCTTGATCAGATACTAAAAGGGGTTATCTGATGTACTAGGTAATGAAGACTACACTAATGAAAACACATGTGGATTATGTTAATTAAGTAAACATTTAAGTCAACATAACATCCATCCTCTATAACTGTAAACCGATATAAATTGGCTGGTTACTGAATCATATTTGTCCACTATGTCCAAAATCCAAAAAGGAATGTGGATTCAGACGTAGGCTGCAGCATTAGGTAATTAGGTAATAATTGATTAATTGATTTTAGTCTTTTCATTTTTGTGATTAACTTATTATCAATGTATAATACAACAATTTTTACCTGTAGGACTTCCTCTGGCAGATTCTTCATTCCTTTTGGCTGCAGAATGGCCAAGTGGAGGAAATTGCATCCACGTTTGTCCTTAACACTGACACAGGCCCCTGAAAATGCATAATACATTTTAAACACACCTCCATAACTTACAGGGGGAGAGTAGTTTACCTTTTGACAGAAGCAGAGCTACAGTCCTCCATGATCCACAGCTTGTGGCCAAAAGCAAAGGAGTATTCCCCTTACAGTCCACACTGTTCAGCTCTGCACCCTGACAACAGGAGCAGGAATATTTAGTCTGTACAGATGTTAATCATTTTATGATTACATGTTGATAATATGTAATTTAAAGTTCCTAAAATTAAAACGTTTCTGATAGTAAACAGCAAATAACAATGTAATTAATATCTCTCTTACTCTTTCTGCTTTGTCATTGTCACATGCATTGTCTATTTCCTGTTGTTTGTTAATAAAATGAGTGAGCAGATGATGCATCATTCCCCTAGCAACCAGCCATATTAAATACTCCACAGAGAACAACAGATGGTGCAAGATCATTAACCTCTACACCCAATATTTACCTAGATAATGTATGGTTCAAAATGCTGTCTTTGGAACATGAGACAAGGTAGAAAAGTAATTTGTAATTTACCAATGAAATGAGATATTCAGCCAGTTCTGTGTGGTCAAATATTGTCGCCCTGAAAGAGTGAACAAAAGTGATTACAAAAAATTCCAGAATTCTGAATTTAGAATAAACATTTCTGTTCTGTAATATGCAGTAGGTGTACCGATGTCAGTTGCATAGTCATTTTGGTGGCCCTGGTCTGTAAAGTTTGGTTACCTCTGTGTTCTGTGAGTTCATTAGCATTCTGAGCAAGCAGTTAATTATTGAAGATAAATTAGCCAATCAGGCCAATGAAAGCAGGTAGGTAGTTATGCACCTGTGCAGGGGTGTCTGGCATGCTCCGTCTGTCAGGTTGATGATGTCTGCCACTTGATCGACTGAAGACAACATCAGTTTGACGACGTCAATGGCGCCCTGGGTACAGGCCAGATGGAGTGGTGTGGACCGGTCATGCTATAGCAACAGGTGCCAGGAGGGACAGATTAGCCTGTGATTCATAATCTTCAACAAATTTGATCTCAACTGCATCTAATTAGAGCTAAACCTTGTTGTGTTTACTTTATTTGCACATGAGTGGATTTTGGTTGTCTTAAGCAATAATAGATTTTCTTGAGTTTATACTGCCTGGCCAAAAAAGTCACCACAAAAAAAAGGTTACACCTCTAATATTTGGTTGGACCGTCTTTAGCTTTGATTATGGCATGCATTCGCTGTAGCATTGTTTGGATAAGCTTCTACAGTGTCACAAGATTTATTTCCATCCAGTGTTGCATTAGTTTTTCACCAAGATCTTGCATTGATGATGGTCGAGTCTGACTTCTGCACAAAGCCTTCTCCAGCACATCCCAAAGATTCTCAATGGGGTTAAGGTCTGGACTCTGTGGTGGACAATTCATGTGTGAAAATGATGTCTCATGCTCCCTGAACCACTCTTTCACTATTTGAGCCCGATGAATCCTGGCATTGTCATCTTGGAATTTGCCCGTGCCATCAGGGAAGAAAAAAATCCATTGATGGAATAACCTGGTCATTCAGTATATTCAGGTAGTCAGCTGACCTCATTCTGTGAGCACAGACTGTTGCTGAACCTAGACCTGACTAACTGGAGGAGGCGCGGACCTATTTCCTTAGTTAAATCCAGGTGACAACTTTTTTTTGGCAGTGTGTGTCACTTACTACCAGAAACTGGCACAAAAACATACCCAAGTCCCCTGAAAAATGTCTAGTACATCATCGCGAAGGCCACTTCGACTAAAATACTTAAATAACTTGCAACTTGGAGTACATGAGCAGATGGAGCCTGAAAACTAACTTCAAATTGATGGCATTAATGTATTTTTAGTGAATTTACTTGAGTATAGATTAAAACCTATTAGAGCAGAAACAAAACTTTTCTAGATTCTAGCCTGAACACTGTTAACTGTAACTAAAGCCTCTAATAGCATAAGCAAGACTGGCAGGAGGAGTCCAGCCTTCTTTCCACTCTGCTCCTCTTTAGAACTAATGTGTGTCAATTTAGCCCAATTAGACTTATTCTTGTACTCACTATCAAGTAAAAACGACTCCCAAATAGCTAGCACTGTAATCATATAAAAGCTATAGGAAAAGCCAGTGTATTTGGAGCGAAATGGAAAAACACAAACTGTGCAGCCCATGCCACAACTACATCATTGTCTACAGCGTCCATGTGCAAATATATGTGACCAAGCTATAAAGAACTTTTTGACAACCAAATGAATGTCTGTCTGCTGTCCCCATGCATGTCAATTTAAAATGTACCACTTGGAACAATAATTTTAGTTTATGCAAATATAAACAAAGCAATAACCACATATCTTTACAGAGTCTACCTGCTGCTGGTCCACTTTAGCCCCAGTGGAGATACACAGCTGAATGGTTTCCAGGTTACCCCCACGAACAGCAAGATGGAGGGGGCTACTATTACTTTTATCCAGGTAATTAATTTGCTTCACAGACCCATAACCAATCTCGTCACCTGTAAGAACAATTTGTTTTAAAAGTAAAAATTAAATCATCTATTTTAAATTTCTGAAATGTTCTAAATATTTCAAGTTACATAAACAGGTGAGGAGTGCCTCTGGTATCTATACTACATCACAAGACCGTGTCGCTCATTTATCCATTTATCTGGCCTAGTGGTCCTTAAATATCTGTGTCTTGTCGACTGTACCTGCTTTAAGGATTACTTCCATAGCCTTTTTTGAACCAGCGAATGCAGCTGCATGCACTGGGAAGTGACCCAGACGGTTCTGTTGGCACAGCCTGGCTCCATTCTTTATCTGAATGAACAGAGATGTGGACAGACCAGTATATGAGACAGACCAGTCTATGAAACAGATCACGCTATGAGGTTCGTAACACTGGTCTATGAGACAGACAGATATGCAGGCTCCTGTCAGAGACACACTGTCATGTGTCCATCTCTCTACTGCAGATCACTCTTCACTCTCTAACTAAACCAGAGCAGGGTATGACTACATCACTTATACACAGTACATTTTGTGTACTTTTGTAACAGTTTTGAAGTTTGACTGTTTCATACCAGAATGCTCAGCGCTTCAGCGTTGTTGAGGGAGCTGGCCAATATCAGAGGAGTGTTCCCCAGGTCTCCCTGAAGGTTGCAGTCTGTTGCGCTGTATGACATGAACAACTACAACAGACAGTGAAATGTAAATATTTTGCACTCTTGTCAACCATGTCTCAAGGATGTTTAGGCATGCTTCAAGCTCATAGCTAAATGCTGCCAGACAGATAAGCAGCAGGATAGTGCAAAATGACTCTATGAGATCTGATATTTTTATTGTTTAAACAATAGGGAAAGAAAGCTGGCATTTTACAGACTGGATTCAATTGAGTATGGTTCTGACCTCAATGAGGTTGTTGTGTCCCTTGCTCACAGCTACATGCAGTGGAGCCAGCAAGGCTTTGTTGAGGATGTTGGGGTCGGCCCCCAAGTCCAAGAGGACCCTGCAGCTCTCTGCCTGGTTCTTTTCGGCAGCCCAATGCAATGGCACATTCCCCTGCTCATCACTGCTGTTCAGTTCTGGGACACAAACACAGTCACACATGTAAAGCCTATGGAGGAGTTGATGTGTTTATATTTGTATATGGTTTTCATGTTTTCCAGCAGGTTTGATGTGATGAATGGGACCTTACGCTTGGAGTCCACAGACATGATGAACTGCATGAGGGCAACATGGCCCCCTGCAGCTGCATGATGAAGGGGACCAGCTCCAAGCTCATCTTTCTCTTGGAGGACCTCAGGGCTTTTCCGCACCTGGCTCTCCAGGATGGCCAGGTCACCCTTCTCAGCCAACTGGTATTTCACAACACCACAAGGGCAACATAGTTAGTATAGACTTATT
Organism: Periophthalmus modestus; assembly: GCA_019594935.1. Lineage (NCBI taxonomy): Eukaryota > Metazoa > Chordata > Actinopteri > Gobiiformes > Gobiidae > Periophthalmus > Periophthalmus modestus. The sequence continues at coordinate 26,403,581 of JAIEZT010000021.1, read as the reverse complement.
TATAATTTACTATGCTAAATAGTACACATATACATCAGGTATGTGAGAAAAGGTGTAGCAAAATGGTTGATTTTCTCTTAATATTTTTGACAGTATGGTCTTTAGTGAAACCCTGCTTTAATTAAAAAAATGTAAATACTGACCCCGAATATATTTAGGTTTGCCAGGGCTGGTGCATCATCTTCTATCACATAAGAGTAAGTGCTGCTCTGCCGGGCCACCTCTCTGCCAAAGTTCATCCCTCCACAGTCAGCTGTACTCTGCGTGTCAATAAAGCCAAACAAAATGACTTTGCAAATTAAAAATTCAGGAGCCAATGTGCAACCGTTTGAGTTCGACGATTAATGCTCTAAGCTAATCTGTCGTGTTGGGGAGTGAAGTCTCTGCTGGAGAAAGCAATTACGTTGCCCACAGCTGGAGGCAGTGTCCTGGATGTCCTTGGGTAATACTAGCCTGTGTAGATTGGAAAAAAAAGTCCAAGTTCATGCAATTAGGTTGTATGGTTCTGTCACGCTGAAAGGACAAACAACATTGTGAGACCCAGAGACTTTGCTGAATTCTCACTGGAAATCATTAAAATACAATAGTAGACTTATCTTTGGACAGGAACAACAGCAGCGTGCCACGTGCCACAGTCAATCCAACTTAGTGTGTGCAAATCCTGTTTTGTTTGGATGAATCATGATTTACACTGCTTTAGCAAACTCCCGGTGACATCATTGTGCAAATACAATTTCAATACAAAAACACACAGATGCAGCTTAGGTCGAGTGTGGATGTGACGTCTTACTAAAGGTGAACACAATGGAAGTCCAGCTGCAATTACGGTAATTGCAAGCTCAGTGAAAAATGCCAAAAAAGAAATTCAAAAACTGATTATCATTACAACAACTAACATAAGGGATAAAGTTCATAATTCCCCTAAATAAAATTGTCTTTTGGCCATACCATAGTGTACCATATCTATAACCTATCTGATAGGCAGGCCTTGGTCTTGGTGTTCATTTAAACTGTATATTTGTTTAAATTTAATTTGCAATTCATTTGCATTTTGTTAATTGTCATCCTCAGTATTGATCAGCAATTACAAAATTACAAACTACAAAACTGACTGTCTGCTGTTGGCCCTGAGTCTTCACCATAGAAAGCAGCATATTTTTATATTTTATGTTTTTATTTATGAAAAATTAACTGTGGCTATGGGCAGGGATAGGGAATGGGTGGAGACTTTTCTGACCACCCAAGCCTCAAATGTGGGATTACTTTAACATTCAAAGATCACAAAATACAAGTTAAGGATGAGAAAACCAACAGGATATGGTCAAAAGCTCATAAAATTGTTAGTACTTAGTACCAGAACCGCTTCCAGTTTCCAGTACTCTGTAGTAGAACTTTGACCCAGGTTTCCTCTCAGTCTTAAACCACAAAGTAAAAGTGCATCATTAAAGCATCTTCACTGGTCAAAACACATTACAGATAAAGACTGGGCTGTGGATGTCTTGAACATCATTTCCGAGCAGACATAAATAATTGTCACAAATTTTTGTATCTGGTCTGGCCACTCAGCGCTAATGGTCCCAGGCTAACCACATTTGTCTAATTGAAGAATTGGAGGAAGCTCATTCTTTACGTACCAACCAGCACCAACAAAAGATTTAACTTTCTATTTTCCACATGTTTTGTGCTTAATTATAAAAGAACCCACTGAAGCTGTGACTAAACCATGGCAAATAAGTCTCAACACTAAAGACTGTAACAAGAACAAAATTGACTCAAATGAAAAAAAAGTCATTATGATTTCTTAAAATAAAAGAATTGGTCCTGGCACTATGACTAACCTTTCATTCAGAACCACAGGCCTAATCTTAAGAAATGAATGAAGTGAAATATAATTTAGTTCCATGCTGTGAGATTTATTGCTGATGAAAACAATTCAAATGCTCTTAGTCCATTGTAAGTTGTATACATTCTACTTGCTTTAAAATGTACTACTGTTATTCCAATAGCTAACCTTTGCCCAATCTAATCTTATCCATATACATGCACAGCGCAGTGTAAGATAGGAGGTACTTACTCCAGTGTGACTGATGCCTGTGTGGAGCAGAAGAACAAGGAAGCGCTCCCTTCTGTTGCTAAAAGACCTTTAAATACTGTGCTGGTGTCTGTCTCCTAATGTAAGCAACACGCTGGCCCCAAGTGACCAGCCCTAGAAGCGATGAGGCTGAGAGAGGCACGTTCAGCTTTTGTAACATGAGAACAAATTTGTTCTGAAACACATTACTGTCTGCTCAATATCATCAGAGCATCTTGTTTTAATGTGTTTGGGAAAATTATAGGGATCTGGTTAACTTGACAATTCGATTAGCCAGTCTTGAGGAAGAATTGGTTTTGCAGGAAAAGATTTACAGATGGCCATTACATGTTGATTCTTGACCAGTCGAGAGTATTATGTAGTGTTGTGTCACTGTGAAGTTGTATTATGTATTAAAATGAAAAAGAGCAGAAAGTAAGGTTTGTTGTTTGTCATGGTGCACATTTGGGAATATTTCTCTGGGGTTCATAATGATGGATTAACATGAGGTTTATCATTAAATAGGGATTATAGTGCAGTTATTATAGTCATTACCCCATGTGGAATGAGATGGGAAATGTAAGAAACAAGGATGAGCGGATTACGGCAACAAGATAGAAAGATAGACACTTGTTTTTGGAGCTACTTTGTATTTTATCGCTAATCTGAAAGAAAGTAGTGTATTCATGGTGGCAAAGTGGATAATTTAGGAAACTATAAATACTCATGTAATATTTGAAGCACTTCTAAATGTTCTTTTCTATAATGTAAAATCACTACACTCTATATAAGGCAAACTAAAATGCTTGAAAATATGTGTGGCATGATACAGCATAAATGCAGGCCAAACCATCCAGATTCAATTACCTGTTTGCATTAATTAAAAACCGGAAAACTGTTTAATTAAAAGTCTCCTTTGCTTCCAAACATCCCATCTGTCACAATATAAACATCATTCCTGGGTTTACAGTGCACTGGTCTGCATCCAATTGCTCTTCAGCTAATATTTACCCGGTTATTGTGTTCAATCTTTATCTTTGAAATTTCAGACCCAGCGTATGAAAGCCAGCAGGTGTCATTACGGCTTCCTCTGCTGAAGCTTTGCAATTGGGAAAATAAACATTTGATTTGGATGTCATGAAGCTGAGTGGCTATAAAGGAGGGAAAAGGATGTGCATTTCAGTGTATTTGTTTCTGCAACATTATGAGCTGGTAAAAACAACTTAATTTGAATATTCTCTTGTGAGGGGGAGTTTAGTGGTGAGGCAGCCATAATGCCTGACTGCACCTGTCCAAAAGAATGCTGCGCTGTGCCCCACTGCTGAAAACGCCAAGTGGACTCTAAATTATACATGCGTGTCAATATGCAGAAGGGCAGCTGCCCTCAGAACTGCAGGCTTTTTCTGTCTGTAAAAAACATGATTGCTTTTGCATTTTTATTATATTTATAGTACATTTATGTTCTGCTCAAAAACAGTTTCTAGTGGACATATAGAAGTTAGAAAGATTTAAAAATAATCTTATGTTTGTCAATGAGACACATGTCGAGGGGGCGTTGTACAAAGTGCATTAAGCCCTGAGCTGTCAGTCCTGACTTAAGCGTTATGTTCTTCTATCTTTTATGAATGATGTTACCTTTTTAGAGTGCCAGTGTCCATGTGCAGCCGCACCGATAAGAGGTATCTTCTTCAATCTTTACTTCCTCCAATCAAGTAACACGGGAGCACATTTAGAATGCTAATATTTGCTGAGGCCCTATAATAATTGTAATGGGTCATAATTAGATAGGATATCTTCTGCTAATTTAGTAGTACTTTTTTTTTTTAACTCTATATCAAATACCCACTTTTGCTAATGAGAATTGATTGCCCCATGACTGTAACCCTTCCTATATTTTAGCTTTATTTTCTCATTGTATTTTAGCTTTAGTGTTTTTTGTTTCAGATGTTGAACAGCCACAAAACAAACCCACACCTTCTATCTTTCTTTGTTTATTCTTTATTTGACAGGGACAATGCACAAATTGCATAATGCATAATTAAGAAGAAGACAATGATGATTTGTACCAGCTTTAACTGCTGCTACATTCCTTCTGCAGTCCCTGGGCAGGTGCAGTCTCTGGGCAGATTCATTCCTTGGGCAGGTGCAGTCTCTGGGTAGTTGAACACACTTTAAAAATACAAGTTTTGTGACTAGACTAACTTAGTTCAGCATTAGCATTAGCAATAAAATACAATAAAATGTCACCTTTTCCAACACATTATGTTTCCGACAGCCCATAGCGATATTAAAATCATTATATACAAGTGTTTACAGTGAATACAGAACAGTACAAATTAAAACTGATTTCGACACACTTGATTGTCTAAAATGTGCTTTTTCAAATTTCTGCTGAATTTAAGATCTACAGACAATTTCAGACTGTCCGGAAGCAGATTCCACTGTCTGATGGTTTGAAAAGACAAGTAAGGGCCCAGGATGTTTTTGGAACTATGCTATTTCAGGTCACAGATGACTGAGTGGATCGGGTAGTTTGTTTGGAACAGAGTTTAAGGTCAACAACAATGACAGCATAACTTTCATGAGTCTTCTGACAACCAGTTTCTGTCTGCTACTAAAAAATAATCTTTGAAATATTAATTTTATCTTCATTGTGCAAGAAATCGCTCTAGTCATAGAGAGGATTACTGTGTATCATGAGCACATAATTAAGAGCTCAAATGCAGCTTTTAGGATTTACTAGGATCTGGACTAATGCCATATTCATTTGTGTATGAAATATAATAAAACTGTGTGTTTAATGGCCACATAATGAGATTTGAAATGTGTCTGCTGCAGCTTTTAATGACACTCTTACAGTCAGTGGAGACAATAATGTGGATTTGTTTGACACAGAACTGTAAGCAATAATAACAGAACAACATTCCATTAAATATTCAATTGTTGCTTATGTTATATTTTTTGTGTATGTTTTAGGACTTTTCACACACAGATAAGTTTAATAATTATGTAGTATTAGTACTTTATAAGCCTGTAAACTTTCCCTCATGGAAAGAACTTATAATTCACAAAATTTTGGCCAATAGGCTCATTGTTGAAAGTAAATGTAAGGAAATAGTTTAAGCATAAAGGCAATGCAATAATACTATAATACCTACTATTATTAGGACACAATTTGACGTTTTGAATTTCAAGCTAGAGTTTAGGGTCGTATTCACTTTTTATGTGCAGAATGTAATGAATACAGTCTGGGTAAAATTTACCCACAAAACTAACAATATGGGGAATGATTATGAATATGAGACCTCAACCTGGCGAGGAACGGGGATTGAAACAGGGAATTTATCATATGTCATATGATATAAGTTCAGTCAGTAAGTAGTAAAGCACTGTATATATACATTTTAAAGTGAACAATTTTTAATTTGACTTCACTACATTTGAGAGCAGGTATCTGTACTTTCCACTCCACTACTGACCTGCTGAAAATGCTGAGGGGTTTACTACATTTAACACGTTCATAATTTGAGCAAACAAAAATATACAAATAAAAACAGCTAGAAAAATGATTGATTCCATTGTTTCTGTTAAACCAAATATTTTTTTTATTATTTTTTTTAAAACTTTTTTTCATATTATGATTTTAATTTTTCTTGAATGTTTTTTGCTCCAGTAGCTGTACTTTTACTTAAGTAACAAAATTGAGTACTTCTTTCACCACAGCATAATTTCTTAGTTAATGTCATTGTTTCTCATCCAAAAAGTACTGTTCTGATCAGATATTTTGTGTTTTATTCAGAGGTAATACCTTTTGTTGTTTTTGTAACTGTTTATATGTGGTTGTTGTTAATGTGACAATTTTTGTATGTGACTCTTGGTTGCTTTGCCGAAATTGATGTGAACGTTCTATTTGTCAGTTACTGGTCTTGTTTCGGAGACTGGCTCTAGTGAGTTGAGACTGCTGTTGTTTTGCTGTTGTTTTGACATGGGTTACGGCCTACAGTAACCCATGTGTTCAGAAAATACACAACCAGAAAAAAATCCTTACAAAAGAACCCTACAATACATTAAAAAAAAAATCATTATAACTCTTTTCAAAATTATCCTCCACCTTTCCTACTCCCTGATCTGTGTACAACTGTCTATGGTGTAAATCTTGAAACTGTAGTGTGTTCGGAGCGCCGCTGTGGCCCCTAGAGGACTAAATCCGTGATCCCGGTGCTGGTGATTATCAGCGTGGATTCTCTCAGGTCAAATTGGAAAAAACAATCCTGCTCTGTACACTGCGCCTGAGTGCTGCTGTACAGACCTATCCGGGCCTCACCATCTGCTCTGCTCAAACACACAGCCAGGACAGTCCAATGTGGATGAATGGAGACATACTTAAGAGAAGGCAATGTGCAGTGTTCACATATGCTTCACATCACACGGGCTGTTAAATGCTTTTTACAGAAAGCTGTTGGGTTTCACAAGGAAGTACTTCTTTATTTTTGGATTGGAGTAGACGCTTTATACTGTATTTGGTATAATGTGTCTGAAGCAATTTCTTTTTCTGTATTTTATCAGAGTAAAAGATACGCTCATTTATCCCAAAGTAACTGACTTCAATATATGAAAGCTGGAACAATATTTTTTAGGGGATCAGTATTTATTGCATGTACAGTTTCTTTGCACTACTGGGATTTTTTTGGGTTATTTTTTGGCTATTTGATGAGATTTATGCCATAAAAGGTTGAATTAATAACTTTTATGACTCATTACAGATGCAAATTAACTTTAGTGTTTCATTCTGGTGTTTATTTATTTCAGCTCATGATGTTTTTCACAATATTCCACATTTAGAATAGTTTTTTTGTGGTTTAAATCTGTTCTTGTCTTATTGTGTCAGTGGCATAAATTAATTTCAATTATTATTATTATTATCATTTATCGTCTATATTTACTTCAGTGATATATCAAACTTCAAAATTTGTTATTGTGATAGGCCTGCTGAAGAAGGCTGATGTTGTGTCCATGGGCAAAACACTTGTCTTCAGATTTTTACTTTGTGATTTGTGGTGGTCACTGAGGCTACTGACACATAAATATGCTACTTTGGAAAAGTCATTGCCTTTTATCACAAAATTTCCCCCTTGTTTTCCCCTGCCAAGTTTATGCAAGGACACAGAAAGATGTTAGGACACACAGGGGGGGCATAAGACTGGAAGCCTCTAATGCAGAGTGCACGGGCCATGGCGCCTAACCAAACGGACAGAGCATTAAGAGACTGTTTAAGTTGTAAACATGCCTAATAGACTTTAAATAAATTATATAGTCAACAATAACAAGTACACATAGTGATAAACAGGTATTGATGGAGTTGCAGGAACTATAAAGAGATACATTCATGCATTATATTTATCAATACATCATAAACATGTTAAATATATTATAATTGACTTGGTTTGGGCAGAAAGCGCTGACTCAAATACCCTTATAGTCTACTGTATGTATCGGTAAATGATTGGCAGGCATTAGATCATAAATTCTATAATATCCTAAATACAGACAAGCAGTTTCAGTATTACAAATCTAGTGTGTAGAATGCCGACTAGTGACATCTGGTGGTAGTTTAGGTACATCATTTTTTTTCCAACTATTAAAGTAACAGTAAAGTAATACATTGAAAGGGGCAAACGTCATTGGACGATGGCTCCTGGCTGAAGATCCTGCAGCTTGCACCCAGCATACATGGAGGTTAGTCAGGAAGTTTTGCCCTGCATGTGATGAGAACTACATGTCACAAAGCATGTCTTTATTGCATGGATTTGATGAATCTGACAGTTTAGATATTTTTCATCATATCTTTAAGCATATTCATTCTATATCTATTGAGTGCATACAGTTTGAGTCTCCTGCCCATTGCCCAAGTGTGTGTGTGACCCTGTAATCTGATCCTGAATCACTTGCACTGTCTCACTCACACGAAGCTTGATAACCCTGACGCCATCGTGTTAGTGCTCTGTCGTGTTAGCTAAGCACCGAGCACTGTGTCACTGTGGATGACAAAATATTAATATGGTTAAATATTTATGAATAAAAAATGCATAACTTACAGTTTTTTTTCTTTAGCATCAGTTTAGTTCAGCTTATTTGTTTCTTTATCAGGGACAATGCACATAAAAACACTGACCTACACAGAAGACATAGTATGTCCACCTGCAGTCCCTGAACAAAATGTTGCAAAAAAAGGCGTATATTTGACAATGTGTGAGTTTGTGGACTGACTGGTTGATGGATGGCTCAGGAGTAGCCCTTCTCCCCAGTCTCATACTTCTACACTTTGGTAATGAGATGTTGCTTTACGCAATGTTGGCCTCTGTGGACATACTCACTAATGTCTATCATCATATCATTTATTTATTTCCAAGGTCCATAGAAAGCTCCACAAACCAAACAAGAACCAGACATCAATAAAAACAGGTATTATGTTCTGTGTCTCCTTCAAATGTGAACAGTGATGTTGAATGAGACCAATGTGAGAATAAGTTATTATTGAGCTAATGACCATGACACCACCTTGTGGAGAAAACACTGAACTATGGCCTTGCAGAGGACATAACTTGTAATGGTATGCTTACTTCTTATATATATATGGGTGGAAAATTCACAAACTGTTAGGAACCATAAGAAATTTCATTATGAAAAATACAATGAATTTGTTGGAAGTAGCAAATCTCAAATCTGTTGAAATATGGTCATGAAAAGATTGTGAATATATGGTATGGATGAATAAAAGAAGAATGTATGTTGTATGGCTGGGCCATATTCTATACATGTCACACAAGCTTAAATATTTTATTTTCCGTCTATCTGTTCATCTTTTTTTCTCCCTATAGTTACTATGTCGAGGAAATAACATTGAAAATATGTCTCAGACTTCATGGCCCCCCTTCTCCCATGCTTCCACCATGATCCAATCACGACTGATGAATTCCAAATTGACTGCAAATCTTTACGGCCATGGGACACTCAGTCATGTGACGCAGAGCCACTGGAAAATGACAAATGATGGCGTGAAGGGGAGGAGGTTAGAGAGATAGCGATGGATGGAGCGCTCAGGGAGGAATAGAAAGATACATTGTGGGATTTATGGCTTCTTGTTTGGTGCATACTGCAGAAACGCACTCATAAATGTTTTTGATGGTCAACAAATAAATAACTTGTTCCACGTTGACTCAGCATGCAATAAATAATGTATATAAGTTTAATCATTTTCTCTGCTTCCTATTTGAATTAATGTGGACTCATTTATATCCTGCCATCTGGAATACGTGTTATCTTCCCATATTTGAGTTGTATTTTATAGCTACAGTCTGATGGATACCGTGCTGTACAGTCTGAAGGATACTGTGCTGTACAGTCTGAAGTGCTAGAATGTAAAAACACATGTTGTTCATGTTAAAGCTCCCTTTGTGTATTTTGTGTGTATTTAATGTGTGTAAATAATTTTCTGGTTATACCCATGTACTGACTAGCCAAGTTCCAGGTCAGATCTGTGGAGAGAAGGCATTTTTGGCAATGCCATTAATTTTAGGCAAAGCAGTAACATACAAAGACATACAGTTGGCATAATCTACACTTGAAAGTTACTTTGTCTAAATACAGTAAAATGTACAATTGCCTCAATGGGTTAAATGTAACCTTTTGAGAGTCCACTATAGATTTCTTAAGAAAAGACACTTCTAGTCAAGTTCTAGTCACTGGAGTCCAAGTCCAGTTATTGGAAATCATTAAAGTGACATCATTGTTGCTGTGCATAGGCCAGAGGAATTATTATTATTATTTAGGTGTCACAAAACATTAAACATTTTGTGATCTACTGATATGAGCCTTGTACATGATCAAATGAACTATATTTCATTTGAAGTTAAATGATAGAAGTATAAATAGTTTTTTTTTATACCTGTGATTTACCATTGTACAGATTTTTTTTTTTTTTTAATGCAGTCTTTTGATAAATTCATTTGTTTTAAGATACCAGTTAAATCCAGTCAAAAAGATGAACAAAAGCTCTTACCATGAATACAACTACCAGTACTTGCATAATTAGAACATTTCTCTCAGTGTATGTAAAAAGCTTTTGTTACATTATTGTACACATGTATCCACACATGTAGATGGGGCGTGTACATTGTGTGCAGGGCTGCCTGCTGTGCTTGTGTAGGCAGACCGCTGCAGTGATGCATGTGTGAGTGATTGACCATAGTGTGAGCTCATGTGTGTTGGCGGAGGTTTCCCTGGAGAAGCTCAGCAACAGCTGACCTTGCAGTAAAAAAAAAAACAATAATTTATTCATTGGTATTGCACAGATTCCTCTTCATCCTTTTCTGTATGTTATTTTAGCATCTCATTTTGTGATCATTAGCTCATCAATTCTTTCCAGATTATAATTTATCTTCTAATCTACTTTTGCACATAGCCTTGCAGTAAAGAAGTACTAAAGTACTAATTGTAACTGAGAGTGACATTACTCAATAATCTGCGTATTTTTAAACCCAGCTGCTGTAAAATCCCTTTTTAGCTGATACAGGTCCAGTTGGCAGCGTCGATGAGATGACTTTATATCCACCAAGGTTTTCGTCAGGATAAATTAGCTCGATAAAATCCATGAGGGCACTTACAAAGCCGACAGCCGAACACCTTAAATAGAACACTGCGCAGTTGTTTTTCAAATGAATGGAGGATTATAATGATGAATGCCAGCATTAAAAAGATATGACTCAAATATGCTCACAAAATGCAGTAAACATGTGTTTGGGTCATGGGTAGATGGGAACCATTTTGCCATTTGAATTATTATAAGAGTTTGAAGACTTAAATGCTTTTATTGTGTTTTGTTGCTTTTCATGACCAAAATGATCCAATGTTGGGTGAGTTGCTTGTAGTGTGGCTGTAAAGATTTGTAGAAGTGGCTGTTTATTTTTAGCATCTTAATAGTTCAGCTCAAACAGAATAAAGGATGTTGTCAACCAAAGAAGGGCTGTCACTAATGTCCGCCAGATCATGTTTGTAAATTTCTTCAAATGTGATGTCTAATATGAAAACATACCTTTTTTGTCCACTTGGTGTAGCACAGTAGTCTATTTCATATCACACACTGGCATTATATCACTATGAGCCGTCACACTGACCAGGCACAACAATGAAACACGAGTTAATTCTCAACGTAATTAAGTAGAATTGAGTTAAATACATTTTCCACTGTGGCTGTAATCAAATGGATTGGGTTCTGTGTACTAACCTGTCCCTCAGGTGTGAATTACATGGTGCTGCAAGGGATAGCATTACTGTCTCTGCCAAGTGCCTGTCTGTCAGACCCTCTCATGCCTTTATTCTGCTGTTTATGTGTGCACAAAAAGGAGCTATTGTCTATGTTAGAGCTAATGATAAACCAGCAGGTTCTATGGCAAACGTCAGTATATAAATGTAAAACAAAATAATAAAATAATGCAAAGGCAGTGACTCACATAAAAAAGATTAGCTAGTTTAAGAGTAAATGCTTACTGTACTACAATTTTCACACATATTTACACAGTGAATTCATACATGCAAGTTTACAGCAGAAGCACATACTCAAAAGATGATCTATGTGACATTTTTGGTGGAGGGTCTGTCACCTGCTTGTCTCCATGGAGATATTATTGCTTTGGTATTGAACTGTGAAAGTTTCAACTCACTCTCAATAAGAATGCATGTTTTTCAAGGCCTTTCTATCAATAAAAACATGTATAATTGAAGACACACAAGTTGAATTTCCTATGTAGAACATTTCAGGCAAAGCAATAGCATCTCCATGAGACGAGCAGATGGTGGACCACCTGCCAGAAATGTTACATAGTACAACTTTAAATTTCAGGTAGAAGATTTCAAATTTTCCACTCAAAATGCAAATGTAGTTGTTTTAACCCACTTACGCAATACAGGTTCTACTGTTGCCAGATAAATTCTCAATAATTCTTAACAAACATGATTGTATGATTCAATTTTTTTTTAATTTAATCTCTGGATATTTTCTTTCTTTCTCACAGAGCTATAAGGATCTTGTTTCCACCTGATACTTACCACAGCTAACTCTACTGTAGGCTCAACCTATTGCCACAGCCTTTCCAAGTATTTTCCTCTCCCTTTTTCATTACCACTGCCTTTCACATAGAGGGATTCCTAACAGTACTCTCTGTCCCTTGTGGTATAGGGCGCTTGGGCCTGATCACGGGAAGGTTAATGTTGTCACGGTGATCCAGAGACAGATATTTTCCTGCAGGGCCTTCCTTCGCGCTGACAGCCATCGCTCATTCTGATCTTTCTCATTACCCGTGTGGTTTTGGACAGGGGCTGTGAAGCTGTGGGCTGTGCAGAGGGCATGTAGACTGGGGAACACCTAGTGACAGATGAGAGGGTGGGTCCACTGATCCTGACAGGGTTTCTCCTGCGCATGGTATCAGCCGGATTGTGAGGAGGAAGATTTAAAACTAACAAAAATCTATACTTAAATGGGCTGTGCCTGTTTTCCATGCACTAAAGTAAAATTTGATTTGTTACAGTACAGATATATTCGAAAAACAGCTCTGAGGGTCAAAATGAGAGTGCTGTCTGCATATATTTACAAAGCACTTTTATTATCCATGAGCCAGGAAGTAATGCTGGTGCTGGTGTTAGGATGCTGGTTGTAGTTAATGAAGTGATGGTATAACCTCTCTCTGGCCACTGAAAGTTGTGAAAAGAACTTATAAACTCACTGCAGTGAATAATTAGGATGCTATTAAGATTTATTAAGAAATTAAGGAATAACTTTGGCTTGCTGCAAACAGTTTGAAATGAACTAGTTCAGTTTTTCACGTTTTAAAAATATTCAGAAGATTCCACCATCTCAGAATAGATGACTGTGAATATGCTTTTTCTTCCTTTTTGGCATTTACTGTCCATGGCTCAATGGATGGTCCCTGTTTAAAGAATTATATTGATCCTCTACGCGGCAGCAATCTGTCCTATTCTGCAAGTCGGCTATGCAGCTCAGTGAGTAAAGACATAACTTACCTTGATGGTATTTATAGTTCATCACATGCATCATCCCAATTCCATTGAGAGGAAAAGAGTTGAAAAAAATACTTTGACGGCCTTTGTGAGATTTACAGAGGGAACGCAAAACTGAAAAAAAAAATATTGACAGATATGTAAGTCATGACAAAATGATCAAAGCATGTTTAAATCGTTCAAACAACCACACAGTACACCTCACCTCAGATAAAAATTGTGTTCTGTCCCCAAAGGCAAAGCTCTAAATTCAGCCGCCAATACAGCTCGCAGGTCTTGATCGAAAGGACAAGGCTTTGGTTACAGTCTGTCAAAATGAGAGAGAGGAGGAGAGCTGCTCTGTCACCTGGGAAGAGGCCATAGCCGTGTAAGCCCCAGAAGATGCTGAAGGTACGATGTTTCTCAGCTGTCCATGGAACGCCTCAGGAATCCTCCTGTCCTCAGGCTGTAAGGGAGGGGGATAGACAGATAGAACAGGATCCCCAGTCTAATCCTAATGGTTACACACGGTGGATTTCAGAAAAGTTAAATTCACGAATGTTGAACCATAAAAATCCACCCAAAAAAAAAAAAAACACTGGGGATGAGGTGGATAATTGTCTTTCCCAAGGACACACTGACAGCATTCATCTGTGGGAGCTGGAATTGCACTGCCAAGCTGTGAGACAATCTGACCTCTCTACCAATGATGTTCATGTCAAGAGCGGGATTCGAACTACCAACCTTCAGATCAGTGGACAAAAGCTCTCCCAACTGAGCTCTGTCGCCACATTAATCAACATTCCTGTAAATGTACCAGAACTAGGGATGGGACGATATACGATAATATTGTAAATCGCGATAGAAACGGTCCGCGATAAATCGGTCGTGGCATTTTTCCAAAATCGCGAACGATTATAATAGTCTTTACGGACAGCCTCATGTTTCTGGTTTCAATACAACGTTTAGATGCTAGTTTTGATGTTTGCCCACAAGGGGGCGCTCTGTCACAGCAATGACACTTGTTGCGTCTGTGCCTGTTCTGGTGCAGAGTCTGGTGCCGAAAAAAAGTTGCGGGTCCGAGGGCAAAACACGAGCAACATGCACGCGCATTTACGAGACAAACTTGAGCTGAAAATATTCATCGTAAGTGACATAAACTATTGAATGTAGATTGTGTTGTGTGTAGTTAGCTAAACAGCATTTTACAGACACACACACCATATATATTTACCTACAATCATGCCAATAGAAGAATAAACCACGCTTACCGATTGTGAACGGCATCCATTCCATCAAAAATAAGCCCCTCTCCTCCTAAGTCCACAGTCATCTTCACTCTGACACGAACCGCTCCGGGTCAGAGATGCCTCTAGTTTAACTTGTACAAACATCCACAGTGTCCTCGATCACGTACTTCCTTTGTTCGATCACGTACTTCTTTGTTTTGTCTCTGCCACTGCATCCAACAGATCAGTGAGTGGATGCAAAACAACTTTCTTCAGCTAAACTCAGACAAGACTGAAGTCATAGTCTTCGGCCCACAGAAACATAGAGAAAGTGTCAGCAGTCACCTCCAGTCTCTTTCTCTAAAACCTTCAAATCGGGCTAGAAATTTAGGGGTAATAATGGACTCAGACTTGAACTTTAACAGCCACATCAAATCAATAACATCTGCAGCTTTTACATCTAAAAAACATTGCAAAAATTAAAGGTATACTGTCAAAACCAGACTTAGAGAGACTTATCCATGCATTTGTCTCCAGTAGGTTAGACTACTGTAACGGCCTGCTCACTGGCCTCTCCAAACGGGCCTAAAAACAGCTGCAGTACATCCAGAACGCTGCTGCTCGGGTCCTGACCAGAACCAGGAAGTACGAGCATAAGTCCTGTGCTCAGGTCTCTGCACTGGCTTCCTGTAGCTCAAAGAATAGACTTTAAAGCAGCTCTGCTTGTGTACAAGTCTATTCATGGCTTAGGTGCAAAGTACATCTCTGACATGTTAGTGCCATATGAACCATCTCGCACTCTGAGGACTTCAGGGACCGGCCTCCTGCTGGTGCCCAGAGTCAGGACTAAACATGGGGAATCAGCGTTTCAGTTTTATGCAGCTAAAACCTGGAACAGTCTTCCTGAAGATGTGAGACAGGCCTCTACTTTGACAATGTTTAAATCCAGGCTCAAAACGGTTCTGTTTATCTGTGCATATGACTGAGAGGATTTTATTTTATTTTTTTATTCTGCACTCTTTTGTTTTAATGTTTTAATGTCAATTTTATGATGATTATTTGTGATTATTCATGTTTGATTTGTGTGATTTTAATGTTTTTTCTTATTCTGTAAAGCACTTTGAATTACCTTGTGTACGAATTGTGCTATACAAATAAACTTGCCTTGCCTTGCCTTGCCTTTGTCTGTTTTGTCCGTTTCATCATGTTTAGAAGCAAAACAACAGCGCCTAGAATGCGCCGCATTAACACACTTCGTTTACTCGGTAAAGTCCGTCTGTTTACGGAAAATCTCGGCATGTCACACACGTGCTCCGCTGCTCATTGGCTGTAAGGAGAAAACGTCACTAAACGTGTGTGATGTGATTGGTTGATTCTACACGGGGGAGAGTGGGGCGTAAACTTTCAGTCACATGTAGCACTGATTCTCTGTTTGCGGCTCCAGTGACACACAACCTCCATCTTATTGGACAACACTGGTGTCAATCAGAAGATAACACGTGTGTTTAGCTCTGAGAAACAAAGGCTGTGTCCCAATTCGTCACATGCTCTGTTTCATGTACTGTTCAAAGTGCAGGTCAAAGTACCACCTGACTTAAATACGACTTAAGGGCACTTTGGTGAATTTTTGGTGAATTGAGACATGGCCAAAGTCGGCACTGTCTTAAGTTTATTATGCCTGAAATCGACCAAAGAAATGCAAAAAAGTGACGGACCAGATTTCACATGTGGAATACTTTCCTGCAGCAGATTGGACATGGAGGATCTAACTTATTCGCGATTTATTTTGGTCACGATAGTCTAAAAAAATCGTCACATCCCTAACCAGAACTGCTATTTTTCACCCATTGTCCTTGGACAGACGTTAAAATTGCCCACTATGTATTCTGTATACTTCTAACTTTATCACACTGGACAGAATGAATAGTTGTACATCTCTATTGGTGCACGGAGATTCTAGCATGTGATGATACCATACTAAAATTCGAAAGTTTTGTCTATTGACGTGACAGGAATATCCAACAAACAAACACTGAATCTGGTCTATTGTTGACTCGGCTGCTTAACTTGTTATATTTCAACAATAATCTCCATATCAACATTTTTTCTCCTCCCATCTTCTTTAAATGAGTGTTTTCATCTAATACCCAGCAATAAGTTACTACCGTGCAAATAAATGGTCTATGTAATGTACGCTATCGTTGAAAAAGACAATAAGAAACAGAGAGCGGCTAATCCTCTTCTTACAATTGATGCACAATGGCTGCTTATTGCCCATCTGGCACAGAGCCCCGAGTGATGCTTCTCTCTTTCCCTAATAGTATTTTGTTCTTCTGTCTCTTACAAGGCTCCAGTAAATGTCAGAGGGATTGTATGTTTTCTGATGTTTGTGTTTATAAATAATAGCAAACTAAACTGACATTGGGACATTGCTTGGTGCTTTATGGGTTGCACTTGCTATAAAAAATTCCATCTCTTTTCTCCATTGTGATGATTGGGGTCAATTTCTATAGGCCACGTGTTGTGTGGATCACATCCCGTAGCATCAAGGACAGAAATCAGCATTGACACTGGTGACCTCTTTAATAGACTGCTTTAAATTGGACAGCGCTTCCACTCAGCATGTAGTGGAGTCCATCACATCCTGACACTGGCTGCAGTTAGCATTATCTTTAGCGCTCGTGTGGGTAACCTTGAAGGACATGTGTGAGATGAAACGATAGCGTATCACCAGCGGGAGGCGATAGTGACGGAACATATCAATTGTGTGTGTTGGGTGGCTGCACATCCCCTGCCTTGATGAATTGGATAATGCTAATATCTCAAGGTTATCAGTCACTCAGTCATGCGGCTGGGCTGGTAGGATCAAGGATGGAATGTCAATGCAGTGCTATTCCTGATGGTAAAGGTCCAGCCGAGAAAAAGGTAATATGATGATTATGTAAATAAAATGAAAATACTAAAAAAGACTGATTTATTATGTGCTGATTGAAAAATAAAATACATTAAAAAGTAGTATATTGACAACATATTTCTAAAATATTAGGATCGAGCAATAAAAGCATCCACAAAAGAGGACATGGTAATTACACAAGTCCAAGGATTAATCACATTGATTTGCCACTAGTAGTTAGGATGTCCGGTAAATTGAGAGCTTTGCCTTTCGACTCAGCTCCTTCTACGTCTACGTCTATGGTCAGTCGACGTTCCTACTCTCACCTATGATCAGGAGCTCTGAGTAATGACCAAAAGAACAAGATTGCGCATACAAGTGGCAGAAATGAGCTTCCTCCGCAGGGTGGCTGGACGCTCCCTTAGAGATAGGGTGAGGAGCTGAGTCACACAGGAGGAGCTTGGAGTACAGCCGCTGCTCCTCTACGTCGAGAGGAGCCAGCTGAGGTGACTCGTACATCTGTTCAGGATGCCTCCTGGACGCCTCTCTAGGGAAGTTTTTCGGGCATGTCCCACCAGGAGGAGGCCAGGGGAAGACCCAGGACACGCTGGCGAGACTATGTCTCTCGGCTGACCTGAGAACACCTTGGGGTCTCACCATAGGAGCTGGAGGATGTGTCTGGGATGAGGGAAGTCTCGGAGTCCCTGCTTAGACTGCTGCACCCGCGACACGGCCCCAGATAAGCGGAAGAAAATGTATGGATGGATGGTTAGGATGTCAGCAATATGATGCATATCACCAGGACATGGAACAATATGCCCAGAAGTCAGTAAAATATATTTTAGGCTTTTGAACTTTCCATTGATTATTATTTGTTATATATGTGCACACTTTCAACACAAGGCCCTTGTTTGGAAGTCCTGCTGAGTCACAAGATAAACGTCTTAGGACAGAAACTGTATCCAATGACGTAACCTGCCCTAATTCTACCTGGACACCACACACAGCATGTCAGGTAAAACTCTGGTACAATTTACAGACATTTGTCACTATTTGGTCCGCCTGCTGCTGACAGTGTGCTCCTACAAATCAACCCAATTGGACTCCAGTCAACCATAAATATTGGATGTACATAAAAATACAGTATATTATGGAGGATCTATAGGGGGAGGGCTGTTAAATTTTAATGCAGAGTGTCTGAAGTGCAAATAGACTGAGTAAGTGTACGCCCACTTATAGGCTGTCATTACTATAAAGACTGAAGGGAACATTGGGAGGGAGTTGATGTACTTTTTACATTGATGGATCTAAGGCATAGTCTCTTACTCCTCAAAAATCAGGTAGTTGTACCTGAAATGTATAATGTAGTTTCTTATTCAAATTAGTGGCTGCATTTAACTGAATGCATTCCCCTCTAGTATCCGAGCCAGTGGAGCTGATGTTGTCTTAATAATATTCCTGCAGAATATATAACACCAAGTATTTAAGTTATTGCACATTTCTTACTCATATTAAAACAATGCTTTTGCTCCATAATTTTATTTTTCAGGATATGATAAACAACTATTGTTATTGCAACAGGCAGCTTTCACAAATCTTATACATTTTTCCTCCCATGCATTTGTGAAGAAAAGGAAAAGCTTTTCAGAATCTTTTGCCTCCCAGGAGTGGGTAAGTTTGGGTTTCCTGTCCAAATGATTAATCTTTCACATTATTTCACGGTGGGACTCATAACAGCATAACATTACCTGTGGACCCAATTACACAACTGACAACAGTATCAGCACTGCCCTGACTTATGGAAGCATAAACTCTGCTCAGAGTTTCAGTGCTGAACAAATTTAGAAAAATGATGAGCATCGAGGGTTTAATTTATCTGAGACTACAATTTCAAATTAAACAAATACAACAATATAGAAATAGCCATGGGCTTTTTTTCTGGCTACAAAACCTTGTGATTCAAAATATGAAGAGTAACACTGACACTGAATATAATAATGCCAAAGCTAAGTTTTTTATATGATGGTGACTTATGTTTGGAGCCATTGCAGTGTTGCTTGAGGGCCGAAATATCATAGCACCAAACCAAACACATAATAAATAGTCTTAGCTAACCCTCAAGCTTGGTACTCCTGATATACTGGCTCAGAATCTGGATAAGGGTCCCACCACTGCTTGTAACGGCCCAGTAGCGGTGATTGATAAATGTGTCTTACCTATCTTAGTATTCCTATGGCCTATTCAAAGCCCACTGAGGTTCTGTTTGGGCTGTACTGTGCTCGTTTCTACATTCTTCAGACATATCCTGTCTGACCTAAAGACACATGTATTTGTGTTTGATCCCATTGGAAAGCACATACAAACAAGGTCCTATATTACGCAAAATTGACTGTTGTGAGATTCTAACCATGTTATAATGCATCAAAAGCAGCATCAAAATCATCATCAAAAGCATACCTGGAGCTGTGTTTTGTTTCATTCACACATGTTTGAGTAACCCATTATTATGCAGTCTGCATCTGTAAAGCCGAAAACGTTCCACCTTGTGATGTTATAGTTTTCAAGTTCACAGCTACCTTTTACCTTTTATTTAGTAGAGATTGGCAGTTCCACGGCTGAACTTATCCAAATGATTCCAGTGAAAGTGTGTAGAGTTTAAAAACAGAGCGGACCACTTCCTGTATTTCCACATGACATCAAGGTTTAACAGAGTGTTTTCTGTTTGAAAGAACTAACCTACATATACAGAGTTTGTGTGTTAAACATGTGTAAATTAAACAAGACACATCTCCAGGTATATTTATAATGAGGAAACAACTTTATAACCTAGATCAGAAAATAGTGTAATATGGGTTCTTTAAATGACAGCCTTGCATCAGAGTAGACAGGACATTACCATTCACATGGCATCGTCTCCTCTGTCTCTCCCCTGTGTGGCATCAGTGTGGTGCCTGCACAAACAGAGGACACTTTCGTCTGTAATAACAGGTCAAACTGCCAGCGCGTGTGTTTTTGAGCTGCAATTAGCCTGTGTATTATCCCAGCATTATCATCTCAGCTAAAGCACTTGGGGTTAGGGTGCAGCGCTGTTTGTCTGCTCTGGGAGACGCTGTAATGCACCCTAATGCACTGTGAAGAAGAGGATGTCGCAAATTCATATTTTATTTGTTTCACATTAATACCTAAATTCATAATACATTCAGTAACAAATAGAAAAACATGATGATCAGTAAAGATGCATTACGTAACTTTTCTAGAGGATGGTATGGTACAAGTTATAACTTTGCCTGGAATGTTCTGCAGTATAACATTAGTTACAACATAAGTTATTTATCTCCAAGGAGACAAGCAGATGGTGCTATCAGGCCAAATTATGTCCAGTATGAGAATGCATGATTTCCAAAGTTTTGAGCAATTAAAACACCTGTTATTGAATAAATGAGAGCTAGATATGCTTTATGCCAACAAAGCAATAACTTCTCCATGGACCTAAGCAGTTGGCATAACCTCTTCCAGGAAAGTTACATAGTGAACCTTTAAATACCAATGGTGTTTTTGTTTTGTTAGATGCGGCCTTGTAAAGGCTAACAGTAACGTGTTTGACAGAGCATTCCTCCATTGACACAAAAGTTGGTGATTTGCCCTCTGCTCTCTCATACTGTGCCCTTGGGCAACACACTTTGCCTGCCTTTCCTCATGGGTCTGCGTGCACTGGTGAATAATCACTTTTATATAGCTGTATAATTATGACAGTTTCCCCTAGTTTTGAGATGTATTTCTATAAAACATGATTATTTTTGGTCATTTATTGCATTACATGTAGTTTGTATGTTTACCTTTTTTTTTAGAGAGAATGAAAAACCTGAATTGTTCTTTTTCAAAGTAAACACAATATTATTTAAATACTTCATCATGGGGAGTGGGGGCACTGTTATGCAATGAAGTCCACCCATTATAAAACACAATTCATCTGTGTTGTGCCCAGAGATTTCTAGTACCGTCTGTTTGATAATGTTTGACCATGTGGCATCCCTGACCTTCCCACACAGACAAACACCCAATAAAAAACATTAAACCAAAACAGGGCCCATTCAATTAGCGCTCTATAGCCTGGCTGTATAATGCAAGTTCCCAGCATGACCAGGGGCCGATCAATCACATCTGTTTATGCAGTTGTGCAATGTGTACATCAAAACACATGCTATATTCTGTTCAGAACTGGTTTAGGGGCATTGTTAGCTTGACAGATGGTAATGCTAGGTGCAATTTGCATTTTATCCTTGTGTTTATTTACCAAAGCTTAAAGCATTCCACAAGTGGAGATAAACAAATACTGGGATGAGACACCGCATTTTTGAAAATGGCTAGAATTTAGTTTCGGAAAGTCATATTACTAACTTATCTCCTGTTTAGCCCACCGGACGCGTTCCTATTTAGTATTTCAATACCGAGGGTTATAGACTCGACTTAGAGGTGTAGTTTTGACACATTGGTTTTCTTAGCACCATCGGGAGCACTGAACAGGTGTGTCCAGCTGTGTGAATGAAAAGATGACAAAGATTAATGACTTAGGTCCACTGCTGGACCATTACACTGAAGGCCACTGCTGCCCGCTCTGGGTGAGTGGTAGTGTGGACCTTCACATGGACAGTGGCTAAAAATAGACAGGGAGAAATGAACAGGCGGATGCTGCTGTTTCCTCCCCTTTATTGACAAAATCAGAATCACACACACTGATCATACTGGTACAGTTACATAGGGGGATGTAGTACTGTGGAGGCACTACTGAATTCAGCTTGTGTCCCACTGCAAGTTTGAACTGGGACTTCATAACTTTGAAGCATGGAGGATATGAAAGTTTAATATCCAACTTCTGAATATCCTGACATTGTGGAGTATATGTGGTTAGCGTATTAACATCCTTTTTGGCCTAAAGGGTATATTGTAAAAACAGCCATATTGTGTCTAATTATCTGCGATTTTATCATAAACCTGAAAGTATGCACTATAATGGGTGATTCATTATAATTTAAAAAATGGTAAAACATATTAATTAATGCATATAGAGAATATGATTAGAAATTACAGTTTTTGACTAGCTAGAAACAAGTGTGCCATGGTTATCAGTTGAAATTCAACTCAAAACTTAAATTACTTGTTCTGTCACAATTTGAGAATGGGAAAAATTAGATAAAGAGCTTGGAAGTCTCCTTATAAATACTATTTTGGAATAAATTTAACCTTGAGTGCTAATCCTATTTTTTTAGTGTTTAAAATAGCACAATTTGCACTGCATTGACTTGTGCCCCTTTACGGCTGGAGTACATGTTCTAAAATGTGCTTTTTCTAATTCTAGCTGTGCGTCTCTGCCTCCGTGGCCCAAAGTGTTTCTTCAGCATGATGCTACAATTTGGGGTTGCCATGACGACAACCCACGCAGCAGCACATGCCCACATTGTACACAGGAATCACAGTCTCATGCCTGCGAATGTCCTTTATACTATTATAGGATTATGTTATTTGTAATGACCAGTTGAAGTAACAAAAGTGTAAGTGTCTCATCTACTTATAGTCCTTGATTATCCCTATTTTACTCTTCATCAAACATAATGGTGATTATAAATGAAATGTAAATTAAATTAAATTCTTAGATGCTAGTATTCACAACTAGTATTCACCAAATCCAAAGGTTGCAGCAGTGCATTATTTTTCACTGCACTGATTGGCTGCCCCATTTCATCTGGTATTTATAAAAAAAATATGTATAAACTGGTATTTGAAGTTACATTTTCACATTTTATGTCCTCATAGTGATAAAGTGGCTATAGAGTGACTATTAGGCCTGCCACGGTAACATATTTTGAAGTTTGATATAATGCTCAAGTAAATATTGATAATATTCAAACTGATTTATGCTACTGACACAATAACCCAAGAGCAGATACAAACCCTAAAAAACTATTCTAAATGTACAATAATGTTAACAAATCATGAGCTACAATAAATAAACAGCTGAATCAAACACTGTAGTACTTAATTTGCATCTGTAATGAGTCATTGAACTTATTTATTCAACCTTTTATGGCTTAGATCTTATCATATAGCCAAAAAATAACCAAAAAGTAGTGCAAAGAAACTATACACACAATAAATATTGATCCCCATGTTCGCCCTGTGTCTGGTTTCTTCCAGGTCCTATGTTTGTTTTTTTTTTTTTTTCTATCAACATATTCTATGCACAATATGCTACCCCTCCAGCAAGGTACTCGTGACTTGAACAAAACCTAGCTCAAGATTTGGAGACATAGAAGGATTGGTCAAATGCACAGGACAGATTTCTCTACAGGGACTATAATGTACCTTTTGCTGTGGGTCCGACTGATAATGACCTGTCTATCCATGTTAATTTC
The DNA here is from genome assembly GCA_019594935.1 of Periophthalmus modestus. Lineage (NCBI taxonomy): Eukaryota > Metazoa > Chordata > Actinopteri > Gobiiformes > Gobiidae > Periophthalmus > Periophthalmus modestus. Next base: position 26,379,926 of record JAIEZT010000021.1, on the reverse strand, counting down.
TATGTCATATGAACGCCCATATTGGCCTTTGTCGATCTGACTCCTCCCACAGATTTCAACCAATGACATCTCGTTATCTACGATGATGTCACTTTTTATCAGTTAGTGTTTTGACCACCAGGGAGCTTTTTTGACATAAAAATCAATTATTACTCAATTCCTCGCCCTTGTAATTGCATTGAGCTTGTCCAAACTGTCTCGTAATCCCATCTTGACAACATATCCACTTCTGACGGGTGGGACCAAGTAAAGCTTTTGACCTTCAGGAAGACCCACCACACACTGAAGTCACTGTATACTCACATGCAAAGGCCCCATTTAGTCAATGCAGCATTATTGATCACTTGTCACTGGTAGGAAGGAACATGCCAGAGGAATCAATTACACGTATGCAGTGTATAATCAAATTTCTGCAGAAAACGCTTCGCTAAGGGAAAACTGCCAGGCTGAGAGGGGAAATATCATTGGTGTATCGAATCTCTATTCATATGAACTGGGAAGAGGGTCTAATGGATAATAATAATGGATAATTTAATATCTATTTCTTCATTTAGGAGCATGCTGAGGGTGAAATCATTACTTCTTGATGACTAATAGATAGGGACAGTGATGTGAGAGGTGAAGGTCGGTGTGGGTGGATTTTACAGTGGCTTATGGTATTGTACGGTCAGGAGGTCACTCCAAAGGGGTCAGAACGACTAGTTGTCTTGTCGGGGTAGAGTTACTGAGCTCAGAGCCACGTCTCAAATGTTTGAGGTTGTTTCACTTATGAGAAGTGTTAGTCAATGTAATGGTGAGGTAATGGGACAGAGGTAAGAGAACACCTTTTATCTGTAGACTTAACACCTTGATGGGGAGAAAAAATGTTCTTATAGTAAGAGAAATAAAATATGTAGTAGTTTAAGTTAAGCTCATCAGTTTGTAGCGTTTTGAATCTTTGATAATACATGATGGAGAATGACAGAAGATAAATTGTACAATATTAAAATGACCTTGTGTTGATGTGTTCTCAATTCAAACATGTTAAACAGAAAGAAAGTGAGCAAATTATATCAGTTTTAGATGGTGCTGCCTATAATCTCCAAATTGACTAGTGCATTGCTGTTTTTTTTAAGTGCATTTTTAACCAAATAATGCTAAAATCTGGTGACCAAAGGGTTCTATATGGAAGTGTATTACTAATGAAAATCCTAAATTGTTTGTTCTTTTTTGATATTTTGATTAAATAGCATACTGGCACTCTCTTTCATATAAATGGTCTTTTGGCATGTGTTTTATAGTCTGTGTTTACATTAATAATCACTTAATAGTCACTATTAGTCCGATTAATCGTTGCAGCCCTTATCAGCATACTGACAAACACATCCTACTGTGAGCTTCTGTCCATACGTCCAGTTGGTGCCATGGTTTGTCACACTGGCGAAGTATTGTGCGTGTTTGTGCGTCCGTGACAACTTTGCTGTGGAGACGTGTTGCAGCTGTAGTCCTGGTGTGTTTGGCTTGAGCGCTGTATGTGAGGGATGATGGGAAGTGGTGCAAACCTCGCGCGCCCCTCCGCTCCTCCTCGCCTAGTGTACAGCGGGACACTCTGCAGTTTGCTTATCCCGTTCCTTCCCGTTGCCTTTACGCGCACGACGTCTGCAGATCCACAGCGATACAGCGAGCGAGCACAGGCTTCTGCGCTCACGCGTTCTGCTTTTTAGATGAAACCAGGACTCTTGGACAATGTTTGTGTTGGAAAAACATCTCAAAGCTTTTCATTATATCTAAGGAAATAAACGAAACGATCCGCGGCAGTTTTATCCCGAGAGATTTTTCACAACAAAATGAGAGACCCACGTTTTCGCCGCGTCTACGGACTGCACTCACCGGTGGCAGCTTGACTAGAGGGGGATTCCGGCTCCCTTTTTATCTTTTCTCCCCTTGGAAAAAAGAGGAGTTTGCATGCACAACGTGGTTTATCTCGGCAAGGTGAGAGCCACTATTTGTGTTTACTACTTTGGAAAGATTTAAAGCAGGTCTCAACCTTCTCCAGCGCAGCCTGTGTTGCTTAATTACATTAAAGGTGCTGTTTTTATGCTAAAACGTGTCTCCAATTTAATTTATAAGACTGCAGAGAAGCGAAAAGGCTTCTTCCATTATACAGAGCTAAATTGCACCTATAGGCTTTAGTTAAACGTGATTAAAACTGTTGCGTGCATAGAACTCTTCACTGTCAACACTATCATTATGTTTTATTGCGTTTTTAGTCAAAATTAAATGTATACATGTGCAAACACACATATGAACATGTTTAAAAAGAATATATGCTGGGATTTCTTCCATTGCTAATGAAATATTTAAGGGCACAAAGTTGCATAAAAATACTTCCTGAAAAATCATATAAACCTTCATGCTATTGTGTTTTTGAGCGATGGAAGCTGCAGAATGCTTTTGGTGAGTTCATTGCCTTCCCAGAGCAGCAAGCAAAAGCTCTGGAGGAAGTGAAAGAGTGAAAAGCAATCCAGCCATATTGACTGATAATGCTAAATTATTGATCTGGGCACCAATACCTTTTTAGAAACGAAATAAAAGCAATCAATACTGCAGCTACTGTAGCGTGACCGCTGTTTGTGTGTTTCTAATAATAACCAAGTAACAGGTGACAGCGCTGGCTTTCATAAGAGGCATATTTTGGATTTGTCATCACTGCTTTATGTATTTTTTTTTCAGCCATGGAGGGTCTTGCCTAAAGTGGATCCAACATAACTTCTTGAGTTTATTTAACATCGCAACATCTCTATCCATTGAAAGTTTACCATCCCATTTGTGAACCATGGCTGAGAAGACAGGTGGAGTGAGTCCAAAGCCCAGCAACCTCCGAACCACCACATCCATACCCCCTGAGCCTATCGACATCATCCGAACCAAGGCAAAATCGCGCCGAGTTCGCCTCAATGTGGGAGGACTCAACCATGAAGTCCTATGGCGGACCCTGGATCGCTTGCCCCGAACCAGATTGGGCAAACTCCGCGATTGCAACACCCACGAATCCCTAATGGAGGTGTGCGACGACTATAGTCTGAATGAAAATGAGTTTTTCTTTGACAGACATCCAGGAGCATTCACTTCGATTTTGAATTTCTACCGCACGGGCAAGTTGCACATGATGGAGGAGATGTGCGCCTTGTCGTTTGGTCAGGAGTTGGACTACTGGGGCATAGATGAGATCTACCTGGAGTCTTGCTGCCAGGCGAGATACCACCAGAAGAAGGAGCAGATGAATGAGGAGCTGCGGAGGGAAGCAGAGACGATGCGGGATAGGGAAGGAGAGGGGGAGTTTGATAACACCTGCTGCCCGGACAAGAGGAAGAAACTCTGGGATCTCCTGGAAAAACCCAACTCCTCTGTGGCTGCCAAGGTGAGTGCAGAGATAGAAAGTGTCATCACACCATCCGCCCGATCATGTTACAACAACACATCTTGATAACGCAACCATGCAGTATTTGAGCAAATGATAAGATTGTTTTTATGGATATAAACAACAACAGGTGTTACAATATGTAACATGAATCTACTCACAGCACTGGTCCTATCTCAAAATGGTGAAGACCATTCAGTCCTATTTAGTTCAGGGCTAATTGCTTTTTTCATTATTCACTAATATAGTAAAATTAGCCTCTAAAATATGCAAATGTTTAAACAATAAGTGTGTTTGCTGAAGCTTGCAAACCACTCTTCTCACCTCACTTAAAACTTTTGCACAGTGCTGCATATTCAAATCTTAATCCCAACTATAATCCGATGTCGTAGATTAAAAACCTTACATACTGTACTTACGTCAGCCTTTGACATCACTACCTATTGTCATGCTGTTATTCCAAGAAATTGATTCAGGAATCTCTTCACGTTGGGTAACAGTAATAGACATGGCATTGTGACAGATTGCTGATATGTTTGTACTTGGATCTCTGCTGGAGCTACATTAAAAATCAGTGCTTTGACAAAATAATTGGCAGAAGGGACTACTGCTTTGCTTGTGTGAATAGCAGTTCAGTTGGCGGTGCCCACATGCACCAGATATCCCTGCGTATGCAACTGTTACTGAAGTTGATTTTGTTTTTATGAGTGTGTTTTAAGTTTAAAAAAAGCCTTCCTGTGACTCATGTTATTTTCTTCAGTTAGTTTTCTGGATAGTTCAGTTGTGAGAGCAGATTGCATTGGACTTGTATTGAAGGAGCAGTGTTCTGTACAGCAGTGGTATCGTATGTCCGTATACCTCTCACATTGGATTTTCATCTCTTCTGTGATGCAGCAAAATTACAAGTCAATATGGCCTGTCTGCTGCAGGTTCATTCACTGCTTTCATCTTTATTGGTCATTTACCTTGGCTATAATGTATTTATTTAACATAGTCATCTGAAACATTGCCTGTTATTGCTGTAGATAACATATAGTGACACAAATTATGTGACAAAGTCAAGGTCTGGTAGAATGATAACATGTCCATAGGCTCCTCCCCCTTTTCCCCTTCTACTTCTGAGTTTCATTAGGTAGGTCAGTCCTGATGAAATCCAATCAGCAGTAATTTACGTTGGGTCTCCAGTATCCTGCTCTCATCACGGAGTGGTCCGGGGCAGGGCTGGACGGGATTATCTTCCATGTCAGGGGATCATAAACATGGGCCCTGTGCATGTGTGTGTGACAGGGACGAAACACACCTGTGATGACCACTAGGAAACTGTTGGGTATTAATCTGTCTTTTCCTATATAAAATGAAAAAGTAAACTTACTCAGGAATTAAGAAGCAAGTCAAAGTGGTTAGAGCTTTGTGAAAGTCCTATTAGTTTTATCAGAACAATCTGCAGCTGGTAACTTAGCAATTCCAGTTAAAATAGTTACATTTTTTAGGCCTGCACTCAAAATATCGATAGAGCAATTTATTCTGAAAGGACCTCTTGGCAATAGGTGCAGTGATGCATAATACATTGCCAAGTTATAACTACCTGTTCACTTCTGCATTAAGGCTGAGTTTGTTGAACTGAAAAAGTGAGTTATTTATAAATCAATTGTGTTGGCGAAACCCCGTTCTAAAATTGTGCAAAGATTTTCAGGTAATTTTGTACTGTAATCAGATGTAGCAATACTATTGAAATTTTTATACTCATTGCTTTGGGTACTCAAAACACTGTAATAACACACTGTGTCCACTTCCACTTACAATTACTACAAATATCACTACTACTAGTACTTCAACTCATTCTATAAATATTAAAATATACCCCTGGTGAAGTTTTATTTACTTCTTAATTTAATACATGGACATCAGATGGAGCTGTTGGAGTTATGTTATCATGTGTACAGCCATATTGCTTCGGTATGATTTGTGCCTTCCAAGGACAGCTAATTTAATAGCGTCCATCTTCCATAGGTGCAGTTACACGTCTCACAAATCACATATAAAGATCCTGCCGATATGTAATTTATTCCTGAATGGTAATGGCAGTATTGCACTCATTCAACATCCTGCCTGCTATTTACAATGATTTACCTTTTTATTTCCATGTCTATCTCTGCCATCTTCTCTGGTCTTGGGGGAAGCCTGCTTTATCTTAGAGGGAAATCCCACCCCAGGCCCATATCAAACTGAGATCCCTGTGGCTGAATAAATGTGAATTTAATGGTTTATTCTTGAAGGTTATCTGAAGCTAAAAGTGTATTTGGAAATAGACTTGGCTGTCAGATGGGAGGTCCCTGAGGTCGGGGAAGCCTTTTACGGGGTACTCAGAACCCTTGAAAGCCCTTGACCAGTAGAAAATGCCTTTACTAAGCTCTACATTGCTGTGTGTGCTTTATGCAACTGCACCTGAACTCCTTGCCAAATACAACCTGGAATACACTTTAGTCTTCCCTGGAAAGCATT